>OX418218.1:74486937-74834437 GCA_948455865.1 Conomelus anceps
AAACATGATTCAGAATGTGAACTGATTAGTGGACAAAGACAACGTTAATTCTTCCTGATGTTACCGGGAAAGGTTTATGGCAGGCTATAAACCTTTTCGGTGTCAGCATAAAACAGCATGGAGTTTCAGAACATGTGCAAGTTTCAACAACACGGTACGTTCCATCACTTCGTTACAAAGGTCCAGGCCTGGGTCTCTTCCTCTAATTATTCCATCTTAAGTTTTGAATTTAAATTTTTTTTCAAACAACTACTCTGACAGACATTCCAACATAACTATTCCGAATTGATCAAATATTTTTGATTTCGTAAAGATGTAATTTTATAATTCATTAGAAGCATGTCCATAAATGTCGGCCTCGATGGCTCAGTGTTCCTGATTAGATAGATTCTGGCTGTTTTTCTGGAAGTCTCGAGTTCGAATCTCGTTTAGGCTTGGATGTTCTCACCTTGTTATCATTCGCATAATTACCCACGCTCAAGTTTCAAGACTCATGTGGGCATCATCCAGCAATAAAGTTAATAAAAAATGTAATTGATTGCACCGTCAATGTATTAGTCCAAGTTGATGAATACATTATGGAATGCATGAGAGATGCGACAGTGTTTTACTTCGCGATTTTGTTTAGAGTAGTTAGGAGATAAAAACATACTACCAACACCATACTTCCATTCACACAACTACCATTCCCACAAAGCTGGGAGGTGAACATATGATGGGAGGGGAAGGACAGTTTTTTTGAGGAGGGGAAAACCTTCAAAAGAAGGCACCAGGTGGCATGAATGTCATTTTGGTAGCCTCACTAAAAATCCCCCTCCAACCATCTTACTCAGATCAGAACTGCTTTTTGCACTACTTCAATCTTTAATTATAATTCTCTTATAAGCATTTAGACGAATGCTAGGGATCACGTAATATCTTTCAGACATGGTATGTCATAATTATTGTTATGTAGAATTAATATGATGTATTAATATTTGATATCTATTAAGTTAATCATCAAACTATGTTAAACTACTGCTGAAAGCGCACTTTAAATCGAAAATTAATATCACGACAAACATCACTTAGACTGCTCATGATTCATGACTTAATGCATCAGTGCTTTCGACTAACATTAGGAGGCTGCTTCAAAGACCGCATTGCTGTAGTAAGAACATATATGCGCACCTCACGAGAGCAGAATCATTTGTGCAATTGATTCAATGCAATTAGTTCAATCACTTCAATTAGGGTGAAACCAAGTCAACTCCAAGTCAACACGTATAGTTGACTGCACTTACAACTCATGAATTGGTGAACTCATATGATGAATGTACAGCAATGGCGTAACTAAGAGTTTAGTCTGGGGGAGGGGTGACCAATGAAATCGAGGGGGTAGACTCTAGGCTCAATATAGTAAATTAGAAAAAGTAGAAGTCCTCTGACAATAAATTTATAAAGATAATAATAAAAAAGGCTATGATCGATTTCTTTTAAAAGAATGGTTCGGGGGTTTTTGGAACTTAATCCCGCTAAAACCACAACTTAAGCGTTCCTGTGAATGATAAAAATGAACTCACATTATCTATAAAACTTAATTTTATTAATAATTCTTGCATCATTGTCAATGGGAGATTCAGAATCTCATTGTTTTATTAAAAAATTAAAGCAGCAAGCAGGCATAGTTGAAACTATAACTTAAATTTGCTATTTTTGATCCACCTCCTTTTCTGATTGGGCTAGCTTGCAGTACCGCAATTGAACATTTCTCCTAAAAGTCATTTCATCATTGTCAATAGGGTGAACCAGGTTTGTTGTTAAACTGGGTGATTCCTGTTTTATCTTTACTTTTTAAAAGTAAAAAAATTGAAGGTGGCTATTTGAAACTAATTATGCTATTTTTGATCAAACATTCCTGCCCGGGGTAATGTACAATAGGTACATTTTTACTTGAAGGTTTGAGGATACTCCTCCAGAAAGATTTTGAAAAAAATGCCTCTAAAACCACATTTTTAGCGATTCCAAACATCTCCGATTTTTTTGTGAATTGTCTCTCAAAGCTTGTTAAAACTCCAAAATTTCTTTTGTCTCAGGGGGGGGGGGCAGGGGGGGTGATATATACCCTGTATATATCACCCTGAACTCCCCCACAGTAACGCCAATGGTTCACAGAATACCCTTGAATTAAATTACAGTTGATAATATTATTATTCTATCAGTTATTTGCGGATTCCATATCTGTGCAGTAGTTCATAAGCGGCCACTAAATAACTGTAGTTACGAGCATCTTAATTACTGAATGAAGAAGGAAGAAAACATTTGCATTAACCGCAGGAAATCGGGTATAGAGGAGAAACGAGAAATTATTATATTAGAAAATGGAACTTGTTAGCTTTTTCCACAGTATATTGGGTAAATATGTATTACCTCAACAAAAGAATTCTTTCAAGAGCACAGGTTGCCTATACTAGCAATAAGACTAAAAAATAAAATAAAATGTTTTCAATTAATAATAATAATAATAATAATAATAATAATATCGTGTGACCTGGCTGGCTCAGGTCTGGTGTCAGAGTTATCAGGTCGCACCTGAATTGATAAGGAAGAAAATTATAACAGAATATAAAATACGTAGTATTGTACATTGAATATTCAGTATTATTCATTAAAAATTATAACAGAATATAAAATACGTAGTATTGTAGGGCCTACATTGAATATTCAGTTTATGAATGTAACGAAAACAAAGAAAATTGCAAGAGAACAATAATAATTCTTCATCAAAATAAATCAACACATTAATCTTTAGCGTCTAGCACGTTCTGAAAGGATTACATATTAGACATTAGGACTAACTATACAACTAAATAGAACACGTTTGATGTGATGTGGAGGGGAAATATTAATTCCACAGAGGAGAAATCCAATTTTCCAATCTTTCCGATATTTTGACGGTAATAGCCATTTTAGCCAAAAGCTGCAAACAAAAGGCTGGTTATGAATAATAGATCAATGGAATAGGGTGTAAAGGATGAAGGATACTCTTCAATGAACAGAGAGGGGAAGAGAAAGAACTCGCGAGATAGTGGTGGGTGATATAAGTAACTTCCTTTGACAGTTTAAAATGTTTCACAAACGAGCAACGACTATTTTTTCTGTTTGCTGTGCTGGAGAGATTTATCGCGGGAAGAAATCGCTACCCTTTAAAAGGATTTCTCGCCGTAAAGTGAGTTTACACGCTCGCGAAATTATTGTAAATAGGGGAAGTGGAAGAAGAAACAGGGTGGGAGGAGGAGTTGTAAATAAAATAAACTTTGATATAGCAGACGTGATCGTAATACGACATAAGCCTCCGTAGTTGCAACCTACCTCCAACAGCCCACATTCAAATAAGCTGTTTTATTCCAGGATATCACTACCCATTGTTGAGTACAGACCCACGTGCTGTTCTAATGTTTTCAACTTAAGAAAAACAATTACTGTACCGTACAATCATATTTATATGTTAGTTTAGAGCCGCACTATTTTCGTTTCCACTACAAATATTTTTTCAATGCTTAAAGGATGAACAATAATTCAAATACCTAAAATTTTCCCCACAAGAGGAAAAACAAATCCACCGCGTTTTCTTATAGACAACGTGAGAAGTTAACACAAGAGCCAATTTTTGAAGGTGTTTTTTTTATTTGAAATTACCTTTTAAGGTTGGATGTGGAAAAATGAGGCAAACGCAGTACCAAGCTTAAAGTACTGTATGGTCATTCGAACGCGGTTTACGAGATATGATATTATTCTAATCCTTGCAAAATTAATATTATACTATTCATTAATCATTTTAAAACTTGCACTTTAATCATAATATTGATATTCTTTTAATCCTTGCAAAATTAAAATTATATTATTCATCAATCATTTTACAACTTGTAATTTAATCATAATAATTGTCTGTAAGTAATAACTTTTTCAAAATACATTATTGGTTATCTTACATATTCTGCCTAATTTCATCCTGCAAATCTGGTTACTAGCAAATGGGAATGTGTTTCAGAGTTTATTATTTAGTTTAAATTATCATCAATTATTATCATGTCTTTGTCTTTTGAAGTTCAAATAGAATTTTCAATTTTCTAGCTAGGCGATAGAATTGCTCAATACAAGGTTTATTGCTTTGTCTGAATTGAAACAATTTTTTTTTGTAAATGTCGGTACAATTCTATTACACTAGCATTCTCAGAACTGGAACATTTTTTAATTAAATGAACATACCATTTTATTGTATCATCAATAAAACATATACAGTAAAACCTGTCTAAGGCGGACCCCTTGTAAGACGGAAACCTGCTGAAACGGAATGTTTCATGCCAAAACGCCAAATTTTTTTCAGTCCGGTGGAGTTCCGCCGTACGCAGGTTTTACTGTATTATACATATAAGCCTTGCATCGAAATTCTGTCGTCATGTATTCTATCGAATGTAGACATTCAAGTAAAACTAAATAACTGAATTTTAATGAATTATTATTTCATTAAATGATATATTTAATCCTTCTGTTCAGCCAGGTTAACGAGTTGAATAGTTTTTTTCCTTACTATTAAAGAAGATCTAGACTACTGGGAAAGATTAGTGAAGAGGGAACACAAACACGTGATGAAAATAAGCCCATGAATGATGAATTTTCCATTACGTTCCATTGCGAAGCTTCGCTGTCAACTTCCTCATTACATCTTGAAAGCTAGCCCAAGACACTAGTTTACTAAGCTTGAAAACCTTCAAAGTCAAGCTTTCCACGAACGTGGTATATGGTCTTTAATACTTGATGTACAATGGCTAGCTTCAAAAAGCTTTTCGACATTTTTTGATGGAGAAATATTTTTGAGGAGCAGAACTTGACAGAACGTTTATGTAGAAACAAGCTTTGAATCACTAAATCAATACGATTTTGACACAATAAATAAATAAATAAATACTATACACATAATGGTTCATATATGATGGAAGGGCAGCAACGTCATATCTGGTAAAAATATGTAGAGTATAATGATTTGAAATTAGATGTATTATATCCAGAGTTAATAGATCAGAGATAAAATACTAGTAAATTACAAGTTGTTTAAATCAAATTAGAAGATTACAATAATATATCAGCCTTATTTATATTCATAATTTTAACTAGCCATAGCCTTTGTTACTGGCGAAATATGTAAACATGATAAATATTGTTAATATGATAATAATCACAATGAAATTATTTGCATACAGTATTATTTCTGCAGATATTTTTTTTGTAACATTTTATTTCTTGTACATGATAATTAAGTTGAACTAAGTATTTTTTCTTTGTAACTTCTTGGTTTCTCTCCTAATAATTGATTGTTTTATGGGGTGGGGCATGGGCATGGGGTGGGGCCTCATCCAACATCCTGCGGCCTGTTGCAGTCTCCCAGAGAGCATTAATTAAAGCTTTACTTGCCAAGAATCACAGATTTCCTTCCTACTCATTTACTATTCCAGGAATTTCCAGTATTGAACATAAAACAATTATACATTAAAAATCTTTTAATCTTCATAAGGAAAAATAACTTCAATTTCATACAAATACAACATAATTACATAACTAGAAATAGATTAAATACTAATATCCAATTTCCCCAGCTTAATAATTCTATTCAACTCTCAAATTCATATCATTTGGCCCACTGGCTGTACCGCAATATTCCTCCCGAATTAAGGCCGAATGAGGGTTGCAGTTTTGCTGCTTACAAGCGAAGAGTGAGCGGGTGGCTGCTTCGCATTGGTGCAGATGCTGCCGACGCAATGCTGAACTCACCCTATTTTTAATATTATTATAAACTTCTACACTTGCACATTTTTTTTCTTTTCTCTCTTCAATTGTTTGCATCTAAACTTAAAATATGAACCCCCTAAATGCTGTCACATATAGATGTTCCAAATGAATAATAATCAGTATCATAACATTGTTAATTTTATTATCTATTTAAAATAATTTGATTAATAGTCATATACTTACATTGTTTCTTTATTCACATTGTTAATAATGTTTATACCATACTGTTATTATTCAAATGTACCCATGGCTTATCCGACTCCTCCCCACACACGGACAAGTCATCCAAGTGGGGAGTATATTCAAAATGTATTGTATATAATGTATTGTTCTATTATTATATTTTGAATAAACAATTTGAATTTGAATTTGAAATTTATAATTATTATTATTTTTTATCATGTATAATTTTTTTCCTGTGTATTTTTTTTGCTTGTTTGTATTTGCGGAAATAAAGATTATTATTATTATTATTATTATTTTGTACTGTATTTAATATAATATTGGACAGAATAGAGTAGTTTCTTATTGCCACCTGTGCAAAACAAAATAAAATAGGCTACTGACATAAGAAAGGGCAAGAATGAAAATATTATACGATTAAAATTTAAGTGAGCCTACCAATTTCCTTAACAAAACCCTGGATTTTGCTTTGTAGCCATTCCTATTTCAGGTATGTGGAGAGTCTTTTCAAGGGAAAAGTAGTGATTATCTACTCAAAACTCAACTGCTAACGAATTCCTGTACTAACGAATGAATTTGACAGCCGTAACAATTAGCTCGCTTCCTTTTCAACAACCCACTCAGTTTCTTCATTTATGATCGCTAGCTTACTCCCACACATTGACCGCTCAAAGAATCTCTCCCATCCGACCTCACTTCAATTATAAATAGCACTTTCCCTTCAGATGCGTTTTTGAGCAAGATCTTGTGCTTAAACCTTTAAATCTTGTGCTACAACTCTGATTTAGCACACTGGTGCATGGTGAATGAATGAAATTAAACATCTAATGATTCAACTATGGTTGCATTTGTAGTGTCAAATAAGTCTATTATTAAATTTTGGCTCTTACATGAATCCAACTAGTTTTCAATGTAAAAAGTCGTATTTCGTGAAAGGATTTCATTGCCTTTATTTTTTAATGCATTCCTTTACTATAATGAGAATTGAAAATACGGTTGTCAAATTCTGTAGGAATCAAATTCTGAAGCTAAAATTATGCAATATTCAAAAAATATTAAAATTTTTCAAGGTATTAAATCAAAGTAACAGGTTTTAAAAATTAAATAAACAATTTGTTCCATAAAAATACATTACAGAAAATGTCCTAGGTAATTAATTTCCAACAGTCTAAGCAATAAATTTTAACTTTTCATGTGAAATTTAACGACTTGCAGTCAAATATTTGTTAAGAATAAGTATAACTCACTTAATCTGTAGGCCGAGCGCTTTCGAATCTATGAGATCCATCTTCAGAGGCCGAGATCTCATAGATTCGAAAGCGCTCGGCCTACAGATTAAGTGAGTTATACTTATTCTTAACAAATATTTGACTGCAAGTCGTTAAATTTCACATGAAAAGTTAATATTAACAACGCAGTTCGTCATGGAACAAGAAATCCAGGAATTCAATAAATTTTTGTAGAAAAAAGCCTCCCAAGAAATTTTTTACTGTTTTCAACAAAAACAAAATCCTCGATATTGAGCCTCATCATATGTAAGCTAAAATAGAAATATTTATTTATTCATTACAAAAAATCAAGCAAATATGCAACAGGTTATTACCCATAATTGCTTTCTTCACAAATTGTTATAGCTCAAAAATACAAATTTTAGGTTATGTCAAAGTTCAACTAGAAATTTCACTTTCAAGTACAATTACCCATTCTTTGGAATACAAGAAAATTTATTTAGGAGTTCGATTTAAAAGCATAGGACTAAAACAGTCCAAAAGTGAATAAAATTTTGAATTTCGTTTGTGAATTTATCTACTTCATTACCCAAGCAGGGTAATGAACATTATACAGGTCCAATGAACATACACCTATTACACAGGTCTCAGACACATGTGGGCTTCATCCTCAAAAAAATATAGAAGTCATATCTTTTCAATCAAAAGTTCCTTGTCAAACATAGAGCTAGCTATATTTCTGAAAAATATTCCACTGGTTTCGCTATTGAGTCGAACGTTTGTTTTTGGCAATATTTTTCAACAAGGTCTCACAACACTGTGTACAAGAAGACTCAGTCTTCAACGGTTACTCTGATATAATGTTCGAGTAGTATAGAAGTGAAAGAGTAGACGTGGAGGCATTCATACCAAAAACGCCAGCTTGGCTAATATTGGCTCAGAGCGAACGACCAATGAAGGAAGCCTTGGGCGAGACGTCTCATGTCTGATGTTTGATGCGATGTTGTTGTTGCTATTGTGTTTGCATTTGCGATGAATGCAGGGCAGAGGGCATTGCTACTAGCGCAGAGCTCACCTACAAAACGAACATGGCCGTTCCAGTTATATATAATACAGCTGCTGCTATAATATAGTTTCAGTGCAATATAGAACAATCTCAATATAATATAGTGATATAGTCGGTACCTGTGCAATGTTCATTCAGATTGGTCGTGAAAACTACATTCATTTTTCTCTCTTCATTTACTCTCAACTTTCAACTACATTATTTTTAAATTCACTTCCTTCTTTCCATTTTCCTTCGAGCAATATGGTGAATCTTCAGTCATTAGATTGAAATGGCAACGTTGCAGACCTTACTATTCTATATTCCCTCGTATATTCATTCATTTTCATCTTGAAATTTGGATATTAACACAACCAACCACAAAAAACAAATAAGGACGGATTTGAACATGGCACATAGTACAATATTGGATATTTCTTCTCCAACTTAGTCACCCCTTGCACGCCAATACTCCATCAACTCAACGTTTAGTCGAAACTTTTTTTACTACAGCCCAATATGGGCTTCGGCCTCCTCCTCCACTACAGTCCTCCAAGAATTTCTATCACCAACCATCCCTCTCCATCCTACATATCCCATCTTTAAGATATCCTCTCTGCTTTCATCCTCCCATCTTATCCTTTGTCTGCCTTTTTTTAATTTTATTTATTCATTCATTTGTCATGGGTTATAACAAATATAACATTGACAATATTGTCATACAACATTGAAATAATCAATACATTAATAATTAACATAAAACTACATTAAATGATCACAGTCAATACCTAAATTTAACTACAAGTCACCTTTCAGCCTTTCTTCCTTCTTGAGTGAAGTTTTTCTTTGTAGATTATTTTGGGCATTCTGGTTTCACTCATTCTGAAGGTATGCCCTTAGACCACCTGAGACCTAAAATCTAAGAACGTATCTTATGTGCTGCCGCACACTGGATCAACATGGTATAGACTCATTTTTCTTTTAATTGACTTTTCAGTAGCGTTTGAATCCATTTAGCGCCAACTAATCGAAAAGCAAAAATCATGTTTTAGTTGTGTTTATTCATCTATTTATTCACACCTCAATGGCAAGCAATTATTATTGACAAAGGATTTATACTTTTTACCGACCTAAATTATGTCATTATAAAACGTTCTCTGCTGTAAAATCACTTCCCGGTGGTTCGGAACCCACCTAAAACTGTCGGTCCAACTCATCAATCACCATCATCCAACTCATTACCCACGCACAGGTGGGTTCATCCTCCAAAAAAAATTAAAATTGATCATATCTTTAAAAAATAATACAGCCCAAAAATAATATAAAAGAAGTAATATATTGCAATTAATAGTTAAGTGAATGGCAAATCTCAACATCCATCTATCCATAACATCAATATCCTCCCCTCCACTCATTACCCACGCACAAGTATCATACTCATGAGAGCATCATTAGCACGAAAAAATATATTGTATATTGATAAATTAGCCTTTTATGTGTCAGGTGTTTTCTACGCACTGATGAAGTTTGGAGGTAACATATAACATGGGTCTAAAAAGACTTTTGAGCTAAGTTTAACCAACAACTACGAGGTATGAGTCACACCAGATATAGAGTATATTATGTATATTGTAGACATTAATTATAGGCTATAATATGGTACAAATAATTACCCTCTATATACTGAATATTTTATGGATGTACAAACACCGTTGGTATTGCAAAAAGCTGGAAAATATTGAACCATGAGTTGAAAAAATACCAAGCTCAGCATTGAGCTAGTGAATATGGATTCGTAGAATACAGACGACAGTTTTCTTTCGAATGGACTCTATTATGTTCTGAATTGAGCAGAGCAGGCAGGCAAGCTGTGGCTGGACGATGGCAGAATACAGTCGTAACAATTCGGGTCTAGTCAGCTGGAATGGACTTTTGGACTCTGAGTCCTGAGCCAGAGTAGCAGCAGATGATTCCCCCAAGCCCAAGCTAGGGCCCGGCAGCCACTTCAACAGACAGCAAAGTCTTCTTCTTTATGGAGTACCAGAAAATCTGCAGCAGCATCAGAAATCTTTTTTGGAAAACGATCCCTGCCGAGTTCTTCTCCCATCACTTTATGGATGTGTAATCCGGATAACTCTCACCAAACTGCTGTATTTCATTTACTCATCATATCTGATCACTGTTTTCATCCAACACACCCTCCAGAGATACATCATATTACTGACTATAATTATTTTTCATCTGCTTCTTCTGTTTTTCATTCGAATTTTCTTCTTATTTTGTTTTTTCTACTGTCTATATTCCTTCTCCTTCTTCCACTACCATCAGTTCACTGTTCTCAATCTCCTTCGTTTTCTTCTTTTTTCCTCATCATAATACCTTTCTTTTTGTGACTCGTAACTGCTGCAACAAATAATATCGTTCTCTTTCCTGCGTGGCCTGCAGCCATTCTTCCAGATTATAATCATTGCTTATTGTGGTCCATCCAGTTCAGCCTACTGGAATCATTCGGACTTTACTGTCTTTTCACGGCTGCAATCATTCCAAATTACTATTACACAGATATTGTCCACTCACTCGAAAGAACGTCTTTCATTTCTGCTGGGCGTGTCAGGAGACACCATTCAGGGAACAAAAACTGCAATTAGGTAGGTTATGTTGGGTTATAGTCGCTTCCAGTTGAATTGACAGTAGATGAAAGCAATGTCACTATAAAAGAACAGTTTGTCAGCAGTCCGCACTACATTTCCTTGATCATGGTGAGAAACAGAACAAATTGAAGTTTACGTATTGGAATTTTTAAACACCCACCATAACTGCAGTCTTTCTTTCTAACTGCACAAATAGCACAATTTGATAGGTTAGTTGTGAAATATTTCTAATAGTAAACAAAATTGGAATGGCCAGAAATTGTTGTAATCAACATTAAAAAGCTTCATAGAGGTTAGAGATAATTGAATAGATTACTATGGAAAAATCGAATTAACAGTCAAATATAAACAACCTAATTTCCTTAATATTCATCACGCACAAAAAATGAAATTGCGAATTCGAATAATATTATTCATAGTCTATCGATCTATGGGTTGTAGATAGCGACAGCTAGCACAATATGGTATAACGATTTTGGAAAAAATCAATAGAATTCACTTTTCCAGAAGCACTAGCCGTGGAAAAACAAGAGGTTTTTCAAAAGCTCTTATCACACAATCATGGATAAATTACTAATGAAACTGCTGGGTTTCTAGGAATGTGATAATATCACATGTTGAAACTAGCATTTTTTCACTACAAAAACATGTTCGAATAAACAAGATGTGTGATTGAATCAAACGGCATGGACACAGCTTCCAGAACACACAAACACAAACCTACAATTATTTTCTCTACAGTCAAATGTAAACACGAGTGAATAGTAATTTCCTGCAGGTTCCAATACACTGGCAGGTTGCCGGCCAAGAGAGAGAAAGAGAGTGAAAGAGGGACGAAAGAGAGAGCGATTGTGAGGGAAAAAAGTAGGAATGAGAGACTGTGAGTGAGGGAGAGTGTATGAGGGAGATAGAATGATGGAGAGAGGTGGTAGTTAGACAAACATAAACAAAGTAAAATTATAAATTTATTTCAAAGACGGTAGGAAATGTCCGGTTTAATTCTCGGGGCGCCACAACATTAAAAACCTGTTTCTGTATGAGAATGAGAGGAAAATATTGGTGTGAAGATGTAAGAAAGTGAAAGAAAATGGAAGAAAATGAGAACAAGAAATGATCGAATGTGAAGCGAAGGATAAATTTATGCAGAAGGCTAAGTCGACGCAATAGACATGAACCGAGTGCTTGGAGCTCAGGTCTGACCTTTAAGGCTTATCCAAACTGCATCAATAATTCATTGGTCAGTGGCGCCAATACATTATTAAGTAATTTAGTCGAAGATTTAAAAGCTTACGACTCCATAGTGGGCCTACTCTTCATATAAGCTCTACCTTATCTCTCTTACCTGACATTTAAATGGCATTAACAGGACAGAAAAACAGAAAAAAATAATAAACAAGGTGAAATAGCACATCCTTTGAACACTTTTCGCAGACGAAAATCAGCTATTGACTCAAATCTGTCAATATGGTTGACAGATTAATTATGGCATACGATAAGATAGAGATATCACTGCACACTTTAACAGCCGGAAAACCTGCACTCATTTAAAGTTTGAATGCTCTAGACTGGACAAGTAGTAGCAATCTCGAAAAAAATGATTTGAAGGTCAGCAGACCACAAAAACAGGATTTGAAGTGGAAGACGTTGATAAAGCAATGATTGATAGCATAAGCGATCATGTAGAGGAAGGACGTTAATCAGTTAGCAAAAAAGAAAGACTTCAAATTGGAAAAATAGATACCTGTAGCGATGGTGAAACAATAAAAAAGACAAAAATCAATCAACATGTATAATATTTATATCAATTATTTTAGAGATCTTGATATATTTCAATAGGGTCACAGGTGAGTTTTTATACCTGTATTGTGGAGCTCGCACCCCGGTGTCAGACTGTAAGAGACAGTTTCTAAACATATCACGAGCACATTGAATTACTCACTTTGCCTAATATAAACCACACATTAAAGTTTATTTTAATGTTTTTTAATGTTCTCTACAGTTGAAGTGATGTAAAAATTCTAAGTAGAAATAAAAATATATAAAAATTCAAGAAAATGCGAATTAAATGAGAATTTCTTAACATAAAAATTAAATGCTGGTGGATTGAAAAGTGAAAAAGCACATTCAAGTGAATTTGCAACAAAAAAAGAAGAAAATTCGGATCAAGAAGGCAGAAGGAGGAGGATGACATTGCAGAAGAAAAACAAATAACTGAGATGAGTAAATAACTAAAAGTTCTTACCCAATTCTATTTCAATCACATAGGTTGAGTAAATAACTGAACTGAGATGAGTAAATAACTAAATGTTCTTACCCCATTCTATTTCAATCACATAGGTTGAGTAAATAACTAAACTGAGATGAGTAAATGACTAAAAGTTCTTACCCAATTCTATTTCAATCGCATACGTTGCTACCAATGGGAGATCATCATACACTCACCTGAAAAAGACAAGAACTTAAGTAAGAAATCCAATGCGAGTCAAACAAATAAAATCTTTTAAATTAACAACTGATGAAATGGAATGAACAAGATATTTTTACAGTTTCAGGAACCCATCATGCTTATGAAAAATGTTTTCCCTCACTAAAATTTACATCAGTCATTAGTCAGACATTATAATTAGACCGTGAAATATTAATTCACTCATACAGATGCGGTTCAATACAAATACTTCAATTATTAACAACTCGTGAAAATCAACATTTTTTAGCCAAACAAAATTAACAATACAACTACAACGAGTATAGATTGAATTTTTTTATCACGGACAGATTACATAAATGTAGGAATCAGCATCTTTTGAGTTTTAAAGAAAAACAATACTTCAAAAATATATATTTTAGCTAATAGCCTCCATTAGAAACACCAACCTCATAATAACACACCTATATAATTAGGGGTACTATTTCAAGAGTTTCGATTGTTGGAAAAGTACAGTGATTTTATGACCGAGAGTAAACTGATTAAATAAAAAAGAAACGTCTGAAGAGAGAGAACTGAATAGCTCATTTAGAATACATGGAAATGAACAGATAGCTCGCTCGCTGGTGTCCCAAAATGATGGAGTGGGTTGAAAATTGAAAAATGTAAACGAAACCCTTTCCATCTCGAATTGGTCAGCTTTGATAAACGGTAAAATACAATTAAGACTTCTAAGAAGCAGTAAGACTTCAAACAAACCTTGATTCCTCGAAAACATAAAAACCAGAGAAGACCCATCGACAAAAAGGCTTTGTGGAGCTCAGAATTTAATGATCCAACATGTTTATTAAGCCTATAAACTATGCGATCAGGCAACATCTCAATCTGAAATCAGATGTTCCAATCCAACCCAAACGTGTTCAATCCTATGGCCAGTTTTATATTGAGGAAATAAATCAGAAGAAAACTCCTTCGCCCACATATGAGTCACATTACATTCAGAACGACATAATAACAGAGATCGTTAGAAGAAACAAAATTTTACTGTCTAACCTCTCAGATGCCCATCCACCGCAACAACTTCAATCGTCCTGTGAGTTATTTTCGTAGTCCATGTGGGTAGGGTAGGTGTGATTGTGATTTTATAAAATATACAAAATTATTACATTTAAGAAACGATGGATTTATAGGCTGTGATTTGTAAGACAAGATTGTAAGACAAAGGAATTGAAAGACAAATATTTTAGTAGATGCACGCCTGCTCAAGGATATTTTTAAAGTTAAAAGCGTTCAAGCTTGGTTATTACCAGCGATCACATAAGACCATTGGTCTTATGTGATCGCTGGTTATTACTATGATGTATAGATTGAATGTACAGATGTTCTGTACTTCATCTCATATAGATGAATGTAGTCTACTAACCCTAAACTCACTGGATGTTGACAACTTTCGACAGACTTACCACAAGGAAATTAAAAATACTGTGTTGGGCCAATTTAAAATCTACTAACTAATTCATAATATCTAATATTTTCTCTAATTAAATTTCAATTTGTTTTAAAACATGCCAAAATATTTGAAAAATTATGGAGTATTAGAACATTTTGTCTGGGAATTTTTGGTGGAAAATTTATTTTTTCAACAATGAATAAAATATCAATACAGAATATATTATTATTATTATTATTATTATCATTATTATTTATATTTATTGCTGTTTGATGTTTAATTAATTAATGGCATCATTAATATTGTTTGTTGAGTAGAGTTCTTTAGTTGAGCTAGATGGAATTTTATATTGGCCAATCCTGAATATTAGTAATGGAAATGTATTTTCAATGAAATGAAAGAGACAGAAATAAAAACCTGAAATATTTTGCCTCGAAATCGTCTGTTCTTTCTCTTGTTTCCAAATCGTTAACAAAAATGATGAAAAATAAAATTATGGTAGGAAAAAATGAATTTTAGAAAAAATGCTCAGCAAAAATTTTTTTACGGAGTTTAATAAACGTAATTTCATTAATGAAATGTAACAAAAAGAAATCGCCCAACGTGGGGCTCGAACCCACGACCCTGAGATTAAGAGTCTCATGCTCTACCGACTGAGCTAGCCGGGCTTATAAATCACTAACTGGCCAATTCCTACGTGAGTCAGTGTACAGTAGTAGAATACATCGTGACCTGGATTTGGTTCTTCCAGAGTTCTCACATTCTTTCAAGCTCAAGAGCTCATCATCTCTGAAGAGGCATCGTTCTTTGAGAATATAGGAATAAGGAAATTGAAATTCAATCAATAAATTGATGGGGGGAAAACGAATGTACGGAATATTATTTAAATTTCCAATCTTATTATTTAACTGTCTTATAATTGTATTAAAAGAAAGTCACTTCTTGCCTCAAGTGTAGACTACATTTTTATCCACTCTTTTTATTCCCAAATGCAAATAAAATAACAAGCAGGGAACGTGACAAATTTACTTTTGTGAAACACAGAAATAATTTTACTTTTCTCTCGCTTAAGGTTGCGCAGTTCAATTTATTTCTTTGTTACAAAAAACACATCTTGTATTAAGACACTAGCTTGCATTTTTGTTTACGTCTGAGATAATTAATACTACTAAGAAGAATATAATATTAAAAAGTTGACAAAAACAACTTTTGTTATGATATAAATTATTACTATTTCCAGTTCAAGAGTTGTGAGAGTACTACGTAGAGAGCATACTAGAGATAGAAAAAATGGAGAATAAAAACGAAAGAAAGCTGGTGGAGCCGAACGTGACATCTGTTGAGAGCATTTAGTTACTGAGCACGTTCAAAACTGGAGGAATGAGAAAAACGGAGGTGGAAGAGAGAATAAACAGAGAAGGACAACAAAAGGAAAAGAATAAAAGGAAAAGAATAAAAGGAAAATTTATCTCAGACCGAAGGCGTGCTAGATACCCTCACTCTGTTACCACAAACGGTGAAAGTCATGAGGATATAAGGGATGATGGAAAATGTATTTTGGGTACCTAAAAAGAGTAAAATGTAATAAGAAAATTGAATTTGCCTTTATAGCAAGGCTGGAACGGCGAGATTAGGGCTCAGTGCAATCGACTGACCATCTTCTTGCACATCGAAAATTCCATACTAGAAAGAAATTAGGGAAAGTTTTTGTTAAACAATAGTAGAATCAAAAGCGGAGCTAAAAAAGATAGCAATAACGATGGCAAGAGGGTTAAAGTTGGCAAAATCTGATCATTTTTGCTGGATTTTGAGACTTGAAACAAACCCTTGATTAAATAAATGCAATCTGCTGGATTATCTGCAAGGATAAGAATAACAATCAAATTAAAGCCTATATGAAAATGATAAAAATTCGAAAAAATTACGTTAGGTTAGGTATTTACTCACTTCAATACCTACTATGAAAATGATAAAAATTCGAAAAAATTACATTAGGTTAGGTATTTACTCACTTCAAAACCAACATTTCCCTCTATCTCAATGAATCCTTTAGAGTTTCATTGTTTCAGATGAATTAATACACAGATAAATGAACAGAAATTTGAATTTAAACATAGAAAGACACATAACAGAATAGATAAATAATAATAATAGATTTTTCTGAGTGGAGCAAACTCCACATAATGCTATATAAACCTCAAATTATTGGTGTTTCCTGTTTCCCAATTATTTCTCCTAGCGTTCAACATACATGTTACCACCTAGCTGTAACCAATACTATAACCTATTATTTTACCACCGTACAACGTACCACCTCAGAGGCCTGAGCATACTACTACAGTGGGAAACACTGCCCGAATTGACGGCCTGAGAAGGGCAGTTTCTTTTCAAAACTCTGAAAGCACCTGATCTCATTTTCAAATAAATTTAGTAATCTTTGAATAGAGCTGTATACAATGACTGTCTCTTCTCTAATCCATCCTGAAGTTCATTGTCAGATTATTTTCCACAAAAAGTAGTATTTGTGGACTATTCAGTGGCATTTAGTTGTTCATTGAATAAAATATTTCCTATTCATTTTATTATTAAATAAAATAAACTCAGTTGCTGAAAATAATGTTTACAGATTGGAAACATTTTGCAGTATATAGTCCCATTGTTACGTTTCATGTCCAGCTCAATGCTTTATGGTGAAGAGACTTCATGTACACAAAACAATGCTTCTGCAACTCAAAATATATTCATTTGTAGAAAATGAATAATTAATTACTGCATGAACCACACAGTCACGAGCTGGGAATGCATTATAACAACGGAACTGCTAGCCATCTTTGACAACTTGTTTATTCCCAATACCAGGTAAATAATTCACGTATCTAACAGCCTGTAACTTTTATGGTCGACAGAGTTTATCACGGATACACCCGGTCATTCATTTTCATCGACAAAGTATTAAACATTTTGTTTACATTGAAGAGAGAAAGCACTCAATCCCGTCATTATAATTTTGTTGTTAGTTTATCCATATCCACCCCTCATCCAATAGCCGGAGATTTACGATACCAATTTGTTGATCCTTCCATATTCGAAATTTATTTCCTTATTATACTGAGCTTGTTTTTTATTGTGATTATCCTTTAAAAGTACCGCGCGCTTAATTCTTGGAGCCACAATAAAACGCGGGAATTTTGTTGTAAAAAAGATGGCAGACAGCTGTGATGAATATCATAGTTAATGGACTCTTGTGACCAGGCCTCGAAATTGAGCTGAACACCTGCAATAAATAAAATGCCTTCTTCTCATTGGTTCTCAGGCACTGTATTATTGAGACAGTGTTCTAAGAATTAGCCAATCGATTCTGTACAACACGATTCGACATGGAAATTGTTCTTTGAAGGATAATAATTGAAGTTTCATTATAATTCATGTGGAAGAGTACAGTATTATTATTATTCAGATGGATACGAAACATTAATAATCGCTCCGTGGGCCCTAGAGGTACAATTGGAATGATAAATTGTTTGGCAGAGACTCATATTTTGTATCTCACTTTGATATTAAAAATGAAAACATTGAGTGAACTCAACTCTCTCATTTGAACTCTCTTCGTCTCACCCATTAAATGTATCAACATACGTGTTCTCCTTCACATTAAACATTAATTGTCAGCTACATTTATTATCACCATAATTTCTAAAAAATATTATCACTAGTCTTCTCACCCTCCCTCCCCCAATTTTTTTTTCATTAAACGAAACAAATGAATAAATAAAAAATGGAGAGAATCTGCATACGATTGAATGTTCAATTACACAACCATTGTCTGTAAATCATCACAGTTTAATAACATAATTTAGATAACAGATAACGTAACTTTTTTAAATTCATGTTTCACAGTAGTTTAGTTATACATTAGTGATGAGAGCATGTTTCAAAGAAATTGTAATTAACTTAACGTTCAGAATCTATGTTTGTAGTTATTTACAATAGGAGTAGTAGACCAAATTGATAGTTTAGACCAAATTATCAAATACGGAAATCAGCCAGAATTGCGCTTCATAAATCATACTCGAATACCACTATATAATAATATAATTGACTGTAAGTGTCATGCTAATCTATTACTGTACTAATTGTCATCACAGATCATTTATCAGACTTAAAAAGGGAATTCTGAGCTCACTGGAAAAGTGTCTGACGAGTGCTATAATTCGAAGAAGGGTGCGTATAAGTTTAGTCAATGAGCTAATTGATCCATTATCCATCATATTTGCTGAGATTTCATCAATTGGTTGAAAATTAGGTTTCATACAAACAAGACTAAGAAAAACCTGTTTTGATTATACATATTACCTGTTTCTAACTCTGAATATGACTCAATATATTGATTAAGCAGATAAGACATCAGAGGGAAGAAGAAAAACAGAAGACGTATAAGAACTTTAAAATAAATAAATCTAATAACTTTTACAAAACATTGTAAAGAAGTAAATACATGCAATGAAAATAATTATTTTGGCAACGGTAGCTGAAATAGAACAGGAAATAAGTGAAAGTACGGTAATAAAATAACAATACAATAATGTGTTGCAATTGATCAGAATAGCCTACTTGAAGTTCATTCCAGGAAAAGTGACTATCAGCACATTCAGAAATAATAATATTTCAACATCGTTCCACTTTCGGATAATTTTAAATTTTCCTCCGTAAAATTTATACAACTCGACATGGAAAGTTGACCTGATTAATTCCTCGACAGCAATTCCAATTTCTTCGCATCACTGTATTTTTCCTTCAACCGAATTCTTGAGCGTCTTACTTCAGCTCAAAAACTGCATTCTCAGTGAATTTTCGGTTGAAATAATTCTGAATTTCAAGATTTATTTTTTGCCAAGTTGAAATTTTGGTTTTCCATGATTTCCAGTATCACCTGCCAGCGTATAATGGCATAGTATACCATTATATACATCAATGATAATTCTCATGTCAGCAGTATCTCCATTTTTTTGTTAACAATTCTTCCTTTGAAAAAAGTACTCAACATCTGTAGGTGTGAGAGGAATAGTGGCTACTCACCGAAGACGGTTTTGGGGCGGACGTGGAGTTCGGAAGGGTGACCGGTAAAAAAACATGACGTTCGGTTCTATTATCACTTACCTGGTGGTGCACGGCCCACCTAAAACTGTAGGTCCATCACCCATAGCATCCACTTATTACCCACGCACACGTCTCGGACTAACAAGAAAAAAGGATGATCAACAATCAAATAAGTATAAAACCTATATTAATAAATTGTTATGCTGTACTCTTTTTTGAGAGAGGGAAAATAAGTTTCTTTTCAGTTTTCAAGAAAAATGTCCTTTATTATCAACGTATGTTCAAAAAATTGATACAGGACAGGACCTCCGTGGTGTAGTGGTTGAATTTAGAGCACCTTACTATCCTTCACTATCCTGACGGCCTCTAGTTTGATTCTCCATCCACTATTAATTTTCAACCTTATATTCTGTCAATTCTCATGTGTGAATCATCCTTATTAAAATATAATAAAATTTAAATTAAAAATGCTATCAATTTTCCACCAACATATCATACCATACTCAAAAGATTCAAGGCGCCTACTGGTGAAAATTGTTTCTTTTCGAAGTTAATTTTTTTAGCATTCGTATCTGTAGATTTTTTTCCCGGAGGATGAAGCCCACATAGGTCTGAGACCTGTGCATGGGTAATGAATTGGATGATGGCGATTGAAGAGTTGGACCCACAGTTTTAGGTGGGTTCCGAACCACCGGGAAGTGATTTATCAGCAGAGAACAGAGTCTTTTTCGCTGGCCAGCAATCCAATCGGGCACCCTTACAAAGAGCGCCCAGGAGTTTTGTAGCTTATGTTTGATTGAACAGATACCTGCTACGACACTCGGCTATCACTTTCCTCAAGATTTTTATTTAGAAACAGAATTCCTCAGTTTAAATTATATTATTTTCTTTTTTTTTAATATAGATAAATCCAAATTTTTAGAACAAAATTAAATCAAACATCTCGAGCAAGTTTAAATTGTTCAAAGAACAAAGAAAGTAAATAAATGTCTGATTAAGGCTGACATGCCAAGTTGCCAGGAATGATAGGAAGCAATTGAAATAATCTTCAGTACTTGTCAGCGTTGCCGTGAAAAAGTAGGATACTATAATACAATGGTGGGGAGGGGGACATAAATAAAATTTACAGCTCCGCTTCAGAAGTGTAGTAGTAGAAGGCAACTTGAAATAAATGATTTACTCAATTCAGGGAGCTAGCTAGCTCTTTTCTAGTAGGGCATCTTTTGCAGTTCTCTCTTGTCACAATGATATACAGATAGGTGAAAGCCAGGCGGGACGAGCTTGCAGACTCTTCAGCTGGAGGGGAGGCCTCCCTTTCCCTTAGCTCCCCTAGCCCCTCACACACATGTACCATAATCGCTGAAAAACTGAAACGTCGTGCCCGACTCAACAAGCATTCTATCTTCAGACAGCCGGTGAGCAGAAACCCTGTTCCCCGTAATCCCGTTTCATCCCCTTACGGCGCATTGTACCCCTTCCACAATTGGAAGCTACAATTCTTACTAAGCATCTAACTATAGATGGAAGATATCTTGCATCAACTCGCACAATTATTGGGGTTTTATCAGATAGATCCTTCACAATTTATTCTGAATCTACTGATTTCTATCTCTTTGTCACTGACAGAATTAGCACCGAATCTTCCTAATCTTCCATGAATTAAATTTGCATGAATAGCAAAGGAAGAATAATTATGGGACTTCAAATAAATGTTAAAACTGTCCAATATCCTAGCCTCAGCTAATTCAATTGAGAAAAATTAGAAATGACAATCATATTGGGTCGCTAATGCGCTGATCTGAAGTCCGGTAGCCTACTTACAAGGATATAATACGTAGCATTTATTCATTAGCCTACTTAATATTTTTTTATTAACCTACTTACACTTAATATGTTCCTATTACTTATTTATTTTAGTATTAAGCACTACAATATCAATGGATACTACAATTATACAGTAAAGCCCCGATTATCCGCGGAATTGGGTGGCAAGGGCACCGCGGATAACTAGAAAAAAGACTAAACATGAGGAGAAAAACGAAAAAAATATTTCAGCATAAACACTGTTTTATTGTACAAAAAACATGATACGTAAAAATTTTAAAATATGTAGAGTACAGCAGAAACCTTTACTCTACATCTAAATCACTAAAATAAAGAACAGTAAACAAAAAGCAAAATACTGCACTGTTAAAAAAAAGTATTCAGTTACGCCTTTTTAAAAAAATCAGTCACTCGTTTTTGCTTCTTGCTTTGGAAACACCTTTTCTTTATTCTAGAAACTAGATTGCACCTAGATAGATCGAAGCTAGGTAAGCTGGTTGGAACTTCTTATCAGAGGATTAACTCTTCACGTAAAGCGGTGTGAAATCTCTACGTGGAAGCTCGCCCCACGAAAAAAATTTTTGCGTGGCACTCGCGGCTATAATCCGCAACGCGGATAATCGGGGCTTTACTGTATATAGATTCGTTACATACCATTTTATGATTAAATTGGCCAACAAAAAAGACACTGTTCTTTGCTGTAAAATCACTTCCCGATGGTTCGGAACCCACCTGAAACTGTAGGTCCAACTCATCAATCACAATCATCCAACTCATTACCCACGCAAAGGTCTTCATCCTCAGAAAAAAAACTAGCTGATATAGACCATGAGCCACTAATAAGAGACCCTCCCCCCCAAGGGAATTTTCGACACACAAACTTTTATGTCTGTATTGTCATGTACTTCAAGGATTTAGGTGTTTGCCCTATTTAAATTACAGCATATTCCTCCATTGGGCGAAAGCCTTCCCCCCCAAATTCGGCTCATTTTTCAGTATTCGGTCAATAACTCGAAAACTATTCGCCAAATCGAAAAAACTGTTCTTATCAAAGGTCAAGAACAAAATAGGCCAAGCTCAATTCAAGGACAGCTGCATAACATAGAGCACTAGTAAATTATTATTTTGTAGAGTCAGAGTAGAATGTGAATAATGTGAAGTTGTGTTTTGGAGTTTGAAGAGCATTGATGACAACGGACAACCGGCAGTGAGTTAAACGTAAACAAATTATAATTTAATTTATTAGTGTGCCGCTGTTATAGTGTAATCCTCTCCGTCAGTTTTCATCTCGAAAGTTGCTTCCTCCCCAACTCCACAATTCCTATTGTTGTTCTTGTCGTCAGTATTAACGTCCGCTTGGTGAGAGAGAAGAGGGGAAGGAAGGAGGATTATGAAGGAGATCAGAAGGGAGAGGAGGGTAGAAGAGAGAAGGTATTCATTTAGTAAATTAACTAACAAACAGCATCGTACACCGCGGCTACATCCGGAGCATGACGAGTTAACGTTCTGTAACAACGTACCTGGCTGGTGGCTGGCACGGTGTTTTGGTGCGAACTCAACACAACAGGAAAGGTTAGGTTCTGGCTTCAGCCCTAATCAATTAACAACTGTAGGCTACTAATAAGCCACTAACAAATGCACACAAATACTGCCTGCTAATATAACCCAATCGGCGGAGACGCTAATCAAATGGCCTGATTCATTCTACTCAATGTCGAATTGGGAGGTTTAAGTAATGAAATTGACATTTTCAAAATAGATAAATAATCTATAGTAGAAGTCATATTAATATATTTCAGACAAATGAATAGATATATGAATGAATGTATAAATAATAGATAATAGATAATAGATAATAGATAATAAATAATAAATAATAAATAATAAATAATAAATAATAAATAATAAATAATAAATAATAAATAATAAATAATAAATAATAAATAATAAATAATAAATAATAAATAATAAATAATAAATAATAAATAATAAATAATAAATAATAAATAATAAATAATAAATAATAAATAATAAATAATAAATAATAAATAATAAATAATAAATAATAAATAATAAATAATAAATAATAAATAATAAATAATAAATAATAAATAATAAATAATAAATAATAAATAATAAATAATAAATAATAAATCATAAATAATAAATAATAAATAATAAATAATAAATAATAAATAATAAATAATAAATAATAAATAATAAATAATAAATAATAAATAATAAATAATAAATAATAAATAATAGATAATAAATAATAAATAATAAATAATAGATAATAGATAATAGATAATAGATAATAGATAATAAATAATAGATAATAAATAATGAATAATAAATAATAAATAATAAAAAATAAATAATAAATAATAAATAACTAATAATAAATAATAAATAATAAATAATAAATAATAAATAATAAATAATAAATAATAAATAATAAATAATAAATAATAAATAATAAATAATAAATAATAAATAATAAATAATAAATAATAAATAATAAATAATAAATAATAAATAATAAATAATAAATAATAAATAATAAATAATAAATAATAAATAATAAATAATAAATAATAAATAATAAATAATAAATAATAAATAATAAATAATAAATAATAATATTTAGAATATGCAAGAAATGATTGACAAGAATTTACTCAATTCAATTTACGAGAAAGAGAAGAATTTACGATATTCTATTACAATAACAATTTAGAAACTATTTATATTTATTTAATTTAGGTTACTTAAATTTTTAGTTACTGCTAAAACTTGAAACGTTTTTACTCGAAGATTATTGTTGCAACTGGTGAATTATTTTTATGCAGCAGGCTTCTGCTTTTAAAACCTGCTCTAATACTTTATTCTGAAAATGAAAATGAAATTTATTCTACCTTAAAAAATATAAAATATTTATGTACAATTCATTGATTCAGAATTACGTGGCAGCAATTTTTCATAGATGCTACCAGTCTTTTCTTATAAATATATTTTCTGAATTAAATTGCACTTGCTAAAATATAAAATACAGGTTGATAGATATTACAAAGAAATTGAACTTTTTATTTAAATAAGTAATTTTAATTCCTGAACATAGTTGATGCTATAAAAAATACCAGAAGGTTATTGCGACTGTGTGCGTAATCAATTTTACCATAAGAGTAATGAATAATATTGCGCAGTTTAAAGGAAAATTGTTTAGTACTGTAGTGAACAAAGTCCTAAGTTCCTTTTCATGTGAAATTTAACGACTTGCAGTCAAATATTTGTTAAGAATAAGTACAATAACTCACTTAATCTGGCCGAGCGCTTTCGAATCTATGAGATCCATCTTCAAAGGCGTGGGTTCCTAGATCATCATGTCAGTTCATGTCAGTCAGAAAGCGCTCGGCCAGATTAAGTGAGTTATTGTACTTATTCTTAACAAATATTTGACTGCAAGCCGTTAAATTTCACATGAAAAGTTAATATTAACAACGCAGTTCGTCATGGAACAAGAAATCCAGGAATCCTAAGTTCCTTCATCCAATGCATGTAAAGCACACAGTCTTATCAAGAGTAATTCTATTTCCATGTATTCCGTTCAATGCCCAAGTTGGCAGACAATTGAGGAAGAGTACGTCTATTTTCGGATGGTTTCTAGAACGCATTACTCAGCTGATGAACTAAGCTCTACACTCTACTTTAATACAATGCAATGCAAGGAGTAACCGAACCGACCGATCGGACTTAATATTGGTGGTAGCTTGTTTACACCGCTTGATTGATGGATGGCGCGGCTGTTTGAACTGAACAACAGCCAAGGATTGTGGGTGGGGGGGAGGAGGCAACCTTTGTCTAGAAGAGGGTGTATGGAAGGGGGTAGAATGCGACCAACGAGAATGCACTTCCGGTGTTTCTCGATCGAAGTTTTGATCCCAGTCTGAAAGAATTGCACGCGTTTCCGAACAGCGCCCTTTCCGAACAGGTGCATTCCCACAAACTTTCCGAAAATCTTAGTAGATTGACAGGGTCAATTTGACTACCTGAATATTTTGACAGGCGAATATTCCGTACAGAACTTAACCAGAGAGAGGCTTTCCATTTAATTGTTTGGATTATTATTAAATCGACCAGTGGAGGCGATAAGGCCCCGCGGGCCAGGCTTGTTCACATCAACAATACTAAGTAACCTGGTTTATTCATGCAATTACTTGTATCGGTTTTATAGATTTTATAGACTTGTATAGATTTCATGCCTCGTTTACACGTTTCCACTGGCATATGCCGTTTTAAGGTTGCCAGTTAAAATCTCTGCACAATCTCTTTGCGTCGCTACTGAGATCTATATTCAAAAAGGGAATTTAAAATAACCATACTAACCATAACCTAACCTAACCGGGCATGGTCCGCGGGGCCTTATCGCCTCCACTGGTCGATTTAATAATAATCCAAACAATTAAATGGAAAGCCTCTCTCTGGTCAAATTCTGTACGGAATATTCGCCTGTCAAAATATTCAGGTAGTCAGGTTGACCCATGTCATCTGTCAATCTACTAAGATGTTAGGAAAGTTCGTGGGACCGCCCATGTTCGGAAAGGGCGGGTAACCGTCTGAAAGGCTTTCCTCGTTGTCCACTTCTTGGCTTCCAAGGGTGTCACACAGAGGCCGCGACACACAAACGATTTATTTGTCATTTTGCTACTGTTTAGCTACTTGTCGCTATTGGTCTGGTTGTGTAGCAAAAGCTGTTGAAGATTTTCCAATTTATGTTTTTTAATTTCAAAAAATATATAATTTAAAATAATAAAAATAATAATTTACTGTTTGAGTGTTTTATTGGATAATTTGAGTGTTTTATAGTGCAATTGAGGTTACTTGAGTTACACACAAGTTAATTTTGGGTTCATGTTAACCCGTTATGGCCCAATATTCAACAATTCTAGCTAATGTTTTTACTTCCCGCGAAATTTGTCTCATCAATTGATCACAATAGTTTTACCATGAAAAATGAGAAAATGTTTTAGAATACAGGCTATATTTCTATCTTCTGTATATGTCGACAGTATAGCATCGATATCTATACTACTACAACTGTTGTAGTAGTATAGAGATCGATGCAGTATAGTCATGAGTGGGTGCATAACAAATACAAATAGAATAAAAGATTTATATACATAATAAATATAGTGTTGACAGACGTCCTCAATGGGCGATAATGGAGAACAGGTGAAGTTGTTGGTAAAAAAATGTCAGACTTGATGAGGATTCAGATTAATAAAACTGAAATAATATCTCATTTGAACAAATATCTTTGTTCATCATATTGTTTTAGAATTGTTTTTTCTTTGAAAGGAATGGGCTATAATGACATTTTTCGTTGTTTCAAATTGCTATTCATTTAATATTAACAAGATGCATACTTTCTTTTATCTAGTGCGAGAATAGGCAGACAGACATTTCTCTTGAGATAAGTAATACACAGTACCTCTAAACACAAGGTAATAAGGATAATCCACAGAAATTATGGCCTTCTCAAACTGATGAATCTTTTCAGCGTTGCAAGATGCAACAGAAAATTACATCAATTAAAGAAATATAATAGAGATAATATCAGGACAATTCTTGAAGACATCTGAGTCTAGCAATTATAGGTACACAATTTATTGCCTTACCATTAATAACTGTTATTACAACCTGTGATTGTAGTAGAGTAATTACTCTTCTATTAGTGTTGAAATATATTGAAGAGCTATTACTTTCAACATCGTGATATCAATCCAAACACTTTCCACTCTCTTTAATATCTAGAACAATATGATCATAGTAGGAGCTATTTATTAACAGGAGATTTACAACTGTAGAAGGATACTCTAAATTAAAGCTTTTCATTGGGAGCACGCATTATGAGCAACCAGAAAAGAACACATAAAAAACTTTATACGACACAGAACTTGCGTATTAAGGAAAGTCGGTTGAATTACACAACTATCAGGTTTGTTATTGTCGAGTTTCAACCGCCTGCTCCCTCGGAAAATCGTGAAAATCTACGCTCTGCACTTCATGTTTCGAATTTTTATTGCGCTGTTATTTTTCCGAGTGCTGTGCCGGGATGAGCCTTGTGAAAAGCCTGAGAAGGAAAAGTCTACAGTGAAAAAAGTGTAAGTTTCTTTCTCCCATCGGAAGTTGCCTACACTTCCCTACTCCTAGAAGTGGTAGGCTTTTTGGTATTTTATTTGCTTTGCAGACAGAAGAAAAAGAGGGAGAACGAAAATCCAAACTGAACTTCAAGTACTTGATTTTTCATCCTTCTCAAGACAACGAGTGGAAGTTGTGATGTAAAATGCAGTTATTAAAAAACCTCCATGAAAATAGTTTACGAAACGACCCAAGTCTTGAGGGCCTGCTATTTCATGGACATAAAACATTCTTTTCAAATACTATGTTGTTTGGAATTTACTGTACTATAAACTAAAAAGCATAAGCTAGAGAAAAGTTATGCAGTACTGCATGAATATGGAACTATTGCTTAATGCACTTAATCTCTTCTTTCAATCATCTTATTTTCTGATATCTCTTATTATATTATTATAGTAACGTTTCCTGCTGTCCAGCTAATTAACTGTTTGCTAGCTTCCACTGTAACACAAAATGTGATTATGTTAATGAGAAAACACTCAAGCATTAAAAGACTCACATCTCAGTTTCGACCTCTGGTATAGTATCAGATATTGGATACTAGCAATATTCAATTTACCCTTAATTATCTACATTTATAGAAATATAAATATTTTCAATATTTTTCAAAATCACTACTAGGATCTCATGATTGGTATCTGTTCAATCAGATAGAGATAAGCTGCGTTCTCGTAGGACCTGTTTGTAACGGTGACCGATTAGATTGGCTAGCAAAAAAGACACTGTTCTCTGCAGTAAAATCACTTCCCGATGGTTCGGAACCCACCTAAAACTGTAGGTCCAACTCATCAATCACCATCATCCAACTCATTACCCACGCTCAGGTCTCAGACCTATGTGGGCTTCATCCTCAAAAAAAAAAATAGTCTAAATCAACTAATACAAAATGTAAATGTAGGGAATAGTAGCTGCTCATGGAAAAAGTTCTGATTAGAAAACAAGGAAAACGTCGTTTCAATCAATTTACATTTGTTAGCAAATCAAGGACAAATATTGTTAAAAATATGCCATTCAAGTGATTTATACCATTAGAAAGATTATACCATTCAAGTGCAATCCTAAACGAACTATTTGTAAGTGGTAACGTTTGAAGACATTACCACACAAATCAAGCAATTCAATGAGGATGCTCTACTGGAATGGAGAGGTGAAGTGGGAATTGAAAAAAAAGAACATCAGATGATGTATAAAAGGAGATGATTTCAAGTGCCTATTGTTCCTTGTGGCAAAACAAATGAGCCAATGTAAAGGTAGACGGAATAGATTGTCTAATTGAGGCAAAAGAATGATCAGAAAGAAGAGTAGAGAAAGGATAGAGGGTGAAAATGAGAAAGTAGGGGGTGGTTGAGACAGAGTGAGTGATGGTGTGAGAAAGAAGTCACCAAAACCTACAGAAAATAGAGATGGAGTATTCTGTGTGATGAAGACAGATCAGTGTGCTAGGGGAGGGGTAGGTGTCTACAGCAATTCATGCAGCCGACTAAATTATTGTTTCCACCCACTAGCAGGGACGACTGAATGGCTTTCAAAGAGGAGACTGAGTGGATTCAATTCGAAACTTTTCAATCCAGGATTTAAACGGTTGATTAATTGATTCGTCCTTTATGGCGAATGCCCACATAGACGGCCGTGGAGGGGGGGAGGAAAGTTTTGGACCCAAGGGGGGCTTGTTCGAAGGGGAGGGGTTCATTCAGCCAGCAGAAGCCGTAGCTTTCAGGAGCGAAATAAAAGAATTCGCGGCAGGGGCCGAACGGCCGAAACAATAGCGCTTAACAATGGCGACCACTGGCCGAATGGACGTGTATTTACACGTTGATTTATCTATCTGCCCGGTAAATGCTACTAGCACCCTTTATATATAATCGTTCTTTAAACCACTTTTTTATCTCGGACATATGGCTGCAAAATAGTGTGGGTGGGATGGGGAGGTCATTCAATGAACGGTGTAGCTAGCTGGCTGTAATAGGGAAACTGAAATGAACGATAGATATGAAATTACTGTTCTGAAATTGGTAAGAATTGACATTTTCATTGTTTATTGGAATTGAACCAACGACATAATCACGATAATAAGACTGGTAAATGAAATCTAAGAAATGGGAACGATTACTTACAGACAAACCGCAAATGAAATAAAATAGGAATATTTTCCCAAAAAAACAGTATCCAATATTGTTCAATAATGAAAAATAAACATAGTCTAGATAACATAGCAACAAATTACCAACTGAATTAAGGGCCTTGTCAGAAATGAATTAATTTTAAAAAGATTTGCACATCTTCCTTATAGCCAGAGCATTTTATAGTGTAGAAGATTTCAATACTATATAATTTTCTTTTTCGACACTCGAGTTTTGAAGTAATTGTTAAGGACATCTATAATAGATTAATATCTAGAAGCTAAGTTTCAGTGTGTTGTACAACTTCAATATTATTTATTGAATACGTATTATGACTGTAGCCTTGTGTTACTATTAGTTTGTATAATTTATATTTGACGATATTCAACTGTATAATACTGCTATGCTGAATAAATAAAAAATCATCCAAGTACGCTAAAGAACGTAAAAAAATTTAAAGCATTCTTCCAGAATGAGTGTAGGGGTATTACCTAAGTTTTCTTTGAAGTGGCGAAGGTGATATTGTGGAAGGTATCCATAATGAATAATAAGACGAAATTGTAAAAACCACATTTATTAAAAATACTGAGAAACTAGTTTCGGTTGGTATACCATTATCAATCTTAAACAAACTAAAACTAAAAAGTACAGAGTACCTTAATATATACTAAAACATAGAATGATACTGTTGGCTATCCTACTTATTTTGTCAACAATGATCTCCTCATATCCTAAGCTTTACCTGAGCTAAGGATTACCTAAGCAGAATTTATTAATTTCGAATTCCTTTAATTGCTATCAGTTTATACTGAAGACTTCCGCAATGGCGGATATTGACAACAGCTGTTTAAGTAAATTTGTCAGTTTGTTCAATTGTCAGTAACTTCGAACTAACTTATTACCTAAGCTTTTAGAGAGACCAAAGCAAAGAGAGAAACAAACTTGTTGAATGGCTTCAAGATTACAACTTGAAAGCTTGTAATAAAGTGGCATAAAGAGATAAAAAAGTCGGAGCTACAGATTAAGTCCAACAATCTAGCCTTATACACATAAGACACAAAAAATAAAAATGTATCACTTTTATTTCTGCTATTTAGTTTCTTATTCATCAATTAATTGTAGAGCGTCGTTACGAAAACCTAGTTTGATACTGTAGAGCAATAGGAAAATATATTTTTCATTAAAAAAAAGGAAGATCAACTGAAATATTCATAACATTATCGAACAACAGGTACAAGTTGTTTGCCTCACGCGGGCATAGTAATTCCAAATAAAGTGCTTCATTTGTCGGGCGAATTGTTTTACGAGCTGCGCACGAAGAGGGGCAGACGGTCATATGTTGGTGAATAAGCCAGACTTTAGTTGAGCATTTTGGGAAATTGGTTGACGACCGGGCGAAAGCGGTTTTTCCGTTTTTTCTCTGTTTTCCGCACCGGTCCTAGATTACGAAACGGACGCCCGACGAAAGTGACGTCTGCCGACGCCGTTGCCGACGCTGGAGAAACGCAACGAATAGCAGGCAATTTCCCGCAGCTGACAGCCAACAAATGACTCAAAGTCCGTTATCAGCTCACGTTCGCGGAAATTACACCGTTCTTTATTCGTTATCTGCCATGACGCGCCCCTTTTCCACGCATCCATCAAAATTTCGCAGGTACCCTTCAACCCCCACCACTCTTCTTAGTTCCCCTCATCCATCATATGTACCCCTGAAACCATCATCCCCCTGACCCCAGCCATTGAAACTAACAGACCCTGAGACGACCTGTAGGCCAATAATGAACAGAAAGCACGCTACTCCCCGAGCAAACATTTTATTCCGTTTGTTCATTTCCGTGAGATGTATACCTTACTACATAGGCTGCTGCTCCATGTTTTATGGGCCACCTGTCATTGAGCCAAACTGAAAATAATTGATTGTAAGATTTATAGGCAGTGTAGACTAGATCCAAGTTTTTTTCATCGGATAGTCTAAGGAATTTTTACGTAACATATAAGTTAACTAATTAAAGCGAAATATTCCTTACAGCTATATGAAATGGAATAGTATGGTAATGTGATTTTTCCTACAGTGACCCGAAAAAGTGCCTATTTTTGCACTAACTGTAGCACGAAAAATAGTGTATTCCTGCACCAGTGCGGGAGAGTAAATTCCAGTGCGCGAATAGTTAGTTATTTATGTATTAAGAGCGTGAAGTGCTACTTTATCGCTCGAGCCAAAACAGTTACTGTGCGACGCATAGCGGAGCGCAGTAATTTTGCGAGAGCGATAAAGAAGCTTCACGCGCGAATTACATACAATATTTTTCCTACAACTGCAGTTCTGGATTCCAACGCAATAAAAACTTTTAGTTTGTAACATCACAGACAATGCGCGGATTTGGTTAGAGTTCGCCATTGTTGAGGTTATGTGAATTTCACGGATTCCGTGATCCACAAATGAGAAGACATCAAAATCAAAACAGAAGCGTAAAGAAAACAGCTGGCGAGCAGAAAGGTCTTTACCGCTTGCGGAGCAGTAAAAAGGTATTTTACAATTAGTTTTCAGTACGTAAAGAACTACTTTACGAGCAGTTGTAGGAAAAGTACTTTTCCGCACTCCAGATTTGCAACCTAATAACACAAAATAGTGAGCTTGTAATACGCAGGTTCCCTATTCTGCATTCAAAAATAGGTTGGCTACTCTGCTTCAGCTACGAAATACAGTAAGCAGTAGTTGTTGTTGAAATCAATTTGATTCGAAGATAGGTTATGTGAGGAATTGTCAGGTTATGTATGTCCTGTTTTGTTCTGTTTAAATTAATTTATACGTTGCTGCAGGAAAAATTTAATGTGTAATTCGAGCGCAAAGTATTGTTTCTGCACTCGAGAAAGTATTTGCACTTTCAAAACCCCACTTTGCACTCTAGTTACACAAATAGCTATTTTCAAGTAGGCTATGTGAGAATTTTTAGTGATTCAAAATTTTAATTGGAACCTGAAAGTACTGGTACGCTCCTTACAAAGTATAGAAGTGCTTCACAAGAGGATAACTTGAGCTTCAACAGTATGATACTGTTATTGAAAATATACAAAAACTAATAGATTATTGGAACCTATGTTAAACCTTTTATTGATTCATTTTCATTTTATTTAAAAAAATAATTTAGTCTCCAAAATATCCTGAATGTAATTATTATTCTCCAATATACAGTAATTGCTTAGTATCCGTTTCATGCTTCGTATTTCATATTTTACCAACTATTATAAAATAACGCTGAATTGTATAATTATTTATTTAAAAATCTTTATGACAACTACACTTTTTTGTATGAAATAAAATTGTATCATATTTGCGATTAAAAAATGCACTACCTTAGATCCAAAAACTCTTTTTTTTTTAAATAATAACAAACTCATTTTACTGCCAATAACTAGCCGATCTACTCTCCCTGAGCTCATTTTCTACCGCAGCTAATATTTTACTTAGTAACCTACTTTAAAATTGAAAAAGTAACTCGAAACTTATTTTGCAAAAGCTGAGATGGCAAAAGACAAGAATGCTATTTGCTGCTCGAAGCTACTTTAATATTCGAAAGAAGATGTGAAAAATGAATGAGTGAAAAAAGTGGTGGGAAAACCTCCGAAAAAAAAGAACGGAGGCGACCGCCGCAATCCCACCTACCTGTTGCAAAAGCGGCCGTCTTGTGATGAATTGTCGAAGATTTACCTGTTGTACGGTGGGATCCGCATCTTTAAAAGTAAACTGAGGCCGTGAAACTGGTAGGCGCATTGAAAACGATGCTCACTTCTCAAAAATCGCAGCTTATCAATCGATGTGACATAAGTTCCAGGCCTGATTTCCACTTCCGTATCTCCATTCCTCTTTCATTTCCTATTCCATTCATTTCAAAAAGCAAAGTTTCAAGAAAATATCGTCTTTTGCATCATTTTGAAAGGGTGAATTAGTGCATTAAATTGAACAATTTTTCCAAAGGTGTTATTTATTAATTTATTTATTGTAACAAAATTGCAATGAATGTGAAGGCGCAACAGACTCAAGTCCAAAACTGCTCCTTTCACAAATTTTGAATATGTTATATTATTGTCCAAAGCATTGTAGTTAATTTCAACACTGAAAATTTAGGTTTTCCAAAATACACACTCGAAAAATAATAAAGTTATACCAACTTGAGAATATTTACGGGGAAGGAGAGTACCGACTAAAATAAAGGCTTCCATAAGTCACAAATTAAACTATTTTTAATCTCATCTTTACAAAGGGAAAAAGAAAGGAAGGAAGAATAAATGCTCAGTTATGTGTTTTGCCTCCGAATGTGTTCGGTGAAAATCTTCAAGTCGCATCGTGATTTCTAGTAAGATTTTGATGTACTTCGTCTCTGAGAAAAAAAATTAAATAATAAAATAACTTTCGTCCAGAATAAGGTCTTCATAGACCGATATCTGCACTTCAAACAACTAGGTTTTGATTATTTCCTTGAATAGCAGCATTTTGGTCGGTGGGTTGCCTTTAATATAATAATGTACTATTCTTATTATGGTTGTTATTATTTCATATATTTGTTCCTCTGTAAATTTTCTTAACTAATGTTGTACAGTTTATTGTTCCTAAATGATCTAAGCGCTATTCTATATATGGGATTAACGTGCATTTTAAAATTATTGGTGGTTTTTTGTTGGAGCCCATTGATGCTTTACTTCAAGTATTGGAGTCCAATCCGTTTTAAGAGCTTTATGTGTCAGAGCCATTTTCATTGTTTCATTAATTTTGGTTTTTCTTTCCTTAAAGTGTGATAATATATGGTATCTTATCTGTTTTTTATGCATTTGTGTCGGGTCGTGGTTGTGCTGCGTGTTCGATGGCGGGAGGATCCTTCTGAAAAGGAAGTTTTTTTTCTCTGTCTTTTTTTTCTACTTTTTTTATGGCTTCCTTAGGAGTTTTTTTTTATCTTGTAATTATTTACGTTCAAATGTAGGTTCTTGCTTTTATTGCATCAGGTGCGATATCATTTCTTATTTTGTATGTATGCTATGATGAAGTGCCAGTCCGGACTCTTCTTCACACACAGGCAATAAGCCCATGTGAAGAAAATTTTGACTTCTCAATTTAATGTATTTATATGGCTACAAAATTGTAAAAGAGAAATAAAGCAAGATTCTGATTCTGATTCAGGTTACAGCGGCGAAGTACTTGCAGAACTTTTTTTCTTGTGTACACCATAGAGTAAGTACAGCCCATTGCTGTACTTACAGCACATTATTATTTTATTTTTTGAGTATACCACTAAGTATTTACGTTATATTGTCTATTTTTTCATTTTTAGAGTTTACATCACAACTTAGACATGTTTACCCCTTAAATCACATTACATAAGAGGTGGAGGTGAATGGTGTATTAATAATTAATGAAAACAATTTGTAAGCTCGTTCTACGTTTGCCAAGTAGATCAAGACAACTAAAGAGCAGCCACATACAAACAAGAACCCAGCTGATAGAGATCAGTGTAGACGGCATTTGAATGTTGAAAAGGCCACATCGATGTTATCGACGGCAAGCGTCCGACCGATTTGGCATTATTGAGAAAGGTCTTGCTGCTGCTGCTATAGCTGAGTGGTGGTGATGGAGCATGCAAAATGTTCAATTACATGTTTTATCTGTTCCACTTTGTTCAATGTTTTATCACAACCAAACGGGATTGCCAAACTGTTATGGTAAGGAGAAGGATGAGAATGAGGAGGAGGAGGAGGAGAAGGAGAATAAGGAGGAGAAGGAGAATAAGGAGGAGGAGGAGGAGGAGGAGGAGGATAAGGATGATAAGGAGGAGGAGGATAAGGATGATGAGGAGAAGGAGGAGAAGGAGGAGGAGGAGGATAAGGATGATGAGGATAAGGATGATGAGGAGAAGGAGGATAAGGATGATGAGGAGGAGGAGGAGAAGGAGGAGGAGGAGGAGGAGGAGAAGGAGGAGGAGGAGGAGAAGGAGGAGAAGAAGGAGGAGGATAAGGATGATGAGGATAAGGATGATGAGGAGGAGGAGGAGAAGGAGGAGGATAAGGATGATGAGGAGGAGGAGCAGGAGGAGAAGGAAGAGGAGGCGGAGGAGGAGGAGGAGGAGGATAAGGAGGAGGAGGAGGATAAGGAGAAGGAGGAGGAGGGAGAAAAGAAGAAGGAGGAGAAGGAGAATAAGGAGGAGGAGGAGGAGGATAAGGATGATGAGGATAAGGATGATGAGGAGAAGGAGGATAAGGATGATGAGGAGGAGGAGGATAAGGATGATGAGGAGGAGGAGGATAAGGATGATGAGGAGAAGGAGGAGGAGAAGGAGAAGGAGGAGGAGAAGGAGGAGGAGGAGGAGAAGGAGGAGGAGAAGGAGGAGGATAAGGATGATGAGAAGGAGGATAAGGATGATGAGGAGGAGGAGGAGGAGAAGGAAGAGGAGGAGGATAAGGATGATGAGGAGGAGGAGCAGGAGGAGAAGGAAGAGGAGGAGGATAAGGATGATGAGGAGGAGGAGCAGGAGGAGGAGAAAGAGGAGGAGGAGGAGGAGGAAGAGAAGGAGGAGGAGCAATAGGAGAAGGAGGAGGAGGAGGAGGAGGAGAAGAAGAAGGAGTAGAAGAAAAATTAGAAGAAGAAAAATCAGAATAAGAAGAAGAAGAAATAAGGAGTGGTGAAGAAGAGAAAACCACCCCCGGTGAGAGTAGAACTTGTAAGAACGATTTGGCAAGTCGTGAGATTCCTTATATGGTTCGCAGGGTATCTGTGTGTGGGTAACCTTTTGGCAACTTCAAATATATATTATAATGTAGCGAGCAACTTTACCTCTTCTTGCACAGCACAAACTTGCTTTCACCTAAATGGAAGGAACTTTATACACGCCCCCCCCCCCCCCCCTCAAATAAATATACTATTTCTGTATGAAAACACTCCCAGACCGCGTACTAGCTTGATTCTTCACATATATCACATCATACATATTACATCTTAGTATCACGCTGTGAAATAAATAATAAGCAGCAGACTTCAAAATGGGCAGGCAAAGATACGCTAATAAACGGAGAGAGTTTGATTGATAACTTTATTCATGCGAAAAGCTATTTTCAAGATTTATTGCAGTAATTCGTTGCTTAAAGTATGACGAAGATGAAATTATCTTTTAAACTACCACATGAGTATTATTGTCGAAGTTTTATAAGTAGGAATATTTTGTAAAAGTAAGAACATGAGAATATTCAGAGCAATAAATGGAATTACAGACATTATTTTTAAGTACGATAATTTTTCGACCGTTTACTGCTGTTTATAACAGAAAAATGGTAAAATTCATAGTAAGGTACATTAGCATATTTGGAGTGATTTTAACAAGCTTGTACCTCAGAATTACTTAATATTATCAAAATATTGATAATGTCAGGGGTGCCCACAGGGGGGCTATGACGCAGACTGCGTCATAGAAATTGTTGGGTGGGGAGGTTCTAAAAAGATGGGGGGGGGGGGGGGTAAAGTTGATTGAAACCGTGACGACATTCAAAAATATATTATGAAGTCACCAGATGATAGAATGTCAATTGATGACAATAGATTTATAATTATTATTATTCTATTGAATATAAATTAACTAAAATAGTTATGATTAGGATTTGTGCAGGAAGTTATTAAGCTAATTCTTTTTTACCTTTAAAAAGAAATGTTACCTATGTAAAGAATCTTGGGCTTAATTTCAGCCAGAGCATATCGGAGTGGAGCTCCGGCTATCTAAATCAATAATAAAATAATTTATTTTAAACCAGATCTGAACTAGCTTGTTATTTTGTATATTATGTAATACTATATGTGCACTACTAACCGTGCTCAAATGCGTTTAAAATGCACCAACTCAAGTGTAATTTTCAAACATTTTCCGGTGGGGGGGGGGGGGAACCCCCGGACCGCCCGGTAAGTCACAGCTCCGGTATTTCTTAATTTAGAAATTAAGTCCTGAAAGAATCTCAAGAAATATATATTTCTTTATATATATTTGTATATTTCATGAACAAAATAAAAATATATGCGTCCTGTAGACTCATTACCGCGCACAGGCAACAATGCCTATGCGGGAATTTATATTTCATATAAATAGAAGTGAAAGGATGCTTATTATTATTTCTTATGTTCTGGTACTATATTGATTATTTTCTTTCAGCATATTGTACAGTGTATATTTTATGGAAATAAAGATGATTTGATTTTCAATATCACGTATTGTCGACAGGGTTTGAATTTTTTCAATACATATATAAATCTTCTTTTAGTTTTAGAAAGAATACGAGGGTCTTGTTTTTTTTAATTTTTCCTGCGGGGTGCCTAATTTATGGAGGAGCTGGTGCTAAATTTAGGGGGGGTTGTGTCGTGTGACTTGGGGGGGGGGATGGACACCCCTGATAATGTATTATGATAATAAAGATAAATTGACTATTGAAAATAGTAGGAGGACACCATTTGTACGACTGTCGTTTTGACCGACCAAGTAAACAAAGGTGACATCCAGCCAGGTAATGTTAGGTTTGGTTTGCAATTAATGTTAAATGTTTTAATGTTAGGTTTGGTTATGCTGCGTTAGCAGTAGGTCGATCAAACTGTTAGGTCGTCCTAAAGGATACCACCCGAAAATAGTTGGTCCATAAAGTCAAAATATTGAAAGATTTATCAAAACTAAGTTGTTGTTTTGCTTGAACTACCCTTTTATTTATCATCGGAAAGAAAGCAAGAAAACGCAGTCAAAGTGACTTGTTTTTCAATTGGAATTGGAGAAAACAGTAAAATTAGTAAGGAGTTCTACTACTACTACATTATAATTCAATCATTACATCTAAAAATGTTGTAACGTCATGTGATGATGATATATAAATTATATTATATCAAGCCCGTATTTTATAATGTTTTTTTCTATGAGGAATAAATGATTTTAAAAAAAATTACCAACTCCCTCGACATTTTTGAAAAAATGAAGTTTACTGTACGTGAATGAGCAACGAAAGAAGATCGTAGAAAAGAGAAGAGAAAGATGAAAATAAAACGATTGAATCCTAAAATGCACAAGACAGAGACAGAACACAGCCACTAAGTCATGTCCCAATTATTTAGTGTGGCAATAAGGCATTGTCTGCATTGCACTGTTAGCAGAGCGGCGAGCGATCGTCCAGTCGTAAGTGGTCAGACAATGAGGGATTAAATAATTTAGAGCCAATTAGAGCACCGTTCAATATTTGATAGAGGAAAGGCCAAACGAAGGGCAGCTTAGGATTAATTCTGAATAGTAGCCGATGGTCAGACCCAGTTGGAAGGAGAAAGGGTTAAGATGTAGAGGAGAGCGATTAGCCGACAATCTCCAGAATCAGCGATGCTCAGATACTGGACAGTACGTGTAACCAACCTCTAGTTCCAAACTAATTTCTGAAACTGAGTTTTCGTAGCTGCGGGTTGTCATTAGAAAGAAAATAGATATTTGTGTAACTAGAGTGCAAAGTGGGGGTTTTCTACAAAGAGAGAAACAGGTTTCGAGGGCAGGAACAATACTTTGCGCTCGAATTACACATAAAATTTTTCCCAAAGTAATGTATAAAGTAATTTAAACAGAACAAATCAGGACCTACATAACCTGTCAATTCCTCACATAACCTATCTTCGAATCAAATATATTTCAACAACAACTACAGTTGACTGTATTTCGTAGCTGAAGCAGAGTAGCCAACCTATTTTTGAATGCAGAACAGGGAACCTGCGTATTACATGCTCACTATTTTGTATTGTTTTATACGAAAGTAGTCTATTTTACATATTTCTCTTACAGTTTTCTTGTTCTATCCATTTACAATGAAATATACTATTTTATATAACAATATTATATATTTTCTCTCATAATTCACAATGGAATATACTGTACTTTTATATTAACAGTGACATATATATTGCACCAAGTAGCTCATAAAGACAGAATCGCTCCACGGAATTTTTTATTGCTGATAATACCCCCATGAGTCCGAGTCTTGTGCGTCGGTAATGAGGTGAATGATAACACATATATATGCCAGACGGTGGAGCGGGATTCGAACCCACGACCGCTGAAACGACAGCAAGATGGAGTTGTGACGCCCCAACCAACTGCGGTAAGCGGCCCGCCAATTCGATGCTCAATTAATCTGGTACCTGTATCACCGAGAGCACAGCCCAATAAATGGAAAATACATTCATCAACGTTGTATACATGCAATGTGACGTGTATTGACGAAATATAAAGAAATGAGAAAATGTTACTACATTATTTATAATACAAGTATATCTGTAATACTGCACTTGCATATCTGAAAGTTTAACCCAACAAAGAGGATTCGGACTAAATGGACAGCGAATTTTGTGTCGTGCATTTTGATTTTATGTCGTGCGTCTTAAATTTTCTGTCGTGCGTTTGCTCAAGGATGAGGGTTGGGGTGGCAGTGCTACCAATACAGTTTTAGTATCATGGATCATGTTGTGTTGTACGCTGCTTATTTGCATTATGTAAAAAGAAAACGTAAATGGTTGGCAGCACTGCGGCTTAGAGTGGGAAACGTGCGTTTGTCGTGCGTCTGCATAAACACGGCTATATGCGCTACCGTGTACTTTGAGCAGACGTCCGTCACTGCGTTTATCGTCCGTTTCTAAAACACTGCGACATGTTTTAGAAACGGACGACAGTGCATAAATGCGCTCATTTGTTCCAATGTATATAAAAACGTCCGTACGAAAACGCATGCATAAAAGGGCTCTTAGCTTAGTCCGACTCCGCGAGTAGGAAATCGAGGCTTTAGAGAAGTTTATAAAACGGATTAATTAAAACGAATTTGTTCATTAAACTGATTCAACATACAGGAAATGTTCAGTTTTTTTTGTCAAAATAATTATCATTCAGCTAGACTTAGAAAATTATTTCATGAAATGAAATCACAGTTCACATATTATCTGTCTCGAGATATCCCAGATATTGTACTTTTTACGGTTTTTCTCAAGGTTTAAAAACCGTAGAGATGGAATGAACATTGTGAAATAGGAACTGGAAGAGGATAAGCAAGAGAGAGGGGAGTTTAATTAGGAGATATTACCAAGGAAGGAAAAACAGAAGACGAAGTACATAGAAGAGAAAAAAAGAGGATAAAAATGAAAGAAGATGGATGAACACAGTGAACAACAGAAAACAAAACAAAAAATATTATAATGGTGGTGAGATGGAAGTTCAGCAAAAAATAGTTGGATGATAATTCTAAGATTTTAATTACAATTCGAATTAATCATTCAATTGTGAAATGAATTCTCACCCGTTCAATCCTGTAGCCCCTCCCCACACTCCACGAAAGTTAAGTTACTCGAGCAAGTAGTGAACTCGACGCTTGAAAATTCGCTCATGTTAAAAATTATTAATAATGAAGAAATTCTCGTAATTTCTTTCCAGCCACGTAACAGTAGATGCTCAAAAGCTGAGAAATAAATTCCCCCTCCACAACCCTCTCACCTTAACACTGAGACTGCGCTTTCTAATGAGAGAACGATCCAGGGTTTTTTCACTTGAGAAAAGTTCTTTCTTTATTGCAAGAATAATTCTTCTGCCATGTCATTAACGGGCGCTGAGACCCTCCTCATTAAAGAAATACTGGCACTTACAGACTTAGGTCAAATTAAGTGACGGTGTGAGTTTTCAGGTCTCTCTCTTCTCATGTGTAAAAAGACTGATCCACTTGACCGAATAAAACCTAAATAATGTTGCTTATTGCTTACCAATACGTACATAGCTATAATGTAGTCACTATAAAGCAGAGCTAAATTGGCTTAAGCCTCAGCTTGCAAACATTTATTCTTTCCTGGCATAATCGTTGGTGTCTTAATTGAACAAACCCACCGATCATATTTCTTCAACATTACCTCGTCTTTAACACGATTTTCAATCAGCCGTCTGAAAATTTCCATTTTTACATTGCTTCTTTCATGCTTTCAAACGTTTTGTTTGAAATCTATATAATAAGATGTGTGTGTGTTTAGGATTTCACAAAAACGGCAACGATTTGGCACATTGCTTCCTCTAAACTCGATTCAGCACACCTCGAAGCCCGATTTTTCATTTTCCTTTTCAAAATTTAGGTTCAAATTTCATTTTTGGGCACTATCACTGTTTCAAAAAGTGTAGGTTCAAATTTCATTTTTGGGCACTATCACTGTTTCAAAAAGTGTTTAGATGCACGAAGCTCATACTTTAACAGCTGATAACATGATACATCACTATGGTGATAATATAGATCAGCGGTTCCCTCTGGGGTGAGCGGTGACTTAAGTTGGGAGTACGCAAAAAATAATGCAAGCATTTATTATTTCCTGGTATAATCGTTTCAGCCTTAATTGAATAAACAAACCCACCAATCATATCTCTTCAGCATTACCTCGTTTTAACACAACGTTTTATCATCCAGCTGAAAGTTTCTTGGAACTTCCTTGAAATCTGATTCCAAGACAAAAAGCCTCTAGGAAACTTCTGGGCTAGCATTAGTGATGAGCCTCTCTCAAATAAGGCACTCCGTGCTTTTTACTAATTCTGAGCTTATAGAAATTGCTGTTTTCTTCATATGCCATTATGAAAAAAATACCGTAACAAGTTTAGATAATATCTAAACATACATTCGATGCAAGGCCGGCTCCAGAGGTGTGCGAACATTGCCACCGCCTAGGGTGGCAGATTTTAGAGGGCGGCAAATTTTTCCACAGCAAAATTAAAAAAAATGTGCAAATAACTTTTTGAGTGCTGCCTTGCAGCGCGCCTAACTAAAATTGTAAGATGTAAGAAGAGATTCTGTGATAGTAATTTTTATTTTCTATTGATTCACAAGCGACGCATAATAATTAACTCTTAAAGTACCCCCCCCCCCCCCCCAAGATGGTACAGAATCCAATCCCGGTCATGTCAGCTGAACTGGAAATACCCCCTCGACACACACACTTTCTTAAGAGCGTGTAACTGTTATGTCTTTTATCACAACAGAAAGGTAGTAAAAGCTAAACAAATCTAATTTGCACAGTAAACATTTTTAATCATTGTATTTTAAAAATATATTTGATTCTTGTCTGTGGGGGGGGGCAGGTAAATACCGAACTACTGGGGCCGGCCCTAATTCGATGTCCTTAATAAACATTTTAGTGTTCAGCAGAAATTATCGTGTTACAATAACAAACCAAAACGTGAGCCGTATCAGATTAGATAAGCAACGCTCTCCTGGGCCCTATCTGTAAGGGTTACCGATCGGATTGGCTAGCAAAAATACTCAGTTCTCTGCTGTAAAATCACTTTCCGGTGGTTCGGAACCCACCTAAATATTTAATGAAAACAACTATAATTGTGAAAACAGTTATATATTGGAACAAATCTCAATTCTTGTAATGGTGGAGAGAAAAGAAAGAATAAATCAGAGTACAAAACTATTGTCAACTTGAAACCTTTCAAAATTCATTGCGTGCAGTCTCTTATTCTAGTTCCAAGTTCTGATAGTCTTGAAAGGTTCTCAGGTCAATTTTGCCAGAAAAAGACAAAGTTTTTCCAACTTTCAGAATTTCTACATTTCTTATCGGAGTCGTCAAGTTGAGTTGTTCCCCAACTTTCATCGTCTCTCCATTGCCAACAAGTTGACTACACAATTCCAAACAACTCAAACAAAGTAGCCGATGCGATGCGATGCGTTTCATGCCTCAAAAAGTTTGCAAGTTTCAAAAAGTAATACATACTCCTGTCACTATGGTTTGATTGGTTGTTTAATGTTAAAGAAGTTCAATGGGTTAAAATAGATTTTTGTCAAATTTTTCACTACAATTTCATTTGAAGATGGAAAAATTCTATTGACTGTCCAATTTCCGCTTGCAAAAATGTATTAAAATCTTAAAAATGCACATTTAAAATTGAGCCAGTTGAGATTGTGCATGTTCCCCGTTCCTATGTCTGCAGATGTGCCTAAAAATCAATGTTCGCACTTTTATTGTCTTATCCATTCAGTGTACTGTATTTTCATTTCTAGTCCACTCGAGTTTCTTCTCCTCTTGAAGTAGAAATACTTTTTTCTAGTTATTTATTACTTGAATAGGGCGTGGACAGCATAGAATTAGGCTAATACTGATTCTCTACTTTTGTGCTATGTGGGTGTGGATTACTGTTACTGAACAATTCTTTCATTCTTCTTTTGCAGTCTAGTTTAAAATGTAAAATCCACAGTACAGGTATGCCATAAATCAATACATTATAGACTGATACATACTAATTTATTAATTTACTCAGGAAGTAAAATGTAATACCCTCAAGCGCAAAATTGAAATAGTAAATAACATATTGTTGTGAACACGGAAAGAAGGATTTACAGCATTATCTGCTTGTGTCCAAAGTCTTCAGGTCTAGCAATTAATTACTCTTCTTCTGACACTTTTGAAACTTTTATGATATTTGATAAGAAATTTATCAACTAAATCGAATATTGTGGAAAATGCCGGAACATCTTATCTGTTTATTTAGGTATCTTATCGAACGTTTTGGAAGGGTCTTTCTAGATCAAATAAAAACTTATTTAAAGCGAGCGCGTAGGCAAAGGTAAGTTCAGTTGTAATTCGATCTTTAATGTGATAAGTGGCAGTAGTGACAGTTCCCGTTTCCGTTAATATGGACAGTGCAATCCCATTGGCGCTATTACAAACTGTAATAATGAACTTTCATTGTCTGTAGTGTTAATCGCAGTATTTTGTGACAGATTATTATTCAGGCTTACTTGACAGTTTATATAGTGACTTGTAAGTGCTTATCGAGTTTCAACTGTTATGTATTAGAACTTCTCCTTCTCTCCTTCTCGCTTCTCCTTAAATTATTGAACAGCTTATTGAACAGTTATTATTTAATAAATATTAGATCGGCCTTTTGAAATTTAGTGATTGAGTTTTGTACAGTAATATTGAAAACTCTTCATCAGTTGAACAATATCGATTTATCTGTTTTTGATTGTTTATTTTGTGTAAGAAATAACTGAACAGTGTAATCTGTTGATAATTTGTGTTAATAAAGTGCGAGTGATAAATTTAAGTGTTGCCAGCGTTATTTTAGATATGGAACCCGTAGCAATATTAATACAAATGCTACTGATATCTAAGTGAGACGTAATCCTCTCAAATGTGTTCTCGACAATTCGGCCGCCCATCGGCCCATTGTGGAGAGTGGAGCGCTGTTTGATTGTGAAATAGTGCGGAACGCACTTTGGTACTGATGCTGCTTCAGAAAAAGAAAAATAAACTCCAGTGGAATGGAAGAAACAAAAAGACACCGAATGGAAGAGTGGATAAGAGTAGTTAGGTGAGCGAGTGAATAAATTCCGGTTTCAGAGTAAAGAAGAAATATGGACTGTTAGATACGAAGTCCGAGTTCTTTCTTTGTTAGTTGCGGGCTTTTTGGACAAATAAACCATTTTATTATTGTCCACCGACGCGGTCGCTTGGAAACGGATTTTCCAGGGCGTGTTAAGTGCTAGGGTGCGAAAAAGAGTGGAAAACTGCAAAGCACACACGGCTTTCCTTTACACTATTCTTTAAACTGGAAAATTTTAGTCACAGATACTAAAAATATTATGATTTTCATTTTATTGAATCTGCTAAATTAGCAATGCTTAGAGAATGCTTATTACAGAGCTAGCTAGTTGCCCGAAACAATCGATTCTGAATCCAGTATCTAGAATGTATTGCAACCTACCTGTTGTCATCTTCCTTCTGATAACTTTCCTTCAGCATCTCTTTCTCCTCTTTTTCTCCCTTCTTTTATTTTAAATCTTCTCTTCAACCCCGTTATTTTGTCTCTTTTTTGTTCTCCTCATTTTCTTCATCTTCTCTTTTTTTGTTCTTATTCTTCTTACATTCTTTACCTCCACCACCTCCATCTTCGTTCTGCTACTTTCCTTTGACATCTACTTCTCTTTTTTCTCCTACTTTTCATTTTAAATCTTCTCTTCAACCCTTATCCTTTCTCTATTTTGTTCTCCTCATTTTCTTCGTCATCTTATCTTTTTTTCTTCTCCTTATTCTTCTTCCATTCTTTACCTCTACCACCTCCGTCTTCGTTCTGCTACATTCCTTTGACATCTACTTCTCCTCTTTTTTTCTCCTACTTTTCATTTTCAATCTTCTCTTCAACCCCCTTATTTTTTTCTCATTTTCTCTTTTTTTGTTCTCCTTTTTCTTCTTCCATTCTTTACCTCCACCACCTCCGTCTTCGTTCTGCTACTTTCCTTCAACATCTTCTTCTCCACTTTTTTCTCCCACTTTTCATTTTTAATCTTCTCTTCAAACTCCTTATTTTTCGTTTTTGTTCTCCTCCTCATTTTTATCTGCATCTTCTCTTTTTGCTATCCTTATTCTTCCTATTCTTTATCTCCACCACATCCTAATCCTCTTTTTACTCTTCTTCTTCTCCCTTTTTCCTTCTCTTTCATCCTCTCCTACTTCTCTTTTATTTTCATTAATTCTTCTTCTCATTTTTTCCTTTTCCCCCATCTCTTCCATCATTTTCTTCTCATTTCGAAAAAAATATTTTTGATACAGTACCGTAATAATCATCATACTCCACTCATGCACGTACTTCTTTTTTTGTCACATGGAGCGCTAGAGTTTCGTTGACAGTGGATATCATCTAGACATTTATATATATGTAGTTTTTTATAGGTACTTGTAATTTCATGCACATAAAAAAACCACGATGGGCTAACGCAATTCGGGATGCTTAGTCAAACGATATCCAAAATTAATATCCAATTCGTTTCTAGATTGAACTCAATAGGGAGTTCAAAAGTAAATAGATCATTTGATTCCATTGACTTTCCACTTTAATCCGATACTACAGCTTCAAAAAGTAAGCTCGATGTGTTATGATGGATTTTCCGACGTAGATAAAAATCATGCTAGGAAAATATCAGACGGAAAACTCATACATGGAACAAACAAGGATAATTGTTTGTATTTCCATTTTGAATGTCAACAGCAAACAGAAAAATAATTTTTGAAGGACAACCCTGAAATATCAACAGTTACAGATAACAGCAGTGAGTTTATCTCAGCTTTTGATAAACTTTGTCAGCAAACACGAGCATGTACAAGGGTGGTTACCATGGGGCTCAATCTCTTGCGATTTTTTTTGTTTCATCTGACAAAGAGAGTGAAACCCTGATAAGTTGACGGAGAACGGGAAATTTTATTCCAACGTTCGCGCTGAACACTATAATTATTTTGTGCCTTTCACAGAAATATTCATTTATAATTTTTCCCCATTGTAGGGTCTGTAGGATACTTTTTTATTTATGTTAATCTTCTGTTCTGTTCTTTCTTCTAAGAAGCTGGATTCGGAGTAAATTTTTCTTGCGAAAAATTTCACAGTTACAGACTGAACACGTTTGAAATGTTTGCCTCTCTTTCACTTTCCAACCTAAACCTAGCATTTTTGCATCGTAATACACCACATAACTCACAAACCTGAAATTTCATGTGGCTCATCCTCAGGAAATGAGGAACCTTCTGAACATTAATTAAAAACATAAACACTAATGTTTCTCATAATTAATTATTGGACCTTATTCTTTTTCACCTCTCGATATTTAATAATGTGTGTTGTCACGAAGATGGGTGATCGGCAGCTATAACATGACACTATCTGCTTCATTATTTGTCCAGTGGTTTGGAATTCACCTAAAACTGTAAGTCTACCGTCCTTAACATTATTGAAACATTCATAACATTACCCACACACGAGTCTCACACTAATGTGAGCACCATCAGCAAGAAAAAACAATATTCTTACATTAAAATTGAAACGTTTTTTCCCCAGTTATGAAACAAATCTCCCCATTTAAAGATAAGAACAATATTGAGTTGTCTGCTTGTCGTTTTTAATGAATAATTGTGAATCCATACATATAATGTACAGTATTCAATAGTTAATTGAAATAGAAAATTGTTCTGTGTCATGTTTTCATTCTATTGTTTATTTTGCATGGTGTGATAGTTTGGTTACTCAATAGTTTTATATTACATCTATTTATGAACATGGTTTAAGGATCTATAAATCAATTTTCTACTCACAACTGTACCCAGACTATTTTTTTTTAACTTTTGATAAGTTTTCATCATTAAAAATCAATAATTAGGATCTTTCACGTGTAAATTGAACACTATCGAATTTAATTTTACGTTTTAAGAGAAGAGGTCAAGAAGTTTCATATTGACTACTATCTTAGGAATATTTCATAAACTATCTTCTCGAAGCTATGAGAGAAGCTACCATTCTGTTTCCTTGGCGGTCCGTATAGAGAAAGGAAATGACTCAGACGATTGCTGATATAAAATAGAAATAATACAAGTCGGGGGAAAAGTGCTTTAGTGTGTAATAAAGCTGACTTCGAAATATAAGTACGGATGAGATTTGTACAGGCTACTGACAGAGGAAGTAAACCACCATTTTCTTTCATTCTTCTGCTTCTTCTTCTTCTTTATCTTTTCTCGCGCAACTTAAAAGTTTTCTTTCTTTGGCCACTTTCAGAGCATTCCGGTCTATTAGAAACTTGGCGATCGCTCACTCGCTCACACTTATCGCAAATTAAATTTTTCCATTTCATAACTCAATTCGCGAAAATTGTTTTTGTAACAAGGGCTCTTAGTCCGGGGGCCAGTGTTACAAAATAGGGCTTCCGTGGGCCCTTTGAATATACAAGTGTGGGAGTGGTATCAATCTCTTCGTTATGACTAGCTCAATAAAAATGTCGATGGTGATGAGCTCAACTCGTGCTTATTCACCTAAAAAACAAGATGGCGGCCAACAATTGCAGGGTTCCACTAAATCAACTGTAATTCGGGAATCGTTCAAGATATCGGATTGGTTATTTTGCAACCTTTGTCTAGAAACATTTTTCAAACGCATATTTCGAAAGTTATAAAGTTTAAAATACGGAAAGTAATTTTTTGGCTTGAAATGTTGTGTTTTCTCTATAACTTTTTTTTATCTTAGACATACACCAGAATGGTAAATGTTAATGTTTTAGATCTATTCTCGAGCTTTAAATTGATGTGATTTGTGGGTTTTGGAGACTAGGTTCATTAATGTTGGCTGGAGCGTCACCGGAAGGGCGAAGAACCTCTTTTACCGCACATACGCCGCAGGACTAAAACGGAAAATAAGTTTTCTTTGTGTCTCCTTCGTGATACAGACATAAGAGTGATGTTCTCTAATATTTATTTATTTATTTATTCGCCATGAAAAATACAATCATAAATCGTGAAATAATGAAAAAAATCAAATACATAACAATCGTAAATCATATATATAAACTAACAGTATAAATAATACAGAAACACAAATATCTCTTTATGCATTTAAGGCATCACCAGCAGAAAAAAAGCTTTGCCCGCTGGTGACCGTTGCGGTTGAAAAAATAAAAAATCTTCAATATTGTATCATTCCTGAGGTTAAACTTATGAAAAAGCTGTGTTTTCAAAAATTACTTTTATCCTTAAATTATATTTTCTATTGAAAGGAAATAGTTGTCCGTTATCCAGTCATTAATTGTTCTATTACTAATTTTATTATCTAGATTGAAAGGCAATATATTTATAAACTTGCTGCATATATAAATTAACTGCCTTCTAACTACACTCAATTTCGTTTGATAAACTTCGTATTTATAGGTTATATGTGGTCTAAAATTGTATTGAGTTCTATTAATTATTGAAAAATTGTTTTTATACCTCATAATATTTGTATACTAATATGAAGAATATAAATATGTTCTAGCAGCACCCACTAGTGGCCAACAACATTCATCAATTTTATAGCAACTTTTGGGGTAAGTTCTGTATCCGTCTACCCCAGCAATCGAATGAAAATAATCGATATCGAATTAAGCTATCGATTTTACCAAACCAAACATAACCATCTTCTTCATCCTACGTCTTCATAGCAATGTCCTCACCTAATATTAATATCACGTATTATAATATAAATAAATTATTTCTACTACTGTAGTATTCATATAACTTGGCAGCGTGTAGCAGATTGAACATGCTACATCTGAACCCAGCATACTGCTGCCAAGTTATATGAAAACTACAGTAGTTTGTATTTCTACTTGTTTTGATGGATAGATACGAAACTGTAGCCAGTTTTAGTCCTAAGGAATAAAACGTCACCAAAGCCCACTTAAAAAAAAATAAATTCTGAAATTTTGGAAGGAAAACCTCTTAAAGTTGAAAATCCATTTTCCCCCCACTTTTCAAGTCACTTCTTTTTCCAGTTTTGGAAAGGAATTCATGGAAACTCCCGTATTTAGTGGTATTCACAATAATCAAGGAAGTTTTACTGAACACAAGTATGCTAAGTTATGAAAGCTATCTAGAACTCATGCAAGTAAATAAATGTTACCGTATGATTATAATGATAAGAATATCTCCAACTTTTCATCAGGTACGAGTACGACACTCAGCTAATTCCAAATTAATTCCCGTAATGCACGTTGAAAACTACTGAAACTAGCTTGCCATTAGCGTATAATGGGCACGCGAAATAAGTTGTACAATTATAAGATGTTTAGCCCTGCAGGGTACTTAAAATCGCACTTGGTGTCCTGTTAACGGCACAACTTCTTGTTTAAAATTTTACAGGCGACTAGCGAGTGGAGCTCGTTCCGCTTCTGGTAATAAAGGACGCTAAGCCCTATTTACATAGAAAAGGGGTTTCAGTATCCTAGTAGCACTCAAGAAAGGTGATTACGAAGTGTGTGAAAGAGGGTTGCATCTTAGCTGAGCAAAAATACCGAAAGCTTCAATAAGTCTACTAGAATTGGTATTAAGTTGAGCTGTTGCGTGTGGTTGGTAAGTTCACTAACACCACAACCACAATGTGTAACACACTAATACATAGCCAAGCGAAAGCCATTGGACTAAGTGTCGGGAGGATAAAACGATGTGATTAGGAGACAAGTAGACCCATGAAATTACACTGATATTACGTACTTGTCTGCGCTGCTACTACTGTGGTAGACCCACTGAATAGGCGTAGAGCTTCGTTACACTGTAAGTTTCGATAAATGCAATTCGTTCTGGTATGGGTTATGAAGGTGTATATTGAATGCTTTTGTTGATAACAGGAAGAAGGTGGGGGGGGGGGAGAGTATTTTAGTATGTACTTAATTAAGGAAGTGAATGAAAGATGGAGATTGAAATTGAGTTGTGGAGAGACTAAATAAAAAATTGAAGGGTGAAGAGGAAAGAGAGCGAAATTACAAAAAAAAAACAATAAGAAATAGATATTGGAAAAGGTTTCAAAAGGAAAGAGGAAATATTGGATGGAAATGGATGATAGGAAATTATAGGATGGAATGAACAGTAGATAACTTAATACCCATGATTCTTACAGTAGAAAAGAGTGAAACAAAGAATTAACTATTTCCTCAATTAAATAGAATTCTTCAAATAGCTTATTAGTAATAGTAATTCAAAGTAACTTGTCTTAGTCCAGTCGAATTAGCGAAAAGAAAAAATCAAACATGGCTGAAAATCTGGATATATGACCAGAAAAACACGCTGAATAACTAAATGTCCCAAACTATCATAGTCGTGGTTCGGCCGCCATCTTGAAAAGCTGTAAAATTTTCTACTTAATAATGGTAGAAATATTTTTCTACTAACAAACACCAGAGACAATTATAATGCAATTACATAATATAATTACATTATAATTGTATTTGCGAACACTAAATAACCTTATACGACACTTTCATTTAGTATACAAGTAGACCTATAGCTTGTTGCATAAATATACGAAGTTTTTCAAAAAACACTCCATTAAAGTTTGGAGTTAGTGAAAAATTTTACTTGTAAAATATAACTGTATTTTTAAAATGTATTATATGCAACAGGCCTTTTTTTTGTAGATTACGTCTTGGAGACTCAACTTGATGAGTATAAGACAAGTCAGATGCTTGTAGACTAACAATGAATGATTTCTTCAATGTTTGAATACCTAATACATAACATAAATGGATCGCATAGCTCAATTTGATAAATTCACCAGTTTAGCAATAAGAATTCAGTAAAAATAGTGCAGAGGAAGAGGGAGAAAAATTATAATGGAGAAAGCGGATGAATTCGGTCCAGGACGAAAATAGATTCGAATCCATTTTGATCTGCAAATGGCAGGTTTTAGTGAAAGCTCTAAATACAGGTGCACTTTACTTCAATCATTTTCGATACATTCAAACGTTGCCTTCAAATGGCATGGTCTGTAAATCTGAAGGTCGTCAGAAAAAGAAGCTGAAATCAAGATGGGGGTGAGGGCAGAAGGAAAAGGAAGTTGAGGAGAAGAGATCATCACAGAGAGAGCCTGATATGAATCCAACACGCATCTATCGAGAAGAGAGCAAATGGTCACGAGAACGATACGATAGAGGTTTCGTAGAGAAGGGTGTGGAATAAGGATAGGGATGGAAGAAGCTGGTTGGACTGAAGGAAAGATGAATTGAAAATATCGGGGGAAAACATATTACTGAGAAGCAAACCTCTTCGGATGATCTGCTGCTACCCTCACGCCAAGGCAGCCCGTGCTGAATCAGGCAGGTTCAATACGAGACGAGATACTCTTGAAACGCCTTACCTTTCGGACTCAGGCTAGGACAACTACTGCAAAAGGATGAGGTGGAACAGAATATGGAGAGAGAGAGAGAGGGGGGGGGGGTAAGTTGAAAATAGGGAAACATCAGGCTTGATCCGCTTACAAAAGAACAATTCCAGGCGGGAAGCACATACAATTTCCAGGCTGAAAATCTATTCCTACCTTCCCTATAAGCACTGGCGAACCTCTCTCAACCCTACCTCCCACCCACTGCAGGCATATGCTGGTTCACCTTTATGCTAGAATAAATTTCTCAGCAATGTTGCTCTATTCAACAAAAAGATAATAAGAACTAACACTAAAAAGAAAAGGAAAACGTTTGATCTCAGCCGTAGCAGGTATCTGTTCAATCAGATAGATAAGCTGCGTTCTCCTAGGTCCTGTTTGTAACAGTGACCGATTAGATTGGCCAGCAAAAAAGACACTGTTCTCTGCTGAAAATCACTTCCCGGTGGTTCGGAACCCACCTAAAACAGTAGGTCCAACTCATAAATCATCATCATCCAACTCATTACCCACGCACAGGTCTCAGACCTATGTGGGCTTCATCCTAAAAAAAAAACAAAAAAAAGTCACCTATTATCAAAAAATGGCCTCAAGCATCAATTTGAAGAAGTGTTATTCAATAACTAAAAATTCTTTTGAAGCTGATTTGGAATAGTTTGAAATTTTGGTTATGAATGTGAACCAACACCCAGTTACGTTTCTTCTGACGCGAAAAAGTTCTTATTTCAACAAAGGTTTCAATGCATGTAATAATGATGAAATTAAATTCATCTATGAATGAATCAATGAAATTATGATCGTGAATAATTAGACGAAATTGTCACAACCACATTTAAAAAAAAATATTGAGAAACTAGTTTCGGTTGTTATACCATTATCAAACAAACTAAGACTAAAGTACTAAGTAGCTTAGTATATACTAAACATGGGACGATACTATTGGCTAAGCGAGATAGAGGCTGACCTTCATTGAAGGTTGTGATTGGCTGAAGGCCATAACAAGTCAAGCCCCCTGGTGGGAGGAGTAACAAGCAAAAATAAGAGTCAAATCAAGTACCAAAAACCGTGAACATCTAGAAAGCAACAAGGAAGAAAAATACACAATAAGGCTAGAATTAAATCAAATTAAAATTAAAAAATTAGAATCTCACTGAAATACAGTCAAGGTCCGCCGAGAAAGACACGAAAGTATCGTTTGGCTAGAATTATTGGCTAGAAACCAAATTAGTTGTACTGAATTGGTTAATAATTGCTTTAATAAATGTGGTTGTGACAATTTCGTCTAATTATTCATTATGGATATCTTCCACAATATCACCTTCGCCACTACAAAGAAAGTTAAAGTATGATCGCTTCAAATGAAAATGAAAAACGTGAGTTTACTCACTATTTTAATATTGACTTAGATTTTCCGATTATAGATTCAACTGATCTACAAATACTTACCTGAAGAGTATTGGAGGATCTCAAGGTCCAGTAAATGTAGTTTAAATTACCTGAAAAAGAGAAGAGATATCATTAAATTTATACTCTTGTATTTATTTCCGTATTAGAATATTCTTTCTAGGCCTTTGCATTCATATTAACGAAATTTATGTATTCGTTCAATGTGCTTTTGAACGAAGATTGCACAGCCATATCTTTCTAAAGACAGTTTGTCTTTAGGAGGCTATGGCACAGCTCAAAGTAATGCCGGCTCCACACATGCGGCATTCGGCGAGTCCCGAGCAGCCACGCGTTAAATCGCGAGTAGTGTGGATGGGAATTCGTGTACTCGGCAAGTAGCGAGCACTCGTGCTCGTCGTTTCCCGTATAGTGTCGGTATTTGACAAACTTCAAAGTGGACGAATATTCGGCTAACCTACTCTCACATTCGGCTGTCTACTTGGAAGTGCTACCTGATAATATTTTCAAAACCACATTGGATTTCATTTAAAACTTTTTCAAAACCTTGTTTTTTTTTAATTGGTTATCCTACATGTTATATTAGTTGATTAATTAATTCTGTATATTTATCTATTGTTATTATAATCTATTATTTTCTTAGGGTCCTGTGGCGTATTTTTTATTACCTTCTTTTTTCAAAACTGTTAGCGCATTTTCTTACATATTTTAAAGCATTTTAGAAAATACGTTTATGTCTGTCTTAAACAAAATTTATAGCTAGAGCCCGGATATCCACATTGTTCAAATTTTGTTGTATTGAGTTTAAGGGGGTAATGAACCGATTTTTAATGCATAATGGGACAGAAATAAATTATTTAACAGGCGTATCGTTATAATGTAGTTAAAACAAGATCAAATTCAAGGACTACTAATTAAACAATTAGTGTAAGAAATATTATTTTAATGATATCGATCACCACCTCCTACTTGATTTTCTTCTTCTCTTCAAAAATAAATAGCCTCCAGCGATAACAACGAAGGCAGCACAAGAAATAATAACATCATCGTCATCCATATTTGTTCGCTATTCTACGATTCGGGCTAGTCCCGCAACGAGCACTGTGCTTTGAAAAACTCGCATGTGTGTAGTTATCTGCTCGTTACTCGGCGAATACCATCACGAGCAGCTCGTCACTTGGCTCTCGCCGAATGCCGCATGTGTGGAGCCGGCATAGCCTCACATGATTTCTATTTGGAAGCTAAAATTCTTTCAATTATTAATTTCTACTGCAATTTTCATTTACTGTGACATTGAACATTTATGATATGAAAATTTATGGGGATGTGACATTTGAAGGTATGAGCCTACTCGACACCCCCTGGATCCACCATTTTTCTCCCGGAAAACTATAGTAACTACTGAGTAATGAAAAATTTAATTTCAAAACAGATTTAGCATTGCCTTTATTCAATTCAACAACCTTTTTCATTCATAATTTTGCAACCATGCTGTTCAAAACGACATGTATGACTAGACTATATTGTACAACTACTATAGATAAACCACAAAAGTAATAAAAACGTTATTTTCCAAGTGTCGAGCAAACTTCCGAATAAGGAGCGAGAATTTAAAGGGTTAAATGGTGGGATGTTCAGTATGAAAAACTGAGTTCTCTGTCATGTCAGTGAAGAGTCTGTCCATCTCTTGCAAACCCAAACCAGAAACTGATTTTTCCTATGAAAAATGGATTTGTAGCGTGATAGAAACATCGGCCAAGGAATTGAATTCTGTTCGAGCGATCAATCAGCTGTTCCGGATAACTGATTGACACCCTTGCAAATGTCAATGTCAATATTGAATATTGAAACATTGATGAGTTTTAGTTAAACCTCCAATGTTAGCTCTCAGTAAAACATTGAATGACTTGCAATCTCTCCATCATTAATTCTGCATCAACATAAACTACTGAAATTATTATGACAGTCGATTACTTAGTCAAGTATCAACTACTGAAAAATGTGTCACACATGTATTGATAGCAACTCTGATTTGTTTTACCCTATTGATCAAACTTGTTTTACCCTATTAGTTGAAAGTGTAAAACCTTAACACATGTGAGTAATCTTTCATGCCACTAGTCAAAACACATTGAAAACCAAAAATATTGTAAATATAAACGTGGAGGAGCTTAGAAAATTTTCGAAATTTTTAAAATATTTATAAAGAAAGTTTGAATTGTATTAGAGTTGTTTAAACTACTAGAGAAGTATTGCAGAAGAAAGTTGAGACAGTAACTAGAAGAGCAAGTCAAGAGATTTATTTTTACATTTGAAGGAATACTGACGACATGCTAATGGTCAGAGGCATGTCACAGCAAGGGACCTTACAGAGTGGGAAGTTACATTATTCTATATACTATATACAACGTCAACAAAGAAAGGCAAAGAATCAAGAAGAAGAGGAAGACGTCAGACAAGGAAAAATGATTTCATTGGCTGAAAAGAATGGACGAAAGTCAAAAAGTTTTTCCCCTGGAGAATGAAACGGTCAGGGATCTGCAAAAAGGAAAAGACACCATCAGTTTCCTTTGAATAGAGTAGAATCATGTTTCTCGTGCAATAAAAATGTTTGCCATTATTATTGAAAGGGTCAGAATCTTCAGTCAAAATACGCAAAAATGAAAAATGAATAAATCATAAAACATATATTTTTCTGGAGTAGCCAACAGTAAACAAGAATGCTATGCAACTTTGCCTTTTTTGAGACATTTTTTTGATCTCATCGAAGCAGCTTTGGCTGAATCTTACAACCAAATTTTAATTGCCTTTTTTGACCGAACGGAGTGAAGTCTATCCTTCAAGATGATCAGAATTTTCTCTGTCTGTCTTCTCACGATTATGGACGAATGCCTAGACCAACTGTTATGATTTTTCATAACTATGTTCCTTATTCCTACGCACAGAGATTCCGGCCAAATTTTTTTCAAATAAAGCGAAATTGTAGCAATATGAGCTTCCTTCTTATATACAGTTAATGGGGTAGGTGCACATGGAATAGTGGATACATGGTAATGATACGGAATAAACTGGCAAGGGTGGGTGTGTGTGTGTGTGTTTGGCCCTGCGCAGTGTGCCCATACTAAGTAGAGCATAAATAAGAGCATGCATTTGAATCCAATACATTTGGGCGAGTGAGGGCTACTGTTAACAGAGCTACTAATTAAAACAGAGATACAATTTTTTTGTCCATCTACAAATTTGCCCTTTCAGTTATTAATGTATTATTTTTAATTTACTGAAAACCATTATGAAGCTATTTCTTAGGTTTTGCCAATTAGTTTTTCCACTTCCCTTGTACATAAAGAAATACAAACTTTTCGCTGACCTCAAAAGGCAACCTATCTATCCAGCCTATCTATCCAGTGAATTCACCTAAACTTAGACTCAAATTATACTTCAATTGCTTGAAATATGAGTTTAATTGAGATTTAGAATGACGTTACTTCCAAAATTATTGTATCTCGTTTCTTACAATAAATTATTATTCTAAAAATTATTCGAATACACCAATGTTAACAATACATTTTTTCAAGAAGAAATCATAACTGTATTTATAATTAAAGAGTATGATTTACAATCAAAGTATGTGAATTTAGATTAATATTCTACATTATACTTATTACGAGTTATTTATTTATTGTGACAAATTTACAACGAATGTGAAGGCGCAACAGACTCAAGTCCAAAACTGCTCCCTTCACAAATTTTGAATACATTGTCCAAAACATTGAGGTTAAAACAGACTAAAAATTTAAGATTTGCTAAAAACCTTCACTCAAAAAATAACAAAATGAATCTTCTCACTTAATCACTATTGATTTAAATTATTATGTTCAATTATACAGTACAGTACTTAAACTCAAAGAAAGTTAAATCGCACAAGATCATGCCCAAAAAGGTTGAATGGAGAAAATGTATCAGGAAATACCAGACAAAAACTCGCAGATAAATTAATTGATAAATGTACAATGCATTGATATATGCCGCTGATATAGAAATCAAGGCGAATGCGAAGCGACTATGCTCATTGGAAAAGTTGGAAGCTACTAGTGAAGTAGGAGTGAGTGAGAGGGCTCGCTTTCACTTTTCCTTTGAGGAGAGAGATCGTGTATCGAATTAGAACTCGCCCGGAAGGGTGCTCAAGTTGTGTCCGCATCTCGCAAATTTCCAACGACTCTGCTCGGGTCACGAAAACTTTAGCTCGCCGGCCAAGATGAGTAAGATCTCTTTATTCAGCACTCTATCTCTGTTTAGTGGGGAAAATACCGCCAACTGACGAAGAGGAAAAAGGGCAAAGGCAAAGGTTCAACTGAGCGGAGGAGCCGTTGCTGCCCTGAAGCGTGCTTTCAAAGTTGTTGTCATGTTTCCTGTACGCAGTATCGAGATTGCACTCACTCATCTTACTGCGAGTTTCCACAAAGCAAGAGTGCCATCGATATTGCTGCCATCGATATCAGCTTCAGGTTGGAAAGCCACAACTGGGTTTAGTAACTGTTTAGATAAAAGTTACGTATAATTTTCAGTTATAATATAGGACACCTTTCAGCTCCAGAATCTAATCTCATGATAGATATCCATGAACGACTGAATAAGATTAGATGTAATTCAAAACCGCGTCCAATATGAAAAAGAAATTTCATTCGTTTACGGTGTCTACCGTAAGTGCGATTACACTTCTAAATAGCTCTAGCACTAATTTGGTAGTCACTAATCTGTGATTACTTTTAAGCGAGTAATATTTCATTGTAAATAACTATTCTGACAAAATCTAACTTTCTTGCTGTCTTATCTCTCAGCAACAAAAATCTCTCTTATCTCTCAGGACATCATCAGCAACAAAAAAAAAAGAAAAAGTTAGAATATTAAGAAGACACAATAAACCTTGTGAAATACAGGCTTCATATGGGAAGTGATAGCCGAGTACCGTAGTAGGTATCTGTTCAATCAGAGATGAGCTACGAAACTGTACATCAAACAAGTAATATATTATTTGAATGTCAATAAATATCTTCTTGAACATCGTGAAATAATTCATAATTTACGACCTTCTCATTCAAGATTTGCAATGAGAAGAACTATTTTAAATGTATGTAGAAGACAGTTCAATTAAAAAAAAAAACTACTGGGCGCTCTTTGTAGGGGTGGCCGATTGGATTGGCCAGCAAAAAGACTCTGTTTCTGCTGTAAAACCCCTTCCCGGTGGTTCGGAATCCACATAAAACTGTAGGTCCAACTCATCAATCACCATCATCCAACTCATTACCCACGCACAGGTCTCAGACCTATGTGGGCTTCATCCTCCGAAAAAAATACACATTTGTACAAGAGTACAGCAAGGGTTTCAATCGAGGTAACAATACAAACGGTATTATCTCAAGAATACAACAGAATAACTTCATTGGCAGCAATGAAAACTGTTTTTTTTTTCAATCATGAAGTTCCAAGAGGTGGTTCAGTTATCTTCACTGAATTGGCAAACTTCTGAATATCTAGTTGGGACACAAAAATTTATTCATATAAATTTCAGAAGGTGATCTTAAAGCAAACTAACACAATCTAAAAGCCATTGCGACGATTGAACAGAATTAGCATTTAGTCGCAGAAGGCCCCTTAGAAAGACACACCGAACAGATTAAACAGAATGGAGGCGCCAGAGAGAAGGTAGGGGGAAGCAGTTCTAGTGGGGGGGACTGTGACGGTGGATGCTGTGGTTACCCTTCCGAAACATTCCCAAAGAGAGTAGCTAAGCACAATCAAGTAAATGGAATGGAACATGTTGAACATGGTTGCAGAAGCACGAGCACAAGCACAAGCGATACTCCTCAAGCCTCAACTGCTGCTAACTGCTATAAAAGGAGTTGACTGCTTTGTAATGGACAGTTTACAGATCAAGTGCATTATAACTCACGGCTCACGCTTAACAGACCCAGCAATGGGTCAACCTAGCGACTGAACAGTATTTTAGGTTTCGATTGATATAGACCACGCGTAGCAGGTTACTGGAAATAGCAAGCGCAGGTCTGATTCCAAGTGAAGACAGAGAATATGAAGTAAGTGGATGAATATTCTATAATATTTAATGAATACAGTATAATAAGGACGATGCTAGAGAATAGAATTTATTTATTTAAAGTTACATTCAGGTGGGAGCAACAGATACATCAATCCATTTTGCTCCCATGACACATAGATAAATGAAAATAAGAATTATTGTAAGTATAAAAAATAACAGTAAGCAAGTGATGAACAATAGGTACTTAACAAAATAATAAAAACAGAAATATTGCTCAGAACAAAATAATTAATATGATAAGCTTACTCTCAGTAAAATTACAATAGTAAAAAATGATGAAAAATTGTTTATATAATAAAAAATTATATGATGAATTGCACGACTATTGAGAAATTATTTGGTAATGGAACATTTTCATTGCGGATAACTCTCAGACAAGCGCATGAGGCTGAGTTTTATGCGTGGGTAATGGATGGACGATGAAAAAATGCAATTCCTGCCACTAAAACCGTAATAGGATTTTCGGGGAATCAGTCAGACACGCCAAATGCTACCACGGCGAGGTCATTATTAAAATACCATATAATCGAGAATCAATGCTTTGATGTACAGTATTTAAAGGAAGGGATGTTTCATTCATGAAGAAAGATTATTTACAAATTATTGCTAAACAACGGCGGTTGGTGGAAAGATTGAGAAAAGGTTCAAATCATTAAAGTACCCTACAACCAATAAATAACTTCATTGATGTACTGTAGTTTCCATATAACTTGGCAGCAATTGGGTTAAGATGTAGCAAGTCCTACCATCACTTCTACACGCTGCTAAGTTATATGAATACTACAGTAAAGTATTGATGTACAAGAAGGGATGATGAGTACGATTATTCATCAATTGACACAACTAAATAAATAAAGAAATCTAGCTCGATTCCAAACCAAATTATGCGTGAATATATTTTTTGATCTCTTGCCATGACAATAAATGTCAGGTCAGTGATACCGAAATGACTCAGATGCTACCTCAATAATCTAAGATAATAACTGAACCACAATATTCTGCTTTGAAATAACAAAACCGAGCCTTTCATAATTAGAACAAAGTCAACTAGAATCTCAACATTTTTTATCTTAATCAAGCTTGAAAATAATTATTCACATTCCTTGAGTGGAACAATACAGACAACAAGCTGTATTCGTTCAAAAAATACAATACCGTAGAAGTTCTTTGTTGAAATTAATTTTATACATGCTTGTGACTTTAAAATATTACACAAAGTTTCAAATATTATAAAGTTTCATTCCGAAAAGAAAAAATCTCAGATATATGTCAACTCAATACAATATTGTTAGAAATTTCTATGGTTTGATGCCGATTCAATAACAACCAGCGATGTTTCAATCACCCAATTCTGAAAATGCAGTGGAACGTATTTTCGCCTCAAAGAAACTCAACTCAACTGTCTGTTAGCTGCAAATCGATCTAACGTGTCGACTGCCAATGTCCCATTTCAATTCCCTCGGGCTTTATTCACCCCTCTCCCCCCAATCCTACAAGTCCCGGTCCGATCTCCCGATATCATAAATAATCAAACAGGAACGCAGCGAAAAAATAAAATGGCGGAAAGATGAAGGAAAGCGAAGGCGGTCGAGCGAGAAAGATGGCTGAATTTGACGACAAGGAGGACTCCGACAACAACTGGGCCGTTACCGTTCAGAGTTCCATGAATTAAAACAGTCATAACTCACCACAAAAGCAGAGCCGACGTCTGTTTTTCCATATTTCATGTGCAGAAAAGAAAGAAGATGAGAAAGGGGGTAGAGAAAACGTCGGAAAATGTTCTATTCGCTAACGTGTGGGCGGACGTCTTTTCTCCCGTGTTTACCCACTGCGCCCTGTCTTAAAGTTGGCTAAACGTTTTGCTATATGACAAACCTGTTTCCGGACAAAAAGAATGCTGTGTAACTGACGCCAATAACTGAACAGCGAGCGGTTCGTGAGACAGATGTTGGCTTCTTTTATCTCGCAAACATTCACTTATTACTCTAATTCAACACTAGAAAATGGTAAATTAATATCTTGGCCATAGCAATTTCAGACAGATTCAATTCTCAGTTTATATTTCACAACTCACCGTAATAAACTATAGTTAAAGTTTTTTTTCAGATGGTAATGTTTTTGAAAATAGAAATAAAATAATGATTTAGAATGTTTGTCTTCCTTGGCACAAATCTTCATAGTACTCGGTAAACTATACACTGTTATACACGATATATACACTGTTATACTACACAGAACAACATAGTAGTTAAAACTTTCTTTGTAGATAACCTTTTTAAAAATGAAAATTATATGTTGATGCTTTCTTTTGAATGCTTTTTTTATGCAGAAACCATCTATTTACAGTAGTTGAACAATAACATAATTTTTAAAATTTCCTTTAAAAAGAGGAAGGGGTGAGCAGGAGGTCGAGAAAGTAAAGCTTACATTTAGTCTAGTATCTGATTCGAAAGGAATAAATAAAAAAAAAAAAATAAGAAGCTAGCGATAGATTAGATTTGGGACTGATTTAGCGACTGATTTGATTTTGGATTCTGCCTCAGGCAAGTCATAAAAAACTGTGGATACCCCTGAATGAGGCCGCACCTAAATTCACTAGAAAATTATCTGAATTGGCACTGAAAATAAGTTAAGAAGAGATACTTGATATATAAAAAGCAATGAGTCATAAAAATCTGTCATATCGAATGTCAAAGCTTGTAATTAAAAACTTTTCAAGCCCCCGCAGTACTTCACCTCGCCATTCAAGTGGAAAACCAAATACTTGAAATCCAATAAAAAACGCTGACTCGGATTTTACATTCCCCTGAATTCGATATTGTAATTTGAGATCAACTTTGAATATCGGTATTGGTTGATGAGTACAGTTTACATCTTCAGTTTTAATTTCTATCACGGAGGGTCATGTCATGTGTAATGTAATATCAAATAAAATATGACGGAGCATCAAAAAGACTAAAAAACTCCCCGAACTGTATTAATTAATATTAGACTATGAAAATATAATAGAGTACCCTATAAGATTAAAGCGTATTTTTTTATGTGCACGCGATTATGTTTTGAAAGCTTTTCTTTATTAAACAATTTTTCTGCATCTTAATTTAATAAAATTTTATTTTATTTTTGCTAGTAGCATGTGGAATGACAGATGGATTGCGTCGAATGCCAAATATATAGGTTACTTTTCAAAACAGTCAAAATCAGGGAACAACAAATGCAACAATGTAAATTCAGAATTTGCTCATTGTTATGATAATCAGAACAACCGGAGATTACATTAATTATTTGTAGCCTACAGAAAACGTTACCTACAGAACATGTACAAAGTTTGTCCAGTTTGAATGTGTATTTAAAATTCATTATTCAAAAATTGAATATAATAATTCTGAAATATTATTTACAGAGTACATGATAAAGCAATATGAATTTCATTGCATAGTTTCATTGTTTAATTTTATTGCAAATCAATACTATTGCATCTTAAAATCATAACAATTGCTGCATGTTCAATAATTAGGTCACGCTGTATCAAGCTTAAAAGTATAATATAGTATTTAAGAATTGTAACGTTGATAAAAATAATATAAAAAGTCAACAGATCATTACCTAATAAATTCCTATTAGTTACTAACGTAAGCCTGATACTAATTAATCCTCACTAATTGATACACATCAGCTTAGAAGATGTTACACTCTCCACCTTTTGTCTTCCGCTCAAGCACTGATTTTCGAACTTCCGCTCAAACAAGAATAACAAAGTGGATAAATATCAGAAAATTCCGAAAAACTGGAGTAATTCACACTAGTTGTTGAGGAAGCAAAGGATAACTTCAAACGAAGCTTTCAATTTATTATCCTTTTGTGAACACCTTGCAAGAGCAGCGATTGGATTCGTCAAGAGAGTGTTCGCACACATTAAGCTACTTGCGCTAGTTTAAGATTTAATTAGCAGATTAGAAGAGCAGCAGCACGCTAGTTGGAGCATCGAGGAGAGGAAAGCATGGTGGGAGGAGACTCACATGGCAATTCGAAACACCTCACTTGTCTGCACCAATAGGAAGCATCGTATTATCAATAAGCCACCAGAAGTCGAAATCGCAAACGGCTGATAAACAATTAAGGGAAACCAGATCAGATGGTAAAGTAGTGACATCCACTTTAGCAGGGTTGCTAAAGGAGAATTGTGTCATGAATAATATAGCAATATGAATTTCATAGCATAGCTTCATTGTATAATATTATTGTAAATCAGGGGTGCCCACAGGGGGGGGGGGCTATGACGCAGACTGCGTCATTGAAATTCTTGGGGGGGGGGGGGGGTCCAAAAAAAGGTATTGGGGGGGTTGGTAAAATTAATTGAAACAGTGTTTAACGTGACGACATTCAAAAATATATTACAAAGTCACCAGATAGAATGTCAATTAATGACAATAGATTTATAATTATTATTATAATACTATTGAATATGAATTAGCTAGAACCATGGGCGTACCCAGCGAGAGACAGGGAGGGGCAGCTGCCCCCCCCCCCCTGGAAGCAGAAAAAAATCTTTATTAAATTTAGTTGCTGGAATTTATTACAATTCTTGAAATAAAAATAATTTATTGTTACTCTGTTGTTAATCCAAATTATCATTCAATCGTACTCAATTATTCTATATAGAAAGACAGAAATAGAATACCACAAACAAATGAGTTGTTTACAAGTGTTTTTTTCAAACAATCAATAGATTATTCAAGAAGAATGGTTCACTTAAAGAAATTAATGTTGTAATGATATTATTGTAGAAATATAAAAACCAATTTTCTTCATAATAGACTCATCTTTAGTCATGATTGTAAATTACTCTGCAATTTTGAAACCCGTTGTCAACGTTCTACTAAGTAAAAATATGGATTTAATTATGGTGAGGAAACATATTGGTATAATCCTTGATGTCATCAAGAAGCATTGACATGAAATTGAACATTTTTCTGGCGAATTACATGATAAAGCACATGATATCGTGGAGAAAGTCAGCGTTAAGTAGAGTTAAATAATTGCCTTAAACAGTTCCTCGGATTGTTCAAAAGCAAATACATAAGAAGTAATCCGCCATCGGAGACTGTAATTGAATACTGAAAACGGTCGTTGATCCCTTGGCTTGACTCTTCAACTCAATCATTGAATGTTAGATTCTCAAACGAAAATACAGCTGCTTTTGTCTTATCCCATCTTCATCCTTCATACATGCTAAAATGTAATTCAAAAGATTCAGAAAAAATGTCACATCCTCCATGGAGTTTTATGAGTTGGGTTTTATCTCTGCAGAATTAGATTTGGGGTATAATCTGTTGAAAAAGAAGGATTTAACTGGAGACAAATTAAAGTGGCTGCACTTTTGGAGGAGGCTAATACTTTTTCCCGCAACAAGACATGCACTCCTCATTTTAAGTGGCTTCCCATCTACTACGGCTACTGTTGAACGATCTTTCAGTACCCTTCGAAGGGTAAAGACCTGGCTTAGAAGTACAATGGGAGAGGACAGATGGACTGGGTTGTGTTTGATGAGCGTTCATCGGAAATTCTTTGCGGAAAATCCGGTCTGGATTCAAACGAGAGTTTTGGACAAGATAGCTTTCTACGAATCTAAGAAAAATGATAATAGTATAGGTAAATACAAGACATGTTACAAGAATAAGTTCTTTTTCAAGCAAATATTTGTAACATCTTAGTTGATAAAGCACTACTGTAATAATACATTTCTTGAAATGTTGGTTGCATCCATCTTTTCTGTTGTAAAATGTTGCAACCTGAACGCCCTTGGCTAGAGTAGTTATGTTTAGGATTTGTGCAGGAAGTTATTATCCAAGCTTAGCGAGATATAGACGTGAGAGCTATTGAGGGGCATGGTATTAGTTTTAGAAAGAATAGGGGGGGGAGGGGGGCTTATTTTATCGCTTTGGGGGGGGGGGAGGCGGTTTACTTTATCGCATTTTTGGGGGGGGGGGGGACTGATGCTCAAATTTTAGGGGGGGTGCGTCATGAGGCTTTGGGGGGGTGGGCACCCCTGTGTAAATCAATACTATTGCATCTTAAAATCATAACAATTGCTGCATGTTCAATAATTATGTCACGCTGTACCAAGCTAAAAAGTATACAGCACTCTGTTTTAAAGTTTAGCGCTTATATTTATATTATTTAATGGCTTATATTTATATTATTTAATGCACCTATAGGCAACTTCGTTCCCTATACTAAAAGCGAACATTGCGTCGTGAAAATCAACAACAAGGAAATCATAAACTGGGAACTAGGATAATGCATCCCATTATTGCCAGCATAAAAAACGAACAATTGAAAAAAACAGATATTTTAAAAAAGTGTTGAACTTAGTTATGAACAAATCTACCACTAGATTAGTAAAACCTATATAAATCAGTAAAATTTAATTGTCATGCACATGCCCGTGAACGGTAAGTGAATATGTATTTTCACTAAAGAAACTCTTGTAGACTTCTAAGCTCGTCCTCTATTTTTTTTTTTTTAATAATATCAAATCTGGAGTAGAAGCCAAAAAAAATCTAACATAAACCCAAACTATGAAACACAACAATAATATAAATGTTCCAAACCTGGAGTAGAACCAAAAAAAAATTAAAAAATAAACTCAAACTTAAACACAATATACCTTCAATCTGGAGTAGAAGCAAAAAAAATCTTTCCATAAACTCAATCGAACCTCTACCACCTCTACCTATAACTCAAAACACAATTTACTTTCAAATCTGGAGTAGAAGCACCATATCGTTCCCCTCTACTCCCAGATACGTAAAAGAGATTGAAGATGAGTGAATTATCAAATAAAGGCTTTCAAAAACGATTAATAGAAGGATTAATTGACGTTGTCATGCATTTATGTTGAATGTTTGCGGCAATAAAGAAATCTATCTATCTATCGTTGTAAAGTACGGAGCAGAAGCAGCAAAAACCAAATAGAAGAATTAGAATAGAAGACAAATTAAGTGTTAAAAGAATGCAGCAATGCAGGATGAGGAGAGAAAGGAAATTTAATGATGAGGCAATAGAGATATTTCGAATAGTTTAGATTATTTGTGACCCAGTCTGTCAGTTTGATTTCAAAACGACGAGTTGACAAAAGGAAGCTGAATTTTCCAATAGAAATTCCCATCAAGACAAATCTAAACTACTTGACATGCAATTTTCACAAGGTGAGGAGACACCGGGTATCCGGGCAGAGGAGAGCAGTTCGAGGAGCAAAGACGATAAAGATGAACCAAACAACAGAAGATGAAGTGCACGACAGCCAAGCCAAGCCAGAGCCAGGGACGGAGTCCTGTTCCAAAAAGCTGGATTTAATTAGAAGATTAGAAACGTCCTCCAAGAAGCAGCAGCAACTTAATGAAGGACCGATTGTCAGAACAGTGTGCTAAGTGATGATGACAGAGAGAAAGAGTGATTTAGGGGCGGGGGAGTAAGAGAGAGAGAGCGATAGCGAGTGTAAGGGATTGAGGGGGTAAGGGTTTCAATTGTCAAAACGACATCGTTAAGTAGAAAAGGACATAACACAGAGACGAAGCAGATAATGAGAGACAAACAAAGGAACAACGAGAGTAACGATAATAATAATTTGAGTGTCGAGCAACAGGACAGAAGAAAGAAGACAACAGGGTGAAACGCGTCTCGCTGTCACCCGGATCCTAGCCAAGGGACATGGACAAATTGGAATGCTGTTATTCTTGCACATCAGCGGCAACACAATGTAAACATCAACAGATTTCACATGGTGTACAGAATAGGGATGGATTTGCGTTACCAATAAGAAGCACGTTTGGGCTACACGTTTATATCTGGGGATCCTAGCAACATGATCCTCTGCAGGAGCTGGTGACACTGAACATATAATTGGGAATTAAAGATTATCTGGGAGACCAGATGACCGGAAGCAAAATTATTGTTTTTACCATTATTTTTCTATTAAAAGCTTATACATAATAACCCAACCTACTTGAGAGCATAGAGAAGAAGTAGAACTTGATAATAGACATAATAAACATCTAGGAACTGTTGAGTCCCAATGCAGGGGCGGATCCAGCAAATTTTTTTTGGGGAGGGGGGGAAATACCTGAGTGGGGTATAGTCACAAAGAGGGGGTCGGGGTGTTTGAAAATGAAGCATAAAATCGTGAATTTAAGGGTATTTTCAAACCAACTTTCCAAATTTAATTGTTCACTTGTTGCCTGTAATGATATATTTTTAATACACATTTTAATAACCTTTCAATGTGTATCGTTACATCACACAAAGCAGTGGCATAATACAGGGTGTCTAGGGGGGGGGGGTGTTGCCGGGAGGGTTAGACTCTCGGTACAATAATTACAATAGTAATTTGTAATTTGGAGTAGTAGACTTCTAACGATAAATTAAAGAGATTGATAAATGAAAGACAATATTTATTTATTTCATAACGGGGATTCCGGGATCTCCCCAAGAAAATTTTTGAAAAATACCTCTCTAAAACTATATGTCAAGTGATTCTAGGCATTAATTCTTCTAACTTAACACTTCAACCCAGGTTATGATTCAAAGTAAATTTTTTCTAGTTCTTGTGTTACTGTCAATGGGAGATCCGGGACCTTGCTTGAAACTTCCACTTTTCTATATTTGATCCCTCACTGCTCCTGATTGGGGTACAATACCATAGGCTACATGGAAATTTATTTCAAAATAATTGAGGGGTACTCCTTTAAAACGTTTTTAAAATAAAACTCCTACAAAACCACATTTTCAGCGATTCCAGACATCATTGATTCTTACCAAAAAATTCTCTCACAATGGCCTGCTAAAATTCCAATTTTTCTTTTGTACCGGGGGGGGGGACCCCATTGTTATGCCACTGACACAAGCTGTTAATGAAAAATGAAATTAACAAGAAAAATTACATGCATTATTCGCAATCGAAAAACTATTCTGTAATCAGCCAAAATCTCCCAACAATTTTTTGAGGATCCAGGATCTAGGCTCTAGAGTAATTATTTGAGTGAATGTAAAGTAGTGCTAATAAAACAAGTCTGCTTTTTCTGCCATAGCAGTTATCAGCCATGTATTGATAAGCTGCAGAATCCAGAAAACCTTTTCAGAACTGGCATTATTTTCAGACTAAGTACAAAAGTTATTTATCCAGGTTTATAATGTATCAGTATCAAATTGAGAATTTCAACCCCCTCGCATGACAAATTAATGGCCAAGTAATTGTAAAACTGAATAAAACATTTAGGAAAGACATTAATAAGTTGATTATGAACGTTGTATTCGATATAAAAAAGTGACCCTGGCTTCAAAAAAGTGACTGCTTACAAATTGAGTAAAAACAACACAAGCTCATTCCATAAATCACGTTTTTTTAAATAAATGCATGGAAAGAATGTATAGTGATGTCAGAATGATTCACAAAAGATGATAAGTCACTATCAAGACCATAAATTCAGCATTTTTATTTTATACTTTCAATTTGTAAGAATGCCATCCATGAATAGGCTAGAGGTCAAATACAGTGTTACTATCTTAGTAAATTGTCTACAAATGATGTTCCTCTTGTTGCAATTTATCATTCACGTCTGGTCCAGATATAGATTTCAATTACTTGATGTCAAGGTTCATCCCCATCTCTAGAATGCACTTACTATTTAAATTCAATTGCTTGATGTATTGCAGTATTGTTTCATCACTGCTGTACAAATGAATTGAATGATTGTTTCAATAACACTTTTAACAGAAGAATATCATTAATCAAACATTTTGACCTTAAAAGAGATGAACCAGACAATTAATTCATAATTATTGCAGTTATTATTGCATAATTTATAATTATTAAGTTATAAAAGAAAATTATTCATATTGTAGTTATTTTTGTCTCTGACATGAATTTTTATTTTTGAGTGAATAAAAACTTTATACTGTAGTTTTCATATTACTTGGCAGCAGTTGGGTTCAGATGTAGCAAGTCTTTCCATCTTCTACACGCTGGAAAGTTGAATGAATAATACAGTAATAATGTTAACGAAAAATATTTTCCCATCTCTGAATAAAACTTAGGATTGTTTTATCCCCAACTATCAAAATAATTAGTTAATTACTTATCTAACTAAAATAAAAGCTACGGTGTTGATTTCTCAATTATAATAGTCTACAACCCGAAATTGGATGAAAATAGTTACCAATGCCTTGTCTTGCAGGATTATAATTGGTTTAGTGTTGCGTACTAATGAATTGTCCAATGCTGGAACATTGGCTGGCTGGACATTGTTATCTCCAAACTCCCATCTCCAAGCACAGATCGTTTTGTTAACATGATGGTAGTAAATTTCAAGTTGGTTGTAAAGCTATCCCTAGGTGAATAATTATTTCTCGTAGATCATGCCTACTGCGATGTAGCTATAGCTATAACTACATCCATATTATACAGTCTACAAACTACAACTATCTATAACTATACGACTCCTAATGCCTTTCACGCATAGATTGCTATTTCAATCATTTATAATTTTTGACATCGTCGTTTGTATGCCAATTTGTTTATAATAATATTATTATTCGCCAGCTACACATTGATTAAATTTTGTATCAGTGTACAGTGAATATTGGTAGAAAGAAAAAGGACAGAATGAGATAAATAAAAAATAAAATGAGTAATTATGATAAAATAAAGTTGAATAGGATAGGAGAAATATAACATAGGATCGTACATTATTACGTCATTTAAATTAACAACTACTGGAAAACTTTGAGCAAACTAATCATAATTAACTACTAATAATTTGAACAAACTGATTGACAATACTAATTAAAAAATTACAATTGAACTGATTTTGAAAAGGAAATTTGTTTTAGTCGAATGATGTCCATATGAGTTTAGTGGCTTGTGCGTGGATAATGAGATGAATAGGTGAATGATGAGGAACATCCATGGCTGAATGAGATTTGAACTTAAGACGGCAGGAAACAAAGCCAGCCAGTCTTATATTATCATAAACAACCAAGTGAGCTACTAGAGCAGCCTATTGCTTTTATAATAAATAAATAGAAATTGGTTTTCCTTTTAATAAATATAAATTGCTATCAACTGCGTTAAAAAACCCGTGAAACGTTCAAACTGTCTTCCAACACGGACTGAAGCGGCCTGACGCAGGCCGACGAGGCCGATCTCAGTTTGTCGTGGACGATGAATTCTAAAGCTGGGCATTCACGTTCCGATTTGCAGTACGACTTAGTAGGACTGCTAGTTGGATAGTCCACTCCACTCACGCTCCGACTTTAGTCCTAGAGTATTTTTTAACAGCTGTGAACAGCTCTCAAACCGAAAAATGTAACCGAAGTTGCCCGCACTTGACCGAAGGTCAAACACTGACTGAGGTAAGTTGCACCACGGTAAGTAGAAGAAGAAGTCTTCTTCTACTTACCGTGAGTTGGACGACTTTGATCCGACTCCCCCACTCACGCTCCAACTCCGTAGACAGCCGTACCTCCAGATGTTCCGACTTGTCCATCTACACTTCCAACTATCCAAAAAGCCCATTCACGTTCTGATATCAGATCCAACTTTGGAGGTTGGACCGCAAGTCGTAATGCAAATCGGACCGTTAATGCCCAGCTTAAAAAGCACAGTTGAAGGTCAGGCCGTCGCGCCAGGCCGCGTTCTGTCTGACGAGACCTTTAGTCATTGATGAAAACAAAATCATTATTTATTTAATTGATAAAATATGAAAAAATGATAAAATCGAAGAACATTACTATGTTTCTTCAATCTAATCAATGCAATGTCCACTTTATTTATTTAATGTGCAGTGTGTTTTGTATTTTTATCACTATTGCATTAACATTAATGACGTCGAGCTCATAATACTGACAGATAAATATTGCCTCAAATTGTTTACTTTCTCTACACAGCATGCACATCTCACTACTGCGCAGGCGCCATGTTTGATCAGCTGTCTTGATTCATCGCTTGCGATCAAATAAACACGGTCCGTACAACAAAATTAGAAAAGGGCTGTTCAAATTCGATTTCATGTCAAGGTCGAGCTTTGTAGATGCAAGCAGTGTTTACACACTGTGTGTGAGTGCTGCAATTTGTTGCAGTGCTATTTAAACTAGCCTTTTCATGACAGTATTCCAGTCGATTCTGTTGTAAAAATAATCACTAATAGATGCAACAATTCATACGATACGATTGAATAGACATCGTTGCCTGTGAAATTCCATCAAATGATATGAGCTCAATTTCAATAAAATCTAATACAGTATTTTTATTGTTATAATGCCGCCAGTAGCCATTGACTCATTGTAGTCCGACAGTGTATTAGTAGTAGCAGCCTAACTCAGTAGACAGTCATACTCCTTGAATACGATAATTCTGAAGTAATACGGCTGCATGACGATGTTTTCCAATAGAATAATATCACGCATTATTACTGAATAGCTTATTTGCTTAGCATTAGCACTTGGATAACAAAATTTATTCTATTCTAGAATAAAGATATGAAAAAATAATCGAGAGTAAAAGACAAGAAAAGAATGTAGCCTGATAGGAAAGTGAAGAAATCAAAAGAGCCGCAAAAGGAAAAAATCGTAGAATTCTGAGCTGTTATAACCAAGACTTTTGAACTCAACAGCTCATATTATCGTCAAAGAAAGACAAATATTTCGAGTGTAATGAGAAACCTTCATATTATTTCATAGTATGCACATCTCAAAGAATTCCTTTCAGGAACAGAAATTAGGAAGAAAACAAAAAATTATAGTTTTCTAGCGATATGAAAGCATTTGTCACTGAAGTGGATCAGATTGAAAGCTACAAATCACAGTAGACGCTATTAAAACTGTAAACAAATTTTGAAATACAATCAGAATTTGTCGCCTATGCCAGTTGTTCAGCGTGGGACTTAATTTACAATCAATCTGAAAACAATCACCAGTGAAATAATAGCTTAGTTATTCGGATGATGTCAGAAAAACTGGGCCACAACAATAAGTCAACATCAAACTCTGATTGAGCCAAACGACTGCACGATGATAATATAGAAGTGGGGCAACCTTTTCATGGACCGTTACAATGAAAATATTTATTGTAGTATTCTATCAACTGATCATTTAGATTTAGACTGTGTGTCGGCCTAAACAATGGGGACTCAAGTACCGCAGTCTGAAACTTTACAAATTTAAGTTCACTGTGTTAGAAGAGCAGGACCAGAAAAGCGGCGTGGTGATTGAGACAATACAATAGGAATAATAGATCGGCCAATCAAGAATACTTAACACTGGGTGGTATACATTTATTATTCAATACGCGATTGCTATCTACTAACCGACTAAAAACATGCTTTGTTTCTGCTATGACAGAGAGAGAGAGAGAGAGTGAGAGAAAGAGAGAGTTTGTGTGTGTGTGAGTGAGAGAGAGAGTGAGTACATTCATCCCTGTTTGTAAAGTCGTATATCGTATTCATTCATCATTGTACAGAAGTAGAGGTTCAGGCGGAGGAGCCTTGAATTAATTTACGTCCTGTACATAAATTGGTTACAAATGGATTATTTCAAAGGACAGGTTCATTGCTATTATTTAGAGGACAAAAACTTTTGTCCAGCAACTTTTTGTCTTCATCCAAGAATGAAATGATCAATCATACGTAGTTGATTTTTTGGGCGTGTTTTTGTGACACACGTAATTTGTTGGCAGCATTCGACTAAAAACGTATTTGTGATGACTATTGGGGGATGTTTAATAATGTTTTGGGGGGATGAGATTATAAACCTAAACCGAAGATGAGCACAATGTTTATCGTATCATCTTGTCATCGTACCAAAATTGTAATGGAAGTTTTTTGAAAATGAAATGCAAGTGTCGGGATGTAAGTAAGTGCTGAAAAGAATTGCAAGCATTAGGCAAATATCAAACATGAAGGCTTGGAAGCTATGCATTTTGTTTCTGGAATTAAATATAGTTTTAAATCAAGTATGAAAGTTTTGTCAATAACACATCTACCATAATTTTACATGATTTTATAAGTTAATAAGTATTGACAAGAAAACAGTTCATATGAAGGACAAATTTATGTTTTTGTCAAACGTTTTAAATCTTGTTTTGGACCAAAACAGCGCAATAATTGTTTGATCCATCTACATTTAGCATTGCCTTGCTAAATTTAATTTACGTTTTCTCCAACTGTTAACCATATTATTTATATTTGTTGTTCTCTATTTCCAATGTTGTATGACTTTAAAAAATTCTGTTGGATGCATTCTTCATACGAAGACTAGCGATCATTATTGGATATTTTTATTGAATTTTTGAGTGAATTCATCGACTTGCAGTCAAATTTTTATTAATAAGTAGTATTTTACTTACTCTGTAGGCCGAACGTTTTCGAGTTGTTGAAACCCATCTTCAAGGAAAGTCGTTAAATTCACCCAAAAAGTTAATATTAACAACGCAGTTCGTCAAGGGAAAGACATCCATGTGTTTTTTCTTTGGAGAAGGCAGCACAGTAGAAAATACCCTGTCTCTCTCCAATCCCCATACCAATCGAAACAAATCAAAATATAATTACAAAATCTTTATGTAGCTACTTGATACAAAATATTTGCTGTTTATATTCTCTTTATAAGCACCACTATAAAAACTATGTGTTGAGGCTTTGGGGCTAACCATAATTTGAACCTTTTCTTATAAACCTTTCCTTGAACCTTCCCTCACCATTCATTCACTTTGAACCTCTCCTAATTATTGGAAATCCTATATTGTACTTGAAATCGTAACAAATTATAAGGCTAAAATCATAGATTATTTATCTAATCATACATCATCAGATTAACTATCACTTGTTTTTACGTGACGTTCACTCTCAAACCAGGATAATCCACATAGAAGCAATCACAGACGAACTTAGAGTTGGAAAACGACGAAGGCGTACTTCCCAAATCCAGGTTATTCGTTTCTCAGCCCTAGAAGGAAATATTAAAAGGAAAGTTGGAGGCTGGTTTGTTCTGGGGGAAAACGCTAATCAAGTTACCGGCCAAATTTGAATTTCTCCAATAATAATTAGTATGCCTGTTACCGTCCATTAATTTCCTATTCGAAGTTTTGCCAGCGCGGTCGACCGAAACTCATTCGCGGGCTTCTGCTCCTGCTCCTGCATTATCTGCTTCTACTCACCGTTTCCATTCCACCGAATGCGACTTTATAAATTGAAAAGTTAAGTAGGAGAGAAAGCAAGAAACGCGACATTAGAAGGTGGTGGGAGTGGGAAGGTAGAAAAGTAGACAGAGAAACCTAAAGAAAGAGACAGAATAACATTATTTAATGTGCAATGGAAAGAGACACAATGTGCAATGGAAAGGTGCAATGAGAGGGAAGAGTGAGACAGAATGATCAGCACACTACACACATATCTGGAACTTTCCTACGGTAGTCGTTATAACTTCGAGTGTTGGGTGTGAGGGTGCTTCAAAACTTACAACAGACAATTTGCGAAAAAAATTTACCGTGATCAAGACCAGCTGTTGGTATTGTAACAGCCCAATATAAAGTTTTATGGTACGTTCAATACTGAAACATTCCATGGCTGAATGGGGAAACATGATTAATGCTTTTTATAAAATGTCTGCTGTCTTCTGTGGCTTAAGGTAAACTGAGTTATGTTCTCTCCGAAAAAAGGCTACATCAAATTGAGTTGCTTTCCAAACAATACCCCTCTCGAATGAGGAGCTCAGAGGTGCGCTGGGTCAGGATAGTATGCAGGTTGTAATGATTGGTCAATCAGGTGAGTTAAACAAAATAATAACTCATCCGATTAGACGTACTAGATATATTTGAAAATTGTTTTAATAATTGGATAATTATTCAATAAATAACTCTGCGACGCTACAACGTATACACACTGAGAAGGAATGTTTTGAGCTAAGCGAGTCACTTCCCAAAGTTTGAAAGAAGAAAACTAAACTGGAATATTGACTAGGAGAAATTCAAGAAATTGCGCTCAGCCAGCGCTATGTAATGATGACAGTAACGCAAGTAATGATGACATCACTTGAAACGAAATAAATATGTTTAAATAACTAAAAAACCCTACTAGATACGCTAATAAAATTCATTATAAAGATAACCGGCGTGTAGCCCCAACTCACACTGGCACAACACAAAATTTGAAATAAAACCACAGCCTAGAAATCATAATTAATGCGTCAAGAATGAATTACAGAATATGAAAATTGTGTACTCATGTGATACACTTCTATCAATAATTGGCAAGCCAATAAACCCTACAAAGCATTCGCAGGTTAGATTAAATCAAGGTGTGAATTTTGATATTTCAAACACACTTGGTGATAAGCAAACACTATCACACACGCTGATTCATATTTGAGTAGCCACAAAATAAAAAAAAATTCTTTTGTCAAACGTTATCACTTTCGTTGTCACACGCCAGTTTGTCACTGCGGAATTTTTAGTTATTGAATTTATATTTTTTATTCTAGAAAAATTATTATTGTGATGTAAAAAGGAAAGCTCACTCATTACCTAAAAACTTGCTTGCGTTTCATTTGCCAAATCTTACTTTTAGTGCTACAACTGTGTTTTATATAAAATCTTAATTCCACTGATAGCATTTTGAGCCTTGAATTGCCGAAAAATCTGTCAGCTGTTAAAGGGAATCTCTAGGAAGAAATTCCCTAGGACTTTGCTACTAGACTTCAACATAGATGGAATGATACATTTTCAAGCCCTACCTTCATAAATAGTCCACGTTTAATGTATCACTGAAAGTTGAAGTTCCTATTTATGTAAATTGTTTTTCTAACTGTTGAATAGTCTAAATTATAAAGTTATTATTTGTGAAACGATTAAAAACGCCACTTCGAAGTAGGTTAACATTGTACCTGAGGGCCAAGAGACGATTTTCCATGATATCTATGAAGGAATGGCATCCATAGATGGAATGATAAATTTTCAAGCCCTACCTTCATGAATAGTCCACGTTTAATGTATCACTGAAAGTTGAAGTTCCTATTTTTGTTCATTGTTTTTCAACTGTTGAACAGTCTAAATTATAAAGTTATTTGTGAAACAACGATTAAAAACGCCACTTCGAAGTAAGTTAATATTGTACCTGAGGGCCACGAGATTATTTTCCATGAGATCCAACCTGTCCATCCAAGGAAAGAAGACATCGTATCAGTGAGTCAGTGAATTCAAAAAATAAAATCCTGTTCAGGTGTCAATTATAAAAATAATTCAAGTTCGCAAAGTGTAATTTCAGTATAAAAAAGAAAAATAATAGCGCCACTTCATACAGGTCGTGTGTCTGATCAATCACCATCATAGGTCTCAGACCTATCAGGGCTTCATCCTCAAGAAAAAGAACACAGTTCTAAATAAGTTGATTCCCTTGAAATACATTTAAAAACTTGACTTATATCAGATTCAGTTTTTCTTTTGTACTAGCTGCTGTATTAACTGATCCAGCTAACTCGACTAAGTAAGAATTGAATGTTTCAATATTACAAGCAGCCGAGTGATTCAACTGCGACATGCTTCGCTTTCATCTGTGCAACTGGAGTAGCACAATTGAATTCTGGGGAATTGGGGGAAACAGGGGAATACTGTGAGGACACATTTCCATAAGAACAATATAACAGGCAGAATTACCCTTCAAAGCATGGTGGTAGAAAAAGCAGGCTTGAATCTATTACCACTCCTCAGTGAGAAAGGGAATAGAATATTAATTCAACGAGAAAATGAAGGGTAGAGAGGAGAAGGTGGATGTATTTGAAGAGGAGGAAGAAGAACAAGAATGTTTGTGCTGTACAAAATTCGAAGTTTCCGTACGAATCCATTTGAATTGCAAGTTAGCATTGTTGTATTTTCACAATCACTTAATTGCAGAGGAACTTACGAAAACAACAAGAGCAATCCATATTGGACAGATCGATACTTCAATCAATTCTATTTATTTATTGATACAATCAAAATGCAACTTATTGTAAAGAAATAGCAGGCTTTTAGCCCAAAACTGTCAACATTTTTACAAGAGTCCAAATATTTGTAAGCATAGGTTATGTTTAGGTTTTGATTAAGATATAACTTGAATCTTCTGTTGAATGCGGTCTCCTGATATGAGTCAAATTAGTAGTAACGTTTTTTTAAAAAAAAAACTGAAAAATTACGCTCTGGAGACAAATCTGTTAAATATTATCAACTATACGGTGTTAATTCCAACTTCATTGAAATTTAAAAAAAATTATTTGATTAAGACTGAAAGAATTTATCCGCTATTTGAATTTTGAAACTGAGGTTAATAACTACTGCTAATTACAAAAATCTATTAAATACTGTACTTCAGAAAATTTATTGTATTATATTTATGACGGACTAATGATGCTTACAGTACCTTACTTGCAAGTGTTAATTGTGAAATTATCAATACTTACAGAAAATTGTTCAAGGGGTGGAGAATGGAAAATATTCCATTACTCTCGCAGCCAACTTGTTTTGATTCATTGGGAATAATTGATCGTACCTGCAAGCAAAACAAGGAAATATTAAGATATAGAGCAAAGTAATAAATCAGGCAATGAAAACACTAATTATTGGGTATTGATCAAATCAATATCATGAAAATTAGTAACATAAAAATAAAACAATCGATATTTCAAAACAAGAAATGACTAGGAATGTTTTGAAAAATATTTTTGACACTTGAAAAAACGATGCAGATTCTATGGTAGGCTACTGTAGCAGGTGAGAAGGATTGCAATCATTACACAATCGTAGCGGTTCTCGGGTAAGATTCCCGATCAAGATCTAGAATTTTTCCACAAATTTTTAGAATATTCCACAAAACCATAAAATAATATAGAGTGGATTTGATTTTCTGGCAGATGTCAGTTCAGCCTAGAATAAATTAGGATTAAAAAAAAATAAAGTTCCACAAAGTAACGAAAGAGAATGTATGTCAAAAACTTTATGAAAATAGAGCCGAATCAGCAAAAGTTAGTTGTCTCATATCTTGTTTCTGTGATTTCCTCATATTTTTGGGAAATTAACTATAAACATTATTAAAAATTATTAGAGTTTTTAATAATTTGAAATATCCTGTAATTTACTACAATTTTTGTTCTTAATAAATTGCAAAACAGATCCAAATCATCAGATGCATAGAGATAGGAGTAGCTGTACGGAACTTTATAGCATTTGCAAATTAGCAAATAGCTGTATATGTCCATACTCTTTTGATTATACTATGCAAAATAATAAACTCACAACCATAGAAATGACAATAACTAATATTATATTTCATGCTTTGTTTCAGAGAAAGCTACCATCAATACTTTGTGTTGTACTCTACATTGACTATTCGTTGATCGAGTGGCTCTAGTTTTTTATTTTACGATAGTACAAGTCAATCGCCAATATGTAAATGACTTGTCTTGAAATGTAACAAGCAATCAACATCCTTCACAAACCACCCACTACCACTCTGTGGAAGCATGATTTTTGTAAAGTATATCATTAGCAAACATTATCGGTAGGAGGGTTGCACATAGCTCTGAGCGGTAGAACTATCAAAGCCTGATGATGCATTGTAAACTACTTTTTGAACCGGCGGAAATCTCTCGTTATGCCCTATATAGAGATAACGGGCCATATTATTCACCGCCTACCACTAGAAAACCGCGATTCGTGATGTATTCCGACATTGAAATTCGATATTCAACAAATTGAAATGTTTATTCGATTACTATTATTGAATCTGATTAGGCGCCGCCTACCAATTGAATCCTACTCGGATTCAGTTTACCTCACAGCGTGTTTTATTATTGTACACCTACTATTTTGTAGGTTATACTTTGGAACTAGATTTCACATCACGTCAGTAATAAGAAATATAGATTATACATCACGACACTATTAAAATGTAGTATCTCCTCGGGCTGATATTTTTGGAGCTGGCGAGTTTCAAATTAATTCGATTTCGTCTTTTAAAGCAAACAATGAAAAACACTTTACTAAATTATTAGGTAGTTCGAAATAGCTGCAGAATTATGATTCATTCATACGGCAATTAGGTACAGATTACAATGCATTTTTTTTTTTTTTTTTTTTGAGGATGAAACCCACATAGGTCTGAGACCTGTGTGTGGGTAATGAGTTGGATGATGTTGATTTATGAGTTGGACCTACAGTTTTAGGTGGGTTCCGAACCACCGGGTAGTGATTTTCAGCAGAGAACAGTGTCTTTTTTGCTTCAATTACAGTTCAAGTTACAATAGAGAACCCAGTTCTTAGATAAAAGAAAACAATTTTCATCTGCTTGAATAATAATATTATAATAATTTATAAACGTGGGGTATAATGAATTCGATTACTATTACAGTAGATCTTTTCACAGAAGATCCTTTCCTTCTCTGTTTTCCGGTGTCTTTTCCAAGAACGGGTTTTAAGTTAGTGTTGAACAGTAAACACAAAAAGCTATTCATTGCACATTGTAGTGAACCATATCATTAGTGGACTTGCGAAGGATAAACCCACTAGGATAAACCTGGTTGGTTTCTAATGAGTTTCTTGAGTTGATAATAGTTCAGCTAAACATGGTAGGCTATGATTACAAAAAAGTTAATTGAGGAGTATAAAACGTTCCATCTTCAATGAGGTACATATACAAATTCAAGCAATATGTTTTTTTTTTTAAGAATTGATGTATTGCCAATGTCCAAGTATTCCAGCATAATGTTTTCAAAGATTGTCGATTGCAGAAGAACTTATTGATTCATGATTCTACTAATATAAGTCAAATAATATATGCCCAGTCAAATAAGACAAATTGAGAGAAGCAATTTATTGAGAAATTTGATTGTCAGCTTCAAGTTTGATAAGAACAAACAAAAACGATTTGGGATATCGTTACTGATTTATCACAAAACTGTATAAATAATGTACCTTTCTCCCATCCATCATTGAACTCACCCCATTGGAGATTTTTGGTGTGTTATAATCTAAAGTTAATCAATTTTTTCTCTCTATGGCCATAATTTGTCTAATTTGACAGAGCTATAGATTAATCTCCATAGACGTACAATATCTATATATAATGAAATATATATTCTACATAAATATAGTATATAAAAAATATATATGTGCAATATATTGTTTAATATCCCCTTTGTAAGAACTGCCCATCATTATAATTAACTTCTTCACAAATCCTTCAAGATTATTTAATTGAACATATAGATCAGTTTTCGAACATACTCAATGTATATCAAAATAATCGTGAATTAATTTTGTCTTGTCGCTCGGTTGAAGAATGAATTTTGTATAAACTCTGGCTGAAACTCTCTGTTTCTTTTCAGCTGATGTGATTGAATTGTCTTGACTTCTACATTTTCGGCTCTAAAATCTCGAGCAAAATTCAAAATTATATTCACTTTCTTTGGGTTATTGAACAGATTTACTGCTTCGTTTTCAAAGTGAACATCTAAATTAAATTCATGTTTTGTACTTCAAAGTAAAATTTCTAGTTGAACTTAAACGTAACCTGAAATTTAGATTTTTTAATTGAAAATTTGTAAAGAAAGCAGTGCCTGTTGTATCTTTACTTGATTGTGTTTTGTAATAAATAAATAAATAATTATAATTATCTCTATCTATAAAAGGATGATACCCTGACTCACTCATCAGCACAGAGCCAAAACTACTAGGCCTATTAACTTGAAATTTCGTATGAACAATCCTTATAGGATTTCACCGTGCAATAAGAAAGGATTTTTCAAAATTCGCAATTTTAGGGGTGTTTTTAGGGGGTTAAAGTTTTGCCTATGCAAAGCACGGGTACATGGCTAGCTAGCTTACTGGGATCTTTTAATCATATGGAAAATAATTTGGAATTTTTCGATCTGCTGTACACGCTGTTTCGATGGACAAGCTGTTGTGTTTTGCAAATCATTATTCTAAAAACAAAGTCTGTCTATCAAACCGGTAAACGTATGTTTGCCAATCATCTGTAATGGTCATGCTTTTTCAGTGCTCAGGTAATTTTTTGGGCATACGGGATTATACTGACTTGAACCAATAACAAATCTTTAAACAAATGTTTTTAAAACAACGTAGGACCGGAAAACTGAAGGAAACTATGAAGGAAGCCTATGAGCTCTGGAAGAGCCCTAGGACTAACTTCTTCCCTAATTCGAAATGTAACCTTTTTGGGAGGTGGCGAATCATAAAATTAAAAACTTAGTTTTCGCCCTAATAGTTGTAGGTGGTTTAAATTTGAAATGTTCATTCAGAGGTGGTGAGTAAGAAAACAACGAAGGATCAGCTGGAAGAGCAATAGGACTAACTTCTTCCCTAATAGTCCTAAAAGGTTGAAATTTGAAGTGTAATCTCAGTGGGAGGTGGCGAATAAAAAATCAAGGAGAGTTTTTTATGAGAACGCAGCAACGCGCGTCGGGCCAGCTAGTGTTTGTATATTTTTCTTTTTTTCCATAACTGTCTTCAATTATGTAAATTATGTCAATAAGGCTCTCCATGGAGTCAAAGACTCCATTGTCTGTGACCCTTAATATGTATCAAAAATGAATAAATATATAAAATATATTATGTGTGATTCAACTGTAAAAAAGAAAATATGAACAATAAATCTTCAAAGCATCTACAGTGAAACATTAACTACAAGAAGGCAGGAAAAACTCCAATTTTCCCCCCACAATCAACAGAAAACTATAGTTCTTTCATTTTTGTCCTCGAGCAAATCACCAGACCGCCAAGACCACGAGGTCGGACGAATATACGACCAAACGGGAGTGGAATACCAAAGTATGGGGGACGGGGGTGGACAGCAGAAGTTAGTGAGACGACTGGTTGAGGGCAACTTTCAACTAATTAACTGAGAAGAGCTGGGTTAAATAGAATTTCCTCCAGGGGGGTTGGTGCAGGGGGCTGTCGACTTGGCCAGTGATTCATGGCTACTAGAGTCACAGCAAAGATCTTGTGAACAGTGCTATACCACAGTTGCGTATACATTATATCTATATATATATTACAGTGGTTTATACCATAAGTAGAAGGAGGTCAACTCATTGTTAGGCATTGACATTCTCAATCCCCCCCCCCTCCCCTTTAACACCATCGACCATCACACCTCACAAACTCCATTCGCGTTTTGAACTAATTGCACTTACAACTTTTGATAAAGTAGCAGACAAACTACAGTAGTTGCATCTTACTTACAGACCAACCAATTCTGCAGAAGATGAGCAATGCCAGTGGAATTGCATCATACTTAACTAGAAGTTAGTTAAATTGTTGTTGTTTGATAGCATAAAGTCGATTGTTGCAATGATCTCTTTGAATGCTCTTATAAGTCTTGTACGATGTCGCTCTATTCTCCTTTACCAATTATTAATAATCGTTACTTTGTAACTTAGAGGGATTGTCGTAATTGGTTTTTTCTATACCCTCAAATGCATCAAATCAAAAACTAACTTCATTTCTCCTTTCACAGGCTAGATTCGAACATAGCGAATAACAGAGAAAGAAAGAATATAGGCCTGAGTTTGTGGTTGAAGAGGAGTCTGTACATAAAATTCTAAACATATTTGAAGTTAAAAAGAAGAGACAACATAACGTATATTATTTGCATGAAAATATAACTCATAGTGAAAGTATACTACCTCACGCGAAAGTATCATAGTAATTCACTATGACACATACTTTAACTCATAGTGAAAGTATACTACCTCACGCAAGCGGGCGAACAAAATTAAATGAAAACTATTAACAATACTTCTCACTTTTTACATCAACAAGTTGACAGCCGATGCAAGATCACTGACAATTTTCCTTAATCGACACTTCTAGTCAATTCTAATTCTAATTTTATATTCTAATTTTATTTTAGCCAATTATAATTCTAATTTTATATTAACAAATAATGGGTGAAATTATGGTCTTTCAATATTGTAATTTGGATTAGCTGGGAGCGTTTCGCTTGATAAGTGGCAAGAGGACACGGACATAAATATACTTCTCACTACTTAATTTATGATGTATAATAGGCTACATGAACAATAATTATTTTTTCTCTTCTACACTTTTATAAGTTTCTATTTCTCATTTCTCTCCTACACATTCCACATTGATTTTTTTCTTTTCTTCACTTACACATTTCTCTTTTTCTTGCTACCTGATCAAATTACTAATTTCCTAGTTTCTTCTTACCATTCCAGGTCCCATGGCATCATCCATCATCTAGTTCAACTTATAAATAAACATTACTAACTTTCTCATGTCTCATTGCTTGATAGCGACTGATTCTTTCTGGAGAGTAAGTTTAGAACGCATCTAAGAAAACTGAGTGGCGTTATATAGTATTCGAGAAAAACAGGATTGAGAAAATCCTTCTTTTTTATACACATAACGCACTCATTCCATTTAAAATAACTAATATTTTTTTGTAGGCTGAATAATATAACGTACACAATAAAACGTATAAGAAAAGTACCGAACTTCATAAATAAGATTGCAGAACTCGAAGAAAATAAAAACTATTGTTCATGAAATTAAATTGATTAACAATCAGAAAGAAGAAATGGTTTTACGAACATACAGCCTATACTTATTTATAGAAGTAGATTTCACTGTTTCTTTGGGAGATGGGAAAATGATAGCTTTCAAACGTTTTTTAATAAACAAACTACGAAATAAGAAATTAGTTCAATTGAAATACTTTGTACTACATGCATTTTGAAAAGAGAAGAGTCCACTCTGACCAAGTAGCCCTGAATTCACTGGCAGGCAAAATGCACGAAATCCATCAAACTTCAAAGTGCAGTGAAACGAAATAACAGTTCAGCCAACAAGGAGAGTAATCTTAATGGAACATTGCATAGGTACTATTTATATAGCTCTCAATTTCAACGTAAAATACGACCTGTCAACATTTGCTCGGAGCCAGAAATTATTGCTTTGCACAATGCTATTCGGGTCATGCCTAAAAGTAGTCTTGTTCTATCTCCAAAGAGGCAGCCTATTCGTATACGAGAAATACAAGTCGAAATTAACGGACCATAGACAATACTTGGTGGAGGTATGTATCATAGTTTCAAAAACTATTCATTACCCGTTTCATGGTGATCTATAAATCAATGGTATTTTTCTTTTATTCCAATATTGAACAGAAGAATAACAGCATAATTCTCCAGACATAATAAGCCCCATGACATATCTCATGACTGTTTTCGATGGAACACAGAACAATTTCATTTAAAAATAATTTTTTAGCTCAATATTTCAAACGGAAATTTAAGCGGCGGGCCGCTTAGCGCAGTTGGTTGGGGCGTCGCAACTTCAGCTTGCTGTCGTTTAAGTGGTCGTGGGTTCGAATCCCGCTCCACCGTCAGGCATCTATGTGTAATCATTCACTTCATTACCCACGCACAAGTCTCGGACTCATGTGGGCATCATCAGCAAAAAAAATGTGATTTCACAAATACAATAGTCATTCTGGAACACACGCTTTGCAGAGATCAAACGACTTCAAATTTCAAAATCCAATTATTTTTCTATTGAATAATAAATTGAACAAAATATGAATCACAGATTCAAACATTAAACAGTCTTATTCCCAGTGGTTCGGATCCCACCTAAATAACTGTAGGTCCAACTCTTCAAGCACCATCATCCAATTCATTACCCACGCACAGGTCTCAGACCTATGTAGGCTTCATCCTCCGAAAAAAAAGAAAAAATACTATAAATATTTAACCAATTAGAAATCAAATCGAATAATTTATTTCTCCTTTTAAAAGAATACACGAAAATTTATATTACGATATAAAATAGACTTAGCCCTAAAAATACTAAGAATAGAAAAAGGAATTATAATGGGAAAACCAAGCCTGTGTGTAGGAGCCATAATATTATTTTATGCTTATGAGTTTTTCCTGTAATTTTCTTCACTAGGTTAAAAAACACTGCTTATGCCTCATTGACCTCTCAATCTCCTCGGTTTTTTAGGGAATTTAAAAATGTAAGAAGTACCGTACCATGAACTGAAAAGAATTTAACCTTACGGTATTTATTCATAATATTTACTTAACTATCAGTTGGAATGAACTGCATATTTATTAACATAAAAAGAGAATATTGATAGCTTTAACTTATCTCATAAATCAAACCATTACAGGTTTGAGGTTAATTGAAAGGGCAGCATTTAAAAGGATGTATGACTTGGATTGGTTATTGCTTTATCAAGCTCAACAATTTCAGGTATGTTAGTTCCTAGTTTCTCAGTATGTTGTACTAGGAGGACATGAAAACCATGGTAAACCTTCTATCATCATCCCTTGTGAATACTCACGCGTAGTAAGCCTATATTTGTAATATCTTAAAACAAAATGCGTAGATGAATTTGACTGTCGTAGTTTACTTAGTTATTAAAATATCGTGGGATGGTGAATTTTTTTATTGCTGATGATGCCTACATGAATCCGAGAATTGTGCGTGGGTAATGAGGTGAATGATAACACATAGATGCCAGGCGGAGGAGCGGGATTCGAACCCACGACCGCTGAAACGACAGCAAGCTGAGGTTGCGACGCCCCAACCCACGGTAGATAGAAGAAGAAGGCATCTTCTTCTACTTACCGTGCCCCAACCAACTGCGCTAAGCGGCCCGCCAAATTGATATATCCTAGAGTTCTTTCATTTTCCATTTAATATAATTAAAATAAAATTTGTAAGATCAGAGGATAATGCATAATATGCATAGAACTTTGCTTGCAGTGGCAGAAGATTTAGTAGCTAATTCGGGCTAGCCGGTTCATTAAGTCGTGAATGGGATGCAAGGCAAGGTTCAGTACTTGCCACTATGCAAACTAACTAACCTACTTGTTTGCTTTCTTGTCCATAACTTTACCAACTCCCTCACTAGATCCGCTCGAGAGAAATCCTTCCTCCCATACCCCTCAATCTCCTCCCTCACTCATCAATGCATCTCTTTGTCTGACACGTATCCAGTTCCTTCGATGTAGTACAAGATTCTTTAAATCAATCAATTTATAATTATTTTGGTCATTAAATGTCATATTATGACAAATACTTAACAGTATTGATAAAATAGTGTATAACTTATCTGTAATTTTCTAGAAGTACCTGAATTTGGGAGCTTGCACAAACGTTTAAGGTGTTGATTGTTTAGCGGATATTTCTGCATACAAAAGGCGGGACCCTCTAGGAAATCTTTTTTCATTTTTTCATTGCTGATGATGCCTACATGAGTCCGAGACTTGTGCGTGGGTAATGAGGTGAATGATTACACATGAATGCCTGGCGGTGGAGCGGTATTCGAACCCAAGACCGCTTAAAAGATAGCAAGCTGAAGTTGCGATGCCCCAACCAACTGCGCTAAGCGGCCCTCCAGGATACATCAGTGCTCAGAATATTTGCGTTATAATTGATAATTGATAATAATCTTTAATCCTTTAGGTATAAACACATATACAATTGGATACGTCAATACATACAATAGGTACAGAATTATTTTTATACATAGCAATCATGTAGAACAGCAATATAAGTTAATAATATTTATAAGTAACAAAATAGTCAATAACTACAGTATATTCTATACCATACAATACTTCAACGTTAAGTCACAATAATTCAGAAACATATATGTACTCTACTGAAAACCATCAAAATAATATTCAACTATTTCCACATCCATATCAAAAAACTCAGAGAGGGAGTACAGAGGGTTTTCTGTCAGAAGACTTTTTAGTCTGATTTTGAATAAATGTATAGGCATGGTCCTAACTGATAAAGGGAACTTATTGAAAATTTTCAAAGACAGTACTTTTGGATTGGTCTGCACTCTTTTTAGTCTGGCATAGGGAACATCGATACAATGTTTGTTCCTTGTATTATAGTTATGGATGTCATTTCTACATATAAACGAGTCTATCCCTCTTCTGACTGTCACCGAGAGGTTAAAAACAACTAAACTATAAATTGTCATTATTTTATTAGTAATGAATAATGGTTTGCAGTGATCCAGGTAATTGGCATCTGAAATTATTCGTATAGCCTTTTTTTGAAGCAGTAGGACTCTATGAGCATCCGGGGCACATCCCCAAAGGGCCAAGCCATAAGAAAATGTGCTTTGAAAAAATGCAAAGTAGCACATTCTCAAATAATGCTTAGGAACATATTCCTTTAATCTGCGGAGGAGATATATAACACGGCTTAGTCTCGAGCAAACATAATCAATATGGGGGATCCAAGTCAGCCCATGATCCAGGGTTATACCAAGAATTTTGATACTCTTCATATTTACTTCATTTGTCCGCCTTAAACCAAGAATCATTTCTTGTGTTTTATCAAGATTGAGGAGAAACTTATTTGCCCTGAACCATATGCCTACTTCTTTTTCACAAGTGGACATCTTTTCAATTAGAGCATCAAGATCTTTATTCACAGAAAGAATTGATGTGTCATCCGCATAGCAGACAGTTCTAGATCCAATACTATCACCAATATCATTCATCATTACCAAAAACAGCAATGGTCCAAGGATTGAACCCTGAGGGACTCCGTGAGGCACTGAACAAGACTGTGAAAGATCTGAGTTTACACAAACAGTCTGTTTTCGACCGCTCAAATAAGATCTGAGAAGTTCAAGAGCCCTACCATGAACACCCAAATAATAGAGTTTATTCAGCAATATCTCATGGTCAACAACATCAAATGCTTTGCTCAAATCAAAAAGTAATAAACCGGCATAACTCTTAGAACTGAAGCACTCCAGTACATCATCCACCAAAGAACTGATTGCATCAATGGTGGACCTGCCTGCTCTAAAGCCGAACTGAGAAGCTGCAAGCAGACCATTACCTTCAAAATATTCATAGAGCTGGATACCAATAATATATTCATAGATTTTACTGAAAATTGGAGGAACTGATATAGGTCTAAAATTCTCAGGTACCTCCTTGCTACCTTTCTTATGGATCGGTACAGTTTTTGAATGCTTTAGTACTTCAGGAAAGACAGACTCATTAATACAAGCATTAAGGCAGGATGTTAAAGGCACAACAATAGAAGAAATTACTGCCTTAATAAAACTACTGGACATTGAGTAAATATCTTTACTTGTTGAAGATTTCATTTTAGAGACAATCACAAGAACCTGGTCAATAGACACCTCCCTCATCACAAATCTCAACTCGGTTTTTGAGGAAGAAGCCATCAATTCTACCGCTGAGACCTCAGGTGGAACAATACCTTCACGGATTTGAGATATTGAACCAATGAAGTGTTCATTAAAAGCGTCGGGAGAAACTGATGTCTGACAATGATGAGTTGAATTTGAGCTTTTCTTAATAATCTTCCATGCAGCTGAGCATTTGTTATTTGCAGATTCAATAAAATCAGCATTTGACTTTAACTTTGACAATTTTAGTTCTGATTTATACAATTTTTTCAAATTAAGATAAGTAATTTTTGCATTATCAAGTCTACTCTTCTTAAATCTATCATATGCAATCAAATATTACGAAATATATAACTATAAACTCCTATGTAAATCATTAACTACATATTTCCTATGATCACAACCTTTTCACTAAGTCTTAGACACATGAGTGGTTAGGAAATGAATCTAAAATCGATAGTTGTCAAATTTTTCAATTAAATAGAAATACATATTATTACAGAGAATTGAGAAAATCTGCATTGCATCTTTACTAGCTGCACTTTTATTTCGAACTAACCACTGATGGGTCTCAGAAATTAATCAATAGAGAAAAGGGTTTGTGAAGAGGAGATGCTCATAGGAAAATACAGTTGATTTCTCCTATGACTCCAGCACCGAGAAATTCAATTAACAAGTGATGATTGATGAGAGGTGAGGCGTCTAATCGAACTCGGGATTCTCGAAACATTGAAGCCATAATTGGAACAGAAGTGGAGAAGCTGCTGAGTGAATTACCGGTGGAATTAACGTGAGGTTACAGAGAAAATTAAACTGAGACAGGGTGGTGTACACGGATGACCGTTTGATCTTTTGGCCGGCTATTTGAAGTTACAAGGGAGAATGTCTTAATTGCACTGGCAAGACGCCTCAAGGCAAACTGTGGTCCGTGGTGAGTGAAACACATTCCCTCACTCCGTTTCTGAGGTAGATCTTACTCACTCCATCTTACCACCATCCACTCACGTCGTGAACTCCGAAAGGACCACATTGTGTGTATAAGGAGGTGTGACTGCATCAAACCTCAGTTCGAGTTCATGTGTATGTTGTGGACCGTTTCATACACGTTTGATCGAACAAACTCAACTTGGGCAAAGAGCTTAATTAGTTAATGTTTGTGGATGTGAGAATCAGCTAAGAGAACGTCAAAAGTGAGTTTCCAAGTTTCACACACCATTAGAACAGTAGTTTTCAGTTATCGTTTATATTTTATAGATTTCCAATTTTTGTCATCACAGCACACAACACAGCTATTTCGGAAACACTTTCAAACAAATAGAAAAATATTTGCATAAATTCACGAAAGATTACTGGATACGATGTACTCTATCGGATTATGAAACTAGTCGACGTGAATGACGATGAAACTTTTTATTTGTCAATTACATTCAAATTTGTTCAAACATTTCTTTGGAATTTTCCTGATAAGCAGGGCATTCACATTCCGATTTGCAGTACGACTTGTGGTCAAACCTCCAAAGTTGGATCCGATATTGGAACGTGAATGGGCTTGTTGGATAGTTGGAAGCGTAGATGGACGACTCGGAACATCTAGAGGGACGACTGGAAGGTCCGACTTCCGACTGTCGACGGTGATGGAGCGTGTGTGAGGGAGTCGGATCAAAGTCGTCCAACTTACCTAAGTCAGTGCTTGACCTTCGGCAAGTTCAGGCAACATCGGGCAACTTCGGTTACATTTTTCGGCTCGAGAGCGATGTTCACAGGTGACTAGAAATAAAGTTGGATTGCTAGTCGGATTGCAAGTAGGAGCGTGAGTGGAGTCGACTATCCAACTAGCAGTCCTACTAAGTCGTACTGCAAATCGGAACGTGAATGCCCAGCTTTACTTTTATGAAGATGTTGGGATATGGTTTGACACTTTAATTTTCATAAAATGTGTGTTACAAGTCGAAAATGTAACATTCCTCTTGTGTTGCATTGATTGTCTTTCTATTTTAAATTGAAAATCGAAGCCACGAATGGTTTGGCACTGCGACACTTCAGTGGAAGCCTTTTGAGTGACTCTCGAAATCAATTCTCCGTCAGCACAATGATAAAGCCCAAGTTCGATACTCGATGGAGATTTTACGAAAAAACAAATTCTGGCGCTGAAAGCATTATTTAACCACGAACAGAGCGAACTCACGATTCAGCTATTATTTATTCTGGCACATGATGGAGCGGAAAGTTATGGCTGGAATATCAATGTTTACACGTGCATCATACCAAGAATGGCTCCTATGTACGGTGAGTGGACCTGGGAGCAGGAGCCAGGAGCTGGGTGGATCAACCAACTTTTTCAAAATCAAAAAAACAACTCCAGTCTAAGACACCACCTGCTGTCACTGGATCAATAAATATTGGTGCCGAAAACACTCAACGTATTTATTAGCCAATTGTTGAAAATTATTTAATTTTGGTTTCTAAATAGCCAATGGAAACGATCTATAATATACTTTTCCTACAGTTATCTAACAATGTGGCTATTACTCATTATATTATGCAAAGCAGCTAATTCCTGCATTCTTTTACTTTTTCGCACTCCAGCTGACTTTTCCGCACTCCAACTTACCTTTCCGCACTCCAGCTAACTTCCGCACTCATTTTACTTTGTCGCACTCCAGGTGTGCCAACTGTAGGAAAAATGTAATGTGTAACTCGTGCTGAAAGTATCTTTACTGCACTTGAGAAAATATTCTGCAATCGCCTTCAGCTCGCGCGTAATGCATTTCTTGCATGCAGCAAAGAACTACTTCGCGCACTAGTCACACACATAACTATTTCCTACAGTTACCTAACAAAGCTGCTATTTATGCATTCATTATAGTACGCAAAACAAATGATTTCTGCACTCTTTTACTTTCCTACACTCATTTTACTCTGTCGCACTCCAGTTATGCCATCTGTAGGAAAAAATAAAATAAAAAAATAACTATTGACTACAGTTATCTTACAAAGTGGTTATTATAGTACGCAAAACAGCTGATTCCAGCAATCTTTTACTTACTGCACTCCAGGTGCGTCAACTGCAGAAAATTAAATGTAATGTGTAACTCAAGGGGAAAGTATCATTGCTGAACTCAAGAAACTATTCCGCACTCGCCAGCAGCTCGTACCCAATGCATTTCTCTTGTGCAGCAAAGAGCTACTTTGCACACTAGTTACACATATACCTGATGTTCATAATTTTCAAGGTTAATGCAGGTGAGAGTGATTGGCCGATCTCTGAGCGTGACGTTAGGGCGATCGTGATATTCAGTAACGGGAGCTCGGGACTGCGCTTGGCTTTACCCGGTGGTTCGGAACCCACCTAAAACTGTTGGTATACTATTCGTAACATCTTCACTTCATTACACCCGCACACATCTGAGAGATTCATTTGAGCTTCATCAGCAAGGAAAAAAACGTTTTGAACAAATATTAAAAATGAATCTCAATAGAAAACTGGTTCTTGCATGAGCTTATCCTATAGATCAAAAGAAAGAAAGAAAGATGGATATTCATTTTTTTTTTTTTTTTTTTTTTTGAGGATGAAGCCCACATTTGAGGATGAAGCCTTTTACGGAATCAAGACAGAAATTTTGAGGGCATAAAAACCGGAGGCTATTTGCTTAACAATTCACAAACTAAAATTGTTTTAAATTTTTTTTATTAATTTTAGTAGGCCTACTAGATTTTGAGGCACCTGCACTATCTTAAGAAAATTTTTGTTTGTAGATTGTAATTTGTTATCTATAAATTCAAAAATATTATTCTTATGCAACAGGTAAATGTTCTAAAGTAAATTCTTACGCAACAGGCCCCTGATGTAAATAAAAGACAATGGAGGCCACCGGGAGCGCACTTCTGCACATAGCAACGTCCAAACAAATGACTAGTTTGAAAATAAGCTAGACCAACGTTATAAACTATAAACACTGTAGGGTAACTGTCAAGAGGACACTTGGCAAGAGGCATAAAACATAATTATTACATAGCAGAAGATTATAATGGTGATTCAACAAGAATAGAAGAGCAAAAAATATCTAAAATAGTGATCCGGTTCAAGAAGCAGGGAAGAAATGATTTGTAGATAATAGACCATCTACGTTTGTATGCAACCTCATTCAACTGTGGAGTGAGTGCTTGAACAAGTAAAACGAAATTACGCCTCCCAAGAAGCTCCTAACTACAGGTTGCGTGACTAGAAGCATTGGAAAACGTTTTCAAACTATAATTTACATTCCAAAGAAACTATTCTCTACTATACAGTCGTAACTATGCCATGAATTGTAGCCTCTACAGTACTGTAGTAGCAAAGAGATTGCAAAGAAAGACATCTACGGAGGAAGAGAGAAAGTATACAGGAAAATGTTTCAATTTTACAATTAAAGATTAATTGACTGAAAGCGAGACAAATATACGTAAACAATTACCTGTCGTTTTCACTTTTCAATATTATCACACTCCTATGAACTAATATTTAAAATAAATAGAAATTAGATTACAATCACTGGACCAAAAAATGATTATTGATCCATCTAATACACGGGAGTATAAAATTGATGAATAAGGTTAACTCTATTAAAATGCACACATAAATTGGCTTAGATTCAAAAACATATTAACGATCATAATAGATAATTGGAGGGAACATGATAATTAAGTCGATACACATTTCAGTTATGACCACAAATCGAACCAGGATCCAAAAGGATGAGGTACTAGGAAAAGGGTTAATGCAAAACAATACATCATCTACGTTCTTTTGGCAATTCATTGTTACGAAAGCAAACAAGCAGTTATTCACGAATTTGTTCTATTTATATCATTCCATTGTTTTCTTGGACAGACGCAACTTGCAATCTGATTCTTCTCGTTCTCTCTCGTTAGATGTCTTTCTCACTCCTATTCTTTATATTTGCGTCCCTTGCACTCTCGTCAATTCTACATTCTTCCTGAACAATCGAGGTCGTATACCACTATGTTCCATGGCCTTCTCAAAGCGTCTGATGGCATCCAGTTCTTGGAATTATGACAACTATCTCGTATATAAAAAAGCTCACGTGAACCATTGAGTGGAGTCTTACAAAAGCTTGCATGACAGTTAGTTTACAAACCCGCGTGTCAGATTGTGTAACAGATCTCGTGCCAGTGGAGTAAACAAGTTGTGTTAAGTGACATTATTTGGGACTATCAAATAACGAATTGGACTGTGTTTTGTAAGTGATTAGTTGCTCTTTTTTTATCATTTCTTTCTACATTATTGTAAGGTTTATTGGGCTCTTGTTTCTTTTGTTATTGATCAGCCTGTAATTAATTATTCATTAATTCTTGTAAATAATTACTGAAAAAGAGTATTAGCTTGTCATTTGTTGATCTGTTTTTCTTTATTAATTGTACTTACAATTAGTGTGTGTAAATAGACTAATTTGTGTAAATAAAGTGCAATTGTCAACTTTAGTGTTGCCAGCCTTATTTTAGCCTTTAGAACCAGTAACAATATATTGAAGATATGATTGCGATTATTTATTCTTTATTCATCTATTACAAAAACACAATCAAGTGAAGATTCAACAGGCACAGTCCACTACTGCTTTCTTTTAAAATTTTCAACTAATGAATACAAATTTTAGGTTATATCCAAGTTCAACTAGAAATTTCACTTTGAAGTACTAAATCTTTCCAAAACAAGAATATTAATTTGAAAGTCCACTTTAAAAGCGAAGCACTAAAACAGCTCAATAGTCCAAAGAAAGTGGATATTCTATTGATATTATGATTTTATATGGCACAGTCCTCATATGGTTAAGATTGTTGCATCTATCTATCTATCTATATAAATAAAATTAGAGTTTTGTCTGTACATTTATCAGAATTGTATATTTTTTGGTTACTTTTACGTTTTATACATTAAATAAGCCGAAAATAGTCTTATCTCACTTTCTGTCTGTCTGTCTGTCTGTCTGTCTGTCACGGCCGCAAAGGTATTTTTCGCGGCCTTCTCCTCAAAAACGAGAGCATCGATCGGGATTTTAGTTATTGAACAGTATTGAAAACATTATTGACAATGTCTTTAGCTATAAAAAACTAAATTAACTTTTTTTTTAACAGAGTAATAAACGTTTAAAATCCAAGTACTGTGCGATTTTGGATACATTTTACGCGGCCTTCTCCTCAAAAACGAGAGCATCGATCGGGATTTTAGTTATTGAACAGTATTGAAAACATTATTGACAATGTCTTTAGCTATAAAAAAACTAAATTAACTTTTTTTTCAACAGAATAATAAACGTTTAAAAACCAAGTATTGTGCGATTTTGGATACATTTCTTCCAAGTTTTATTACCACATAAGAATAAGAACAAATCACGTAATTTATCATGATATATCAATCAGCTGTTCTTAAATATAAATGGTTGGCCCTTCGCGGCGTTATTTACGCTGTCTGCAGACTTGTGTAGTCGGAGCATTGCAGTCTTTTAGGAAACATATGTGTGGTGAATTAAAGCTCATCTTATGTTTTATCAATTATTTCTTTGTTGAAAAAAAACAAAATTTTCTAATTTCAATTTATCAAAACAAAAATTAACATTTTAGGAAGGTGCGGTTTGTGCTAGGCTCTTGGGAATTCGCCAGGTAGCACTATTATTACCACATGAGAACAACAACAAATCACGTAATTTATGATGATTTATCAATCAGCTGTTCTCAAATATTCTCTCTGATAACTGTCACTGAATTGTTTACGTCCTAAGTTGTTAACTAAGCTGCTAACAACTTCATGATCGTTGCTATCAAAAAAGCCGAAACATATTTAGTCGTATTTCTAAACATAATCCGTACGAAGGACGGGTAGCTGCTAGTTATGTAATAAAGTGATTGAGCATGAAGTGATTACTTGTTCAAAGTGCATTGAATATATTGCCAGAGATTGCCACTACACAAATCAATACAGTACTGTACTTATGAAATGTTTAACTTCAAATAATAACCAACATCATTTTTAGAGTAAACAAGATTGAACAAGTAAAACGAAATTACTCTCGTTTCTTCAGTAAATAAGAAACACAATATTGGTTTTACCAAATTTACGTACAGCCATACATATACAGCATATTTTATCATTACGACGAGGAAAAACACATAACATACTGATAATTTTGAGTTACCGTACTTTAAATGGCCTCACACTCAAAATATCCAGATCGAGGAGTAGAAACATGGAAGGATCGTCTAGCAAAGTGAACTCTCTACACTCAACTCTCCCAACTTCTTATCCAAACATTCTGTTACATTGATTTCACTTTACATTGTATACATTGATTTTACTTTATTTGCGAAAGTCAGCTGAAGATGTTTCACGTTCTATTAAACGACGGTCAAAAAATAACATGGATAAACTCAATAAAATGCTAATGGAATCAGATAACATCTCACCTTGATTCCTATTAATTGTACTTGTTTATTGCATGATTTGCACCTGAATCTTCAACTGAAATTTACAAACCATGTTCAAAAATGAACAGCAAACGTTGCTGAGAGCGACGGAAATCAGCACAGTACATTTCACGAATAAAGACGGTAGGAGCGAATAAATTCCTGATTAACTAAGTGTGTGCCAACAGTGGAGGAGTGGGGAGTTGAAAATTATCGGAAACCGATTCGCAGGGTCTAATTTTTATCAGATCCCGAGGAGGAAATGGAGAGGAAGAGACCGTCGGTATCTAGGAGGAGTAGAAACATGCAAGGGTCGTCTCGCAAAGTGGAGTCTCTCCACCCAACCCCACCGTCTGAAGAAGAGAGGATCAGGGTTGATGAGGTCATGGACAGGGGGGAGGAGGTCTGGATCCCGCAGGATGAAGGATAAGGTTCTCGATGAGAATTCAGAACGCATCCTGTGCTCTTTTCACCGTTGCCACACCACCTACAACCCAAACCACCATTCTATTTATGTGGCAGTCGCGTTCCCACCATCTTCACCGTAATGCCAGACTAATGAGTCCAAGTAAGCGAGTCAACCTTCATTCCACCTCTTCTCATCACCAAACCTGTGCCATCTCGTTCTCAATCTCTTCTTCACAAAAAAAAAACCTGCAACGAAAGTCGTGAACCATGGTTTCATTATCTGACACAGTTAAAAATTAACTGGAAATGTTTACCCTTCCCATACAAACAAAAAGTACTTTTGACCTAATTTGAATAATGTTATAGTATATTGATTCCCAGTATTTTTCTTTTTCAAAGATGCTGATGATTCTCTGTGGATTCAATTGGCCCTCTATGAAAAATGCATGCCACATCCTTATCCTTAGCATTGACCAAATCAGCATTCAAGACGAACCCAGAATTAAAAAATTACATTAATAACAAATGAGGAGTAGTGAGTAAGCTGCTGCATCACAGTACAACTACAGAACATTTCAATAAATTCTTCATTCCAAGTAGTCCAGTAATTTAGAAACTTTTGTAGAACATTCCAATGAAATAGTTGATTTAGCTGAGAGTTTCAAGTTGAGTCTTGTGAATGGAAACATTAAAATCTGTTGAGATCATTTTACAGCTCAAGAGTTGGAAATATAAAAAAAAGTGATAATATGTGAGAAAGTGTAAACAAAGTTTACAAGAAGTATTAAATCTTCGAGTAAGGATCATTTTTTATTAATACTTTTTTCCAATCTGAGCAATAGTTTTTAGGTAAACAAGAAAATTACATTTTATTCGCCATTTTCCAATATGGCGGCCACGTGACAGTTTCCTTCACTGAAAAACTTAAATGTATCATTTGGCACCCTATTCGTAACGAATCATCATGATATTTCCATTTCAATTGCAAATAATTAGTTGAAATCATACATGAATTTCCACCTTATAAGCTAAGGGGTGGTTTGGTGAGAGATACAGGATTGTACAATTCTAGAGTGATACCTCATATGATGGTCTACCATCATAAATATTAATTATCTATCATCTTTTATAGATTTCGTGAGAATTTTGCCATGTCAACTATTGATTTTAATGAGAAATCGTGAGTCAAATTTTATGTTTGAGGAAATTTCAAAAAAGGTGATTTTTAATATTCAATTTTATGGCGTAAGGTTTGAAGATATCGAAAAAATGAAAATAACAACAGTTGTAGATATTAAACAAAAAACAGTCTTTATTTGAAACTTTTTTCGATGGGATAGATAGTTTTCGAGAAAATGAGGAAAAACTAAAATTTGGCCGCCATTTTCCAAGATGGCGGCTGAAGCACAACTTTTATCGCCGACTTTTAATATGCAGTAGTAGTAGTACATATGTCTTGTACATATAGTGTCTTGCTTGTACCTTTTTTTCAATTTCCTAAAATTACTGACCTAATGGAGAAGAGAGTTTTCACTCCACATCGATTTCATCAAATATTACACTGAATTACTGTTTTTTTTTCAATCTGAGCATTATTGTTATTAGAAAAATTAAATCCTCTGGACACAGAAACAAAGAAATTTATGTTATCAATAACGCAAGAGTCCGGATGTTGTCTCAACCACATTTTAAAATAAAATTAATGTAATCAATTATATTTTTGGACCGTTTTTTACTATATCTAACTATTTACTCTAGTTCTAGTTGTCTATCGTATTGTAGTCTTAAAACATCGCCATAGTTCAGTCTCAAAAATATTCCTAATATTAAAATTTCGTAAAAAAATATAGTTACCTAAGGATTTTTTATGCTTCAAAATAAAGTTAAAAATATTTCTAACGAGATATGAGAATAGAAAGACTAGCGAGTACGTAATAATGTACATCAATTCAAAACAAATGAATAAATTAATGAAATATTCAGTTCTAATCAATCATTAATAACATCAATTCTGAGTCATTTCTAGTTCTCCGATCAAGCAGAACTAAGCTATTTCACTTATTATTCAAAATTAATATGGTTAGAATAGGTAAAATCTTTTTTTTCAAAAACCAAGCTTATAAAATAAGGAAAATCACTTCCTGGTGGTTCGGAACCCACCTAAAACTGTAGGTCCAACTCATCAATCACCATCATCCAACTCATTACCCACGCACAGGTAAAAAAAAAAATGGTTTATACATTATAAAAATGAGAATATACTTGATTAACCCCAACATCGATAAAGATTGGCATGATTATTATTCCTTCTTCAAGTGTAAGTTTAATTGAAACTACTTCAAATCCTTATACTGTAATATGATAATACTTGGAACAAAATTACCTCAACCAACAAATACAAATACTCTAATATCAGCAAATTCAACCAAAATACTTGGATAGATTTTATTCTCAAAAGAAAAATAGCAATATACAGCGTTTTTTTTCTTTTCTACTAAAAAACTTTGTTCGATCCAAAAATATAATTCATTAAAAAAAACAATATACAAAAAAATTAAACTTAATGAGAATATACAATCCAGCACACAAGATGCAACCTGAGGACCGCTGGAGGGAGTCTATAAAATAAACTATTTTACAATGAAAGAGATAGAAGAAAAACTATAAAAGAAGCATTATTTATGCAATATCCTGATGTTAAAGAAGTTATATATCTTGAAATAATTATTCAAATGAACTGTAAAATATAATAAGTTCGAGGAAGAAAAAAAAGAAGCAAGTTACAAAAATTGATCATAGAAGTTTAACAGAGGAAAAATTCCACCTGGAAAGAGAGCTTAATTGGGGTTTAAGAAGGATTTACTAAGTAAGTAGGATAGACTTCAGATCTTATAATAATACTTGGAACTTGAAGCCCAATTACAACTGTATTTCGAATCATCTCCCAATCATTTAGTTTCAATGAAACTTCTGCCTCAAAATTATTGTCAGTCAACTCTAGAAATTCTCTCCCTAAATATTCTGTTTCAGACATCGGTGCTGCCCACTCCTGAAGGCATGGAAAGAACATAATGAATTATGGCTCTCGCTGGCTGATGGTGATAAGTGATGCGAGTAATTTGGAGGGTGCTCTCACTCAGGGTTCGGGAGCCGAGTTGAGTTCGAGTGTTCGAATCCACCGAAACGAGGTTGTGGAAAGGCCCTCACGATAATCGAGTTCCATCAAGCGCCGGGAGCCCCGGAGGTCAGGACAAGTGCGAAGCCCGGGTCCGATTCGAATCAGAGAGCGAACAGCGACCTAGCTATCGGCTTTCTATTAGCATTCATCAAACTGCGTTACCATCTTTCATTTGTTTCTCTCTGTATCACTCCTATCTTTGTTGCACTCATCTGACTGCTGATTGCTAATACAAAACACGTGTTTCTACTTGTGAGGAGTTTCTGGTCCCGTGGATAATGTGAAGCTGTCTGTCATTCTTGACAAGTACTGTTTGCGGCTTCAACTGCCACTGGTATTCTATCAATGATTATCCTATCCTATTCCTATTGGTCCCTCAGCTATTGATTCTATCCTAAAGATATTTTCCCAAAAAAGACAAATAAATTATTTCAAACACTTGGAAAAAAATTACGAAATTGAAGATTCCAAGATGGAAAGAGGAAACTACTTCTAATCCCCTGATAGCATCTCGCCCAATATGGTTTCATATCCATTTTTTAACCAAAGTGGAAAATTACTTCCTCAAAAAGTCTAATTAATTGAATTTGCTATAACTAAACTGAAAATTTAAAATCCTTAAATTTTAAGAATTAATGAGTTAGTAAAATAATCCACAGAAATAAGGGGGGCTCATGGGGGGCCAAATATCAATTTTCTGCCAATTTCTGGGCAAGGGCTTTTTAAAAGTGTATGGTTTGAGTAGAAAAGCTGTATCATATTATGGTTATATACGAGGGGTCTCCTAAATTTGAGAGCTCAAGCTACCTACTGCATCATATCGCGTGAAAGTACATTCTACTCAGCTCACCAAGGCGGTTAAAATTCCATAATCACATGTTTAATTTAAAAAAATATCTCTGGTGCCCAAAATTTGAAAATTTTCAATTTAAAATAGGTGGGAAAGGGGCAAAATATTCCTACGGTACATCCGATCTCAATATAACAGCTCATTCTACTCAGCTTTTAATTTAAAGGCGGTCCAAATCCATATACCAAACATTCATTTTTAGTTATGTAAATGAAAAATAATAATTATTTTATAATTGAACAGGTAATAATACCTAACATCCCTTTGCAAAGCATGGGTAAACCTCTAGTCGTGGATATTTTGAACTTTTACCATCAGGTTAGTGGATCAATTAATGGAATTTCATTCAGACTATTAAAAAATTGTGGAGAAAAAAATATATATATTCAAGTTTAATAAAATTGGCATTATATGAAAATATTTTGAATACATTAAGCTTCCAGAAAACCCGAACGTGAGAAAAGGGGCAAGCACATCTATCATGCTCTGTAGGCTGAAAGATATATCGACAAACGTGTAATGGGGATCACATCTTGTATGCACAGTAGTAGCTGCTTTCCAAATTCAGGAGTGTGAAATTCTCTCCATATACATTACAAAGTAAACCGTTGTGGTGGAGCTTTTTTGTTTTTGTATGAATTTGAAAACTCAGCATAAAAAAGAAAAACAAATTGAGTAGATGCGTTGCGGTGGCGGCGCGAACGCATAATTCGGCTCGTGTGAATTGTTTATAAGGCACAGCATTGAACATCATTGACAGGCCGCACACGTATAATTTATTTCTTTTCGACTTTGTTTGTATTCGTTTTACCGCAATACACCGATGCCGCCGCGTTCTACTGTTCATGACACGAATTGCAAACAACCGACGCCCGATGCGCCGTGACGCCTCCCTTCTCCAACTCATCCTCAAATGCCCCCATTTTCTAGTTCCCCCTCTCCAAAACTTTATGGCAAATCCAGCGCCAATCACCTGTCAGTGGTGTTTTCAATGATGTCAGACTATGCTCCCTCTCCGTGTGTGCTGACAGATGGTGTGATGACAAACGAATGATTTGTTGACCCTTTTTAGTGGTCACAGTTGTCATTATTGACAAAAGGGTCTTGGAGAGTAAATGTTAGAATGTCAAATTGCTACTTCAGTAATAGAACATGAGATGATAATAAAAGCAGAAACTGTCTACTCAACTACAACGGTACGGCAGCGCCATGTTTGACTCTGTGTAAATGCACCTTAAATTAGTTATTATCTACCATAGTAAAATCCATCTTTAATTTATTATTGAGTTCAATCAACGTACAGCAAATCAACGTACTCAAAGCTTTTTGTATTCAGGATAATTATAAATTAAACAATATTTTTCTTGTCCAGAAAAACTCGTTTTCAGAGTATTTTCCATTTTCTAATTATTTATCTCTCCTTGGGATTTACGGTACACATTCTCAGTGGATTTTCATATCCAACAGCCACAATATTCATCAATAATGTGAGTTTTACTTCCAATAATGCATTATTTGTTTTCAATGCTCTCTTTAGTTTTTAGTTTCAATCACAGTTCCATACGCAATACAAAAAAGTAGTTAGATAAAACTATGCACGTTTTGAAAACATGAAACCACGCTCATGGAACCATTCAAGATGGTTTCTATTCTACTAATTATAAAAAAATGCAATTACTGTAGTATTCATATAACTTGGCAGCGTGTAGCAGATGGGACATGCTATATCTGAACCCAACATACTGCTGCCAAGTTATATGAAAACTACAGTAATTGTGTGCTCAAATACTCCAATTCCAATAACACTTTTTTTATTATTGAATACTTGGTTTCTGTTAACAAGTTCCAATAAATAAGATCAGAAATAAAACGATTGCTGCGCTGAATCTACAAACAATACAATGAGAAATATGTAATAAATCGACCACGGTATGCATATTATGAGGGATTAATACTTGTACTGGATCAGGATTGATGTCGCTCCATCACTCCATGGAAAAGTACAGATACCAAGTAAAATCCATATTAATAATTTGTTATACATTTTGTATTGCATTCATCAGTAGAAATAATCAATTTTCATCCCCGCAAATCCTAAAAGCAAGATCGATCAAAAAGCTAATAAATATTCATGACAAGATAATTAAAATTGCCAACGTTTCAGGTTTCAAGCCAGCTGATAATGAGATTTCGTCACGTATATTTCATAATAATTCAATGAATAATAATTTCATTAAAAGATTATGGGGTTCATCCAGTTCCAATAAAGCTAACTACTTATTTTTGTCATTTGTAGAAGTGATGGAAAATTGATGAGAAAAAATCGATCATCAACTACATACACGGGACTTCGATATTGACTGTATCTGAAATATATTTATATATTTCTCCAAAATATATGCATTTTTTTTTTTTTTTTTTTTTTGAGGATGATGCCCACATAGGTCTGAGACCTGTGCGTGGGTAATGAGTTGGATGATGGTGATTGATGAGTTGGACCTACAGTTTAAGGTGGGTTCCGAACCACCCGCAAGTGATTTTACAGCAGAGAACAGTGTCTTTTTTGCTGGCCAATCTAATCGGTCACCGTTACGAACAGGACCTACGAGAACGCAGCTTATCTCTCTGATTGAACAGATACCTGCTACGGCTCGCGGCTATTTCCTTAATAGATACAGAATAATAATAATTGAAAAGTGGCTAAGTTCAGAATAAAAATTTATATGGCTAAGTTCACAATTCATTTTTTAATTAATAAATACTAGTAAAACCGGAAAGCGGGTAACTCATACTTTTTCAATAAAACTAATGATTTTCCACTGAACTGTGTTATTCAATTTCAAACTTTAAGACGTTAAACGAGAACTTTTTTCGATTTCCAACTTTTGAGATGTAGAAATAATTCTATGTTCAAACAAGCTTTGTGATGCAATGAATCTAAGTTCAGAAAATGAATGTCATAGGTTGCCGATTTTCCAGTCTTACTAGTACCATTCTCTATTGGAATTTTATCTATTTATTATTATTTATTTTGTATTCCATCTCTTTATTTGTGTGTAATTTTTCTCAAATTAGTTGAATGGCAGAGTGGACTTGGTCCAAACTTCCCCACGCCATGACGTCGAGCAAATAAATAAAAGTGTACTTGATTTGGTAATTGATTTTTCAATATTTATTTCCGTTTAGCCATGGCGTGGGCAACTTCACATTCTGTTTCTGCAATGCAGACCAATCAAGAAGCAGGTACAAATTGGCATTATATTAAAAATAATTTGACAAATGAACTTCAACTTTCTGAGAGTGGAAGAAGATGGAGAGTACCAGTAAAGAATTAAAATCTAAAAAAATCATTTTAATAACAAAAAAGAAGATTCTAATCATTTTTTTCAAAACCCATTCAATTTCTTATTGAAATATCTACTAGGTGTTTCTAAACCTCTCTTGGAATATATTTTCCTATTAATTCATCAATATGAATTGCACTAAATTGCATGCGCAAAAATTAGTATACAATGATTTAATCATTGAATATTTTGAATGCACAACAAATAAGGTCAAAATTCATATAAGGAGAAATATATTCATATTAGTGATCCCCATGGGCTGGAGAACTCGCTCGCAAACAACTAATTTTGGAAAGGGCAACATAGTTCTAGCTTATCCTAGTATGTAAAAATTATTCACTGTTCAATACGATTCATTGACGTTAAAAATGCGTTAGCTTCGTTCGCAACGTAGTTCTTTCGGTCCATTCAATAAGATTAATCATTGTTAAGAGATTAATAATAAGATTAATCAGTTGATAAGAATGATAAACCGATACAACAGAGAACCCACAACCTGACGAGTTTACGTGAAATAATAATTATATGCACTATTTGGCACTATGGCTATGCCTATGTACTCCTTTCATTTCTATAAACAAAACATCATATTATGCTTTCTGATACACAAAAATGCACATCGGCAGTTCTCACCATACAAATTTATATATAAACTAGCTGGCTCGACGCGCGTTGCTGCTTTCTCATAAAAATTCTCCTTGATTTTATTATTCGCCACCTCCCGCTGAGGTTACATTTCAAATTATGAAAGAAGTTAGTCCTAGGGCTCTTCCAGCTGATCATAGAGGCTTCGATGTTTTCTTAATCACCACCTCTGAATGAAGAAACATTTAAAATTTAAACCTCCTACGACTATAAGGGTAGAAGCTAGTTTTTTATTTTAATATTCGCCACCTCCCACTGGGGCTGCATTTCAAATTTCTAGCTAGCACTTCATTGGTTAACAGATGTCATCAACCCGGCATAATTACATTTCATCATACCCAGTCGTATGTTTCCTACATATTGCAAGGCTCCAACTGCACGGTAGCCTACATGCAAAGTGCAAAGTCTTTTGCTGTTCAAAGACAGCGTAAATAACGCCGCTAAGGGGCCTGCCATATGATTAAAAACTGTTGACTTCTATCAGCTGTTCCTTTAAGCTATTTGGCCGGCAAGTTCAGTAGGTTAGGTCTATAAAATGGATTAATTAATAGTAATTATTAGCTCTTCTATTAAAATTTATGGTCAGAAACCATCCTCAATATTCACACAACATATTCCCAAAGTTTCATGCTAATCTGTCAAGTGGTTTTGAAGTCTATAGGGAACATACATACATAAATACATACAGACAGACATTCATTTTTATATATATAGATGATGTTATCAATATATCTATGGTTCTCACAAAAACTTCTTGTTTATTCTTCTTCTTGCTCAACAGATCTCATAATAATTATGTCATGCATTAATCTTATTTTTCTCTCTGAACAGTTCTAATTTCACGATTTAAAATTTAAGGAAATATTTCAACACAATCAAAAATAAATACAGCCACGCTTTAAACGGTTAAAATTAAAATGGATAACTGGCTAAACAGCAACTTCGTAATATTCTTCAATTTTTTTCCGTATTTGTATTGAACCAGCGGTTCAATGTTATTATTTACGCTAGCCTAAACTAAACTAAATCCTATAGTGGCGATATATTTTTTACAATAAAAGATGAAGGAGTAGCCCACTTGTATTGGCCAACGAACTCGATCTGTACAAAGTTTGGAAAAATATGTGTTCAAAATTTGAAGTTGGTTGGTCAAAACGTATGAAAGTTTTTGTCGAACATACATACAATTTATAGTTTGGAGATGTGTAAAAGACTTTTCAAAAATCAATTTATTTTATTACAACAACTAAACCATCTTCAAACAACTGAGTCGAGATCTAGACTAAGCTCGAACTGCCGATGAAACCACCGTGAGAACAAAATATGCTGACTACATTTTTATACTACTCAACAGTTTTTCAACCTATAACTTACATACATACCCACAGATAGCCGTGAGCCTCGAGTCAAGTCAAAACTAAGAACTCGCTACGTTCGTTCAATTCTTTTGTCAATATTTTCCTCAGTAGTTTTTCAAACCCGTCTATTTCTTGTTTGAATATTTTTTTTAAATTACTAAATTTAACATAACTGCATGCACACAAAAATAATTGTGCACCTGAATATGTTGGATGTGTAACAAAAATTATCATGATAACACGTTGAAAATCGAATATAAATATTTATACTAAGAGATTTTGGTTACAACTCAGTGAGGTTGGTATATATTAGTAATAAAATTAATGAAAGTCTATTTAAGAGCGTTGTACAATGTAAAAGTAAGAACAGTTAATAAGCAATTGGTTTGGTGAATAAAGTTGTAATGAATTTTGATTAATATTTTGTACAAAAGAATTTTGAATATTTCTTTCAAATAATTCATTCCAGAGATTAAAAAATCCAGGAGCTAAAATACAGGTATGAAATAACTCAATATAAATTTGAACTAAACTAAAATAAAACTGGGATTCTAAATTACAAGTCATTCATACTAATAATAAAAAAATCGTTCAAATTAAATTTGCTAGTTTTTGCTACGATTCACCAGTCAAATTCAGAAGTTCGTTCTGACTTACTAGCCTTTCTATCGCTATCGCTAGTTTAAGTTGACTGTTGTAAAATAACCGTTTTGGTAGATTTTCAATATTATATTTTGTCTGAATTATTTTTAGGAGCAAGAACAGAAACCAGTCAACTCATTTTTATTCATCAGCTGCTGCAGTTTATTCATGACTGTTCAATTTTTAGTTATTTTCGGTCTCCTATGTGAAGTTTAGTGAATCGATCGAAACTGCAGGCACAAACTGACTGGAGGTCAAAGCTCTGGTCGGAAAATCTATTGGGACAACTGCGCTGAACTGAATTCCCACTGCAGCACCTGGTGCGCTAACAATAGCGACAGAAAAGCCACCAAGTTCGGAAAACCAACCTAGCCAAATATAGATCGGGTAACCAGTTACCAGGCAGATATGCAACCGTCATTGATTTCCCAGCCACTAAATCAGCTACGACCACTGAAACTATTATATTATACACCAACTTTAAAATAATATTCTGTAAGTTGAAGTATACGGTGGTATTGAAGCAAAACGATTGAAAGATAGATGGAAAGATGCAGTGTAAAATAGAACAATGACCACTGAAGTTGGCATTCTATAGTCTGAACCAGTAAGTACTATTAGTTTCCGTACCTATGGGCGAGATTGGGACATGTCACAAAAAAAATCTTGTGAATTATTTGAATTATCATTATTCATTATGGTACATAAGGAACAGCGATTTGTACAAAGATCTGCACATCCCTTACGTGACCAGCGATTGACAGACGATAAGACGATTGGGAGCCCATCATGATTCACGTCTTCATCAGCACAACACTGATGTCATTCAACTACTTGACAACACCCAACTGACAAAGAGATTAAAGAGAACGAAGCCCTTCGAATTGGTGTAGTACAAGTGAAGCGAGAGAAAAAAAATAGACAGTGAAGTGAAAAAAGTGTAAAAAAAAGCAAAAATTAGTGAGTAGAGAGCTAGAGTCATCATTGGAAGACTCAAGCAGGGACCGCGCCAAACTGGGCTGGCGACAAGCTTGGCTGGTTTTCCAGCCCACGGTGTCGTTGCACCGCCAACCTGGCACACTTAGGAATTCAACCCATGGTGACGGCGTGCAACTTTGACGTTAGCCAAGCTTGTCATTCAACCTAACCGGCAGCCCACGTTGATATCGTCCCCTCAAGCATTGATAGATAAGTATTTAGTGTAGAAGAATATAGAATAAAATTAATGGTTAGTCCAGGTGACTAGTTTTAATGAGCATTGGAAAAAAGTTAAAACAATTATTCATTATGTAAAATTTGAATTAATGGAACAAAAATTTCCCTAAAAATAGTCATAATTCTTGAGGGATCCAAACCAGAATTTCATCTGTAATTTTAAGAAATCTCCGAAAATGATTCTTTACACATGTTATTTATTATTTTATATTATATTTGTTATTTATTATAACTATTATTCAGAAGGACAGCAACATCAGAAGCATGTATTGCACGGAAATGCACAACAAGCAATTGGAAAGTTCAAATAGAGTCGAAAGACACAAGTAGTTCAGTTCAGTTGTGTCGTAAACCGCTAGTTGCACCATAAACAAACGACTGAGATTGTAACAACCAAGTACTGCACTGAAACTGTCAGTTACCAAGACAACCAACCCAAAGAAGTCAAGTACAGCACTTCCAACGAATTACTAGTTTCAAACGAGATAAAGACATCGACCAAAAGTGTCATAAATATATTTATTGACCGAGCTTGATAATTTTTCAGAATTAAAATAAATTCTGTCGATGTAAACAGCTTCCATAAAAGTGGCAGGCGCCATTCAAGCGAAAAAGTTAAACAATATTACCAACAAATTTTTTCATTGACAATAGTTTTATAATCAGAGTCATAAATGAAATGAATTGATATTTTCCAAGGCCTAGTAAAAAATCGTTCATTTCCTAATAGATCGCATACAATGTGTTTTTATATTTAATCTTTATTACCACTTAGTTTACGGAGAATTTTATATTATAAAGGCGTGATTAAATTTAAAATTTATGACTAAATTCAACTATGAATGATGTCAAAGATCGCACAATGATTAACAGGGAAACAGTTAAAGACAAAAAGAAAATTTTATCAATAAAAACAGTTAAACGAAGGGAACAGGTTTGTTCAGATGAATTAAGAAAGGCAAGATCTGACAAAATAAAAAAGTATTGGGAGATAAAGAAAAGCGAAGTGAACAATCAAAGAAGGAGAACTAACCAAAGAGACTAAAGTGATCCTAAGTGGTCATAAAATTAAAAAAAAGCGTTATTATCATTTCAAATATGTTTTTATAATTTCATAAAATAATCCAACGTTCAATGTGTATTTTTGACAGACATGGACAATGTTAAAAAATTATAGTAATTATTTATTTCCAGTGTCAATTCCAGTATAAGTTGAGCATTAGTGACTCCTAATAACTTAAAAAACACTAGACCATACTCATTCAGTATTCAATTAAAGAGAATTTGAAGTAAATCGCACGAAATATATTATATGGTCCTTTTATTAATGTTTCTGCACTAGAGAAAAACTGGCTCCTTCATGATACAATTAGCAGTAATGAAGTAGGACAAAAATAGCCTTATTTTATATCAAAACCCTTCCTTTTCCAGTGACTAGATAATCTCTGAACGTCAGGAAAAGTCAGACATTGTTAACCCTCATCATTGCTGAGTCTGTAGGCTGAGTTCTTAGTTTCTGGGAAACTTGACAAGAGGCCGTAGGCCTATAGTCGAGTAATGTTAATTATTATAATTGAAAGTTGCTCAGACGACGTACGTGACATCAAAGGCAAGTCAACATCAAGCTGCAATATGGCAAAAACGGAGGTCACAAGCTGGAGAGCAGCGGTAAAATTTGGTACGTGTTTTAAAAGGCCTTATTTCTGCTCTCATTATTCAAAAATATATATTCAAATAAATGTACCAGGCACAGCATTTAGCTGAATATTTAGCAGGGATGTACTGCAATCCAAGTTCCTCAACTTCCTATAGTGGCAAATGAGAATTGAATCCCAATTAAATCTATGAAAATGATAAAAAATTTCCAAAATAATAGTAATCAAAAAAATTTAAATTTCTTTGATTCTTATCTCTTCGATCCCTCTTCTATTATTTTTTTGCACATTATCGCCAAATAATTCTTTCGTTTTTAATTCAACTAAACTACTATCCAAGAAATTCATTCAGTAAATTCATTTACTTTCTCTACTGATTTCATAATTTTTTCCAAGCCACTGGGTCGTCATCGTTCCCGATTTTCATTGTTGACATTTGATAATTCCTTTAAAAAAAAAAATTTCTCATCTTTTCACTTCCTCTTTCTCAATTCATTCCTTTTTCTCCTCCATTTCACATAGAACGCATAAATCAACAGTTTTTATACCACACTTTTGTTGGTGAAAGTCTCAGACATTAGTTCATCACTTTTTCAGCTGACACTGTACAAACGTAAAACAACTATCCACCGACTAGCATCACTTTTCAGCACTAAATTAGTTTCCAAATCACAATAAATTACAGAATACAAATTGTGTTTCCAAACACAATTACTATAGTTGGAGCCATTTCAATCTATTCTAAGATTCTAAGAACACACTGAGTTTTTTATTGTACTTTCGTGGGTGGGTGGGGGGGGGGGGTCCTCAATTAAATTAATTATGCCAAGAGTACTGCATTCGATTAAATGTTCTGTGAGTGTCGTCACCTCCGACAAACATTACATTTGAGTGGCTAGAAGAAGAGTCATCATAGTCAACTAAACTACTGTACCTTCTTACTAGTTAGTCATCAGCCATTCTTTACGAACGTACCCCAATTGCCAGCCGATCAGAATCGAAACTTTTTCTGCAATTGATTGAGAGTGTGGACTTGCAACCCTTCCTCTCCACCGATCCTCATTCCACCACCACAAAGTCTGAATCCCTCAAAAGCAAGCCGCCGCCGTTTTTCCTCGTTTCCCCCGACCGAGTAGGGTTTTCCTCGGCACAAAGTTATTTTAATTAAATCCGCTCCTATTCCCTCGGGCACTCGGTAATAATACAGACGCACCTCTATAATTTATACGCATTCATTAATAGACCCGACTGTACATATAGAAAGCAGGCTGCACCAGCGGAGAGAGTGGGAGAGAGCGATGAAAAAGGAAGTGTGTGACAGAGAGAAATAATGCTGATAGCCTCAGTTGACTGCGAATCGATCCCGCATCACAGTGTCCCCGAATTCAACCAGTTGCAGAAGTTTCCTTTCATCAACTTTTACCTCTACCTGTTGGTTAATTTGCCAATTACTCTTATTGTTATTCCATTGTTGAAAAAATAGAATCACCTAAAAATCAGTCTCTGGTGATGATAATAGGTACAGTAGGCGACTTTGTTATCAATAGGAATAAATTACAGTATTATCACTTTACTTCATGCCACGAAATAAGAAGACTCAAAGAAAATGCGGTATAGCAGAAAACAACTGACTGTGGTGTGTTGACAAACCATATGCTAGCATCAGACTTGTAGACTAGGCAACACGGTACAAGTAGTGTTGTCAATTCGTGCGTTGAGGTTGGTGATTCTCTACTAGCAGCTGATGGCTTGGTCCCATATCCGCAACACCGCCTAATTTGGTGGCGTAAACTATAAAAAAATATTTTAAATTTGTGTAACTACGTATTTTTAAAGGCAATAAAAGTTATTACATAATTATACAAAATATTTCCTTACTAGAAGAACTGATCTAACCAGCAAGGAGGGATAAATAAATACTCCTTTCGCAGGACCTGCAAAACTTAGCGAATTTCTGTATTTTTTCAAATATTTATGAATATCTATAGGCTATATACACGAAGCGTTCTGTACTCTAAGGACCCCAAAACAAGTTTATATCGAGGTTCAGGGTGAAAGTAGCACATCACGACCAACTGCAATATTTACATTTCAAGAAATTCGCTCAAACCCTCCCCCCACGAAATTAAAATAATTTGAAATTAAAAAAAACTAGCTCCATATTCGCTTTTATCACCAAAAAATACTGATAACTAATCACTTTTTTCATATTGCACAGAAATTGACAAATTAAAAAATTTTCGACGCCATTTTGAAAATGGCTGCTTTTCTCAAAACGCACTGGTTTTTCGAGGTGGATGAGTTGAAATTCGGATTCAGCGCCTCAAAAACCATAGAGAACAGTCAAGAAAAAAAAATATTAAAGTTTTTTCCTGAAACACTTTTTTAGCACCAAGTAACTAACTCCACAGGGCAAGATAGAGCTTTTGACAACAATGGTTTTTTCTTGATATCTTGAAAATTTGTTGAGCTAGAAGGCAGTGCAATACCTTAAATTTTTTGACTCCATGAGCTCTATCTTAAAGTCTAACAATAGAACTAAAATTTTCAAATACAACCCTTTTTTTCTTGAAAACCCCCAATTTTGGCGGGAAAATACCCCCGAAAAGGGGGTTAACCTTTTTGGATTTTCCTGGCTAACGAACTTGTCCAAGCTATTCACAAGAGGAAAGTGTATACCAAATTTGGTGGAAATCGGACATCTCCTTCAAAAGTTATCGTGCTATCAGACACATAGATAGATAGATATATATAACATTTTGTGCCACTATGATTTTTGTACTCTGGGGGCTCCAAAACAAATTTCCATCATGGTCCCGGGTGAAAGTCGCACATCACGACCTGCTGTAATAGCTGAATTTGAAGAAATTCGCTAAAAAGGCAAGATATCTCGTGAGGTATTTGGTGCAGGAGCGTTCCTGTATGTTATAAGATTCTTTCAAGTTATTATAATGTGTTCCCTTCATAAAAGTAGATTTTGTAACTTTAAGTAGATCTCAATTCAAGATTCCAGCGATATATGCAGAAAGAATACCAGCGACTCAACGGTAATATTGTTATAATAAACTCGTTGAACATAATTTTGCTGTCAAAAATAACTAAGTAAAAGCAGACAAAAGAGAAAGAAAATAATAATGGAAAAATTACGCGACAGTGCAAAACATGATAATGATTGATTTTAAAGAGTTTAAATTGTCGACTTATATTATGTCATCGAAAAATTGCCAATTTATAAGATCAGCCAATGCCTGATAGTCATTGAAAGTAGTATAAAAAATTACTTGACAAATTGCAAAACATGATGAAATAATTATTGGAATCAAAGAATATAAAATAATCAATTTAATTCTATATCTTGACAATATTAAGTAACGTTGCAAAACATCATGAAATAATTGAATTCAGAGAGTGAAAAAGTTGTCAATTCATTTCTATGTCCAGCATGTTTTCTTCAAGTTAACTGAAACGAAATTATAAAAAATATTTACAGTTTACAAATAAAAAATTATTGTAGAAAGACATTGTATTCTATTCTAAAGGGGATAATACAAAAACATACTAGCATACTATAAATAGAGATGCACAATTTCCTTAATGCAATTATATGTATACCGCGATGTGATAGAAAGACAATAATTATAAAAAGAATACTATTATAAATAGTTTTTAATAAATAGCGTACATTGTAATCATGAGTACAGTGTTCTACCATCAATAGTTGTGACCTGTGACTGGGATACATTACGAAATGATACAAAAACAAAGTTTTATCCAGAACAAGATGTAACTCTCTCGGTCAAGGGCAGGCAAAAGGCAAAGGTCAGCGTACTAGGTCCAGAAATAGTTCGCGTTGTAGGTGATGATGCTGCTGCTGATAATAAAGAACGGGGGTGTAGCTTTTTGGGGGGTGGGGTGAGAGTGGGTGAGAGGAAGGCAGGTCACGTGGTCAGTCAGGCGAGTATAGCAGAGAAAGAGACCGCTTGCCGCTCTGTAACCGCTGGCTTACCACAGGTCGGGAGCGAATCTACTCTTTATCACCACTCTCTGCACTCTGCAGCAGCAACTCTGCACACTTTGCAGAGACGAAAGACCCAAGGCAAAACCAGCCTGCTTCATCTCCTGTGAAGCTTGACATAGACGTCCAGGTCGGAATGCTCAACTCATAGATGTTTTTACTTGTATGGCTTCACAGTTCACATTATCCTTCATCATAAAATTTGTTATGTACATCGAAAACTTGTTGCCACACTTTCATAAGGGCTTTAATTAGTAGTTTGTATGAATATTTGAAAACGTTGTACATTTGTACATACCAATAAAACGTAATAGTGTACAGTAGTACAGAATGTATTGTAGTATATATTTTTGTTTATATATTGTACAGTATTTTAAAATTGTTGGCTGAAAATGGTAAGTCCGAAGGTATTTCTGTTTCATCTTATTTTTTTGCTTCCGCCATAATGATAAAAATCTGAAATAGTGAAATAGTCTCTCTAGTCATATGGGTATTTTTAATGTGTACTATATTGATTCAACAACATGATTTTTGTTACACAGTTGATGAAAGTAAATACTGTATAAAAATTTTTTGGCTATGAACTGAAAAATGAAAAACCCCTCCCAAACAATAGAATCAAATAACAATGAAACTGCGAGGTAGTTCAATGCCTTTTTGGCAAACTAGATCCTAAAACTCCAATTACAATGCCATTGTATTGTCAAACTTCGACCGCTGAGCTATGACAAGCTTCTCAAGGGATTTAACCAACTTGGCCGCTAAGGTATTGTGTACCACTCGCCAATTTTTGGGGTAGCCCCACAGCCACAAATAATTTTCTCAATCCTCTGTGACTGCAGTACTACTTGCACTCTCTCCTAGAAACGTCACTTTTTGTTACAATTCCACGGGAGTGATCGACCGCTTGAGTAAACTGGTTTCGACATTATCTGGGTACGTTTCCAAGTTTGGTGACAATGTACAATGTTTGAAGCGATAATTATTGTACTGTTCCTAACAATTGAACTGTTCCCGAGTACTTATGGCAGTAGTCAGTAGAAGAGAAATTGACAAATAAACAGAAGACGTGTAAAAATGGAAAGATGATAAATATAAGATTAGTTTGATTTTAAATTATGTGGAGAATAAGTTTTCATGTAATAACACAATATAGCAAATATATAACGTAATATAACAAAATATTAGTGTTACTGAATGATATGACAAAAATATATAAATGAAAATTCAAGAGTGATTGTTAAAGAGAATTAATTCATAGAGTTTGAGGCTATAAAATGATAGCTGACGATGAAAATTTTCAGTGATGTTTCACAAGAGGATAAAGTTGGGGATTACTGATAAACTCTCAATAATATTGATATTAAAAAAAAGGAAAACGTTAAGATTATAAAGAAGTAATAAAGAGGGGGGAAATTAATAGAGCACAACGAGAAAAAAGTAAGAAGAAAATGAGGGAAATGGAGAAGAAAAACTGAAAAAGGAGGAAGAAAAGAAAGAAAAATAAAGAGGGAAAATAAGAGAAAGGAAGAAGTAGATGAATAAAAAGAAGTGTGGAAGAGGAAAAAGTTATAGAATAAGAAGGAAAAGTTTTAAAAGAAGAGGAAAAAGAGAAATACGTAGACAATGAACAAGAAGTAGAAGATGTAGAAAAAGAAGAAAGAGTAGGAAGAGAGGTGACAATGGAGTCGGACGATGATGAGGAGGAAGTCAAGTTAAGAACAATACCTAATTCATGACCGGCGAAAACTATATATAGCAATTTCTAAGCGAAGCGATCGGACTGGCAGTGAAGCAGATGTGCCTTTTCCATTTCAATTACACGTCCGTCTAGTCAGGCTAAAGGTATGTGCTCTGTTAGTTGCAGTTCTGCTCCGCATAGCATAGCGCAGCACAGTACAGCACAGTGCCTGGCCCAAAGCCTTCTCGCCGCCCGGCGTCTATTCAAAGTTGGAGAGATTTACGACACGTTCTATTGAATTCGTTCGGCCAAAAATATTCAAATATTCAAATGTGTGCGCGCGCAATGGCCCCTCCAGGCCCACATGCTGGTCGCGCGCGGTCTCTTGAGCACATTGCGGGAGAAAGCAGGTCGTTCAATACACACAATATCATCATAGCGCAGTTATTGTATTGCGCTTACAATATTGTATTGTTTCAGAGTAGAAGCAAACCATGTCTGTGGCTGTGGCCTGCGCTTGAGCCTGTGGCCCGAGGAGGAGCGGCTAACTTCGTTCGTCTGGCGGTGAAAGGAGTTATGAGGTTACAGTTTGAGTGGTGGGTGGGGTTGGGGAAGGGGGAAGGGGTCATGGGCCAATGGTGGAGCAGGAGGATAACTCACGATAATCGTTGCACGGAGCGGAGCGATACGTGCTGTCTGCTCCAGACAGGAGATCGGCGCAACGCAACAGTCTCAGCTCAGCCTCGAGGCCGTGCGATTTATGATCGCACACAGCCAGTCTGAGAAGCTCGTTAATATTTCGTGGCAGTTTTTCTTCTACTATATATATGCTACAGTACTAGCTGTTGTGTTCCCTGCCTCTTGTATTTCCTCGCGGAAGTCCTTGCTGCCACTATTGGAAACCCCGAAGGCGATCATCGACTGGCGCCGTGCAAGGCCGCGGCCAATCGGCCATCTACTAATTAACTTAAACTGACTAATGTGCTCCCAAATATACCATAGTAGCGGCCAGGAAGTAAGGCAGGTACCAAAAAATTGCTATGCAGCTTCAAATCTCTGCAGTGACGAGTACCAAATGATATTACATCCTTAAATTAGTCAACACTGGAAAGAGACTGTTATTGAGAGAACGGAGATTAGAATTCTAGAGCACAGTCATCTCTCATAAGCCAGAGGAGCTAAGCTCATATAACCAAAAGGAATAGTGGAATGTCGCATCTTTGAAGTCGGAACAGGTATTACTTTCTAATCCTCACATGAAGACTACAACGATCTTATAGTGTACGATTAAATTTGAATTAAATCCAGCTGCCAAGCCGCAGTCAATTCCAGGACAGCAGGAATTTTCACTTCCTACCAGAATACGAAATGTGGAAAATCTACTGTACTGCACATAACAGAAATATTTTCTTTGCAGAAAGTGAAAATTTCAACCGCCAGGAAATGGAAATGTCACAAAGAAGGCGCAGAACGGAAGGTGAATGCTTTAGTACACATCACTCAAATGCACTCTCCTTGTCTGACAATTACGGAACAGTTTGATGACGTCATTTTGACGGGAAAGCTTCTCGTTGGATGGAAAATGAAAAAAGCTGTCAAGTTGTATGAAAGGGCGGTTTTAGATGTGGGGGCACAATGGACATATCTCGAAGAAGGCAGAAGGCAGTGACTGTCCAACCATTATATGAACCAAATAATCGGTTGACACAATCCAATAATGTAATTAATATTGATGTTTGATGGCTTTCGGCCGGTTGCACGAAAGCCAATTAAATAAGGAGTTTAATGTCACTTAACTAACTGTCGTAAGTGTAAGCTTTATTTCTGTTGCACAAAGGTCCATAAGTTATTTTTTGTTAACCGAACGGGTACAATCTGGCAACAGTGTAATTTGATCAACAGCTGATTCTGAAGAAAAAAGATGAATTAGAATCATTTCATTGTGAATTATTTGAATTCAACTATTATTATGTTCTTAATAGATTATATTCATAGGTTTCTAACATCTACGACCTAATTTGCAGTCCCATATTCTGGTACAATAAAAATAACCTATAAAATATAACTTAACGGGCATTAGTGAGATTTAATTTTCTTTCACACTGGTTAGCCTAATCGGCGTTGTAGCTCGTAATTGTCCTTCGTGCAACTAAATTCTCTCCATTAAGTTCAATCTCCGTAGAATTACGTCATTCTACGGGGATTAAATTTAATTGGCTTCCATGCAACCGGCCTTGCTTGAAAGATCGGCCTTGCTTTCTTGTAGTCTGCGATCAAATTCTCAATAAATGAAATATACTCAAAATATATAATACTTTTGTGGGACCCTACCACCGCTTTCACACTTGCATTGCATGATAGATAAACTGCAAATTATCGTCGCATGAAATAGTTTTGATAGTTTTCATGAAATAGTTTTTAGTTTACTGTGCAAATGTGAAGAAGCTTGTAATGGTAAATACCATGCAAATGTAGACGCTTTGTGAGATCATGCTTTACAATGGTCATGATGCGTTCCATTCTCAGTTTCTTTCTCTCTTGGATCTCGTTCACGTTCACCAAAGAAGCTAATCGAATTCGCCTCTCAATTTGATCACGCGCCATATTATCGCATTATTTGAATAGAATTCGTTCGTGCCCAATATTTATCTTAATTATTTAAATTGTTGTCTGCCGGCGGCCTGCTGCCTATCAATTTGTTGGTGTCCCAACCTCCTCCTTATGCCCTATTGAATTAGAAGCCTGTTTTGGGGCTGTGAGAGGAAAGTGGTGAGGAAAGGGGTGAGAAGATGAGTATGTTCAACGACAGAATAGAAGGAGAGGCCATTTGTGTGGTAGAGCAGTAGGCAGCAGTCAGCAGTCGTAATGAATTGCAATTATTCGTCCCCTTGAATCGAGAAGACCCTTGTTGAATTCGTAAATAACTCGTTCACGGTGGTCTTTTTGTTCACTCATATTCTGTTGACACGAGTGATAAAGGTCAGGGCGATTTCCTATCATTACATTAGCTACATTAACCTGTAGAAATTTATAAGTTGAATCTGTTAAAATACATATTTAAAAGACCTTTAGATTTCCCAGTTGCTCCTGTCCATGGTCATTCAACTCGTGGTCAAATCAGAGAAAATGTGGAGGAACCTCCATGTTTGACAGCTGCTGCTGCCAACCATTCTGCCTTTAGGGATCCCCGGCTGTTAAATTCTCTGCCATTTGACATCTCTAGGCAGTCTTCTGGTCATGTATTTGTCAAAAGACTACAGCAGTACCTCCTAACAACTTAATGTAATGTATATCCTTCCAAGTTATCATAATCCAAATTAATGTAATATTTATTTTTCCAATGTATTTTAAGTGTATAATAATTTCACTAATGTTTCAAATATTTTTTCTTTATAATTAACTTATATTTTTGTATAATATGTATAACTGTCAATAGTTGATAGTAGCAGTACTTCAGTTCTGTTTTATAATAAATTGTTATTGTCTTTTCTTAGTTGTATGATTAATGTCTGATGTTGGAGAGACTAACCATTCCTCCACACAGGCTATAGCCTAATGAGGAATGCACTTTATTATATTATAATTTTACTTTAATACACTTTATAATTTTATTGTATTCTATGTTTTTTATATTTTTATTTGAGTGAATAAAAGTATTAGCACATTTCCTACAGATAAAATATTACTATAACAATAAACTATTACTTTTGTCTAATATTAGCACTAATTTGCGTATGGGCTACTATAACCCGACCTCAATAATGATGCATAATACAGTGCGATACATTTTTTGTTCAATGGTGTGGTAATAGCTAAGTGATTGTCTGAAACAAATGGTTATGTGATTGGTTGATTGCTTCTTAAATCATATTTAAGGGGTGGGGGGTATGATAGTTTTATTTAAATCAGGAGAAATAGTACCGATTATCCCCAATTTTCTTACTGTGGGTGGGTGGGGGGGGGGGTCCTAGTTTCTCACCCATTTGTTGGGTAGTTAGTCTATGTAAATTATATTCATACTCAAAATTATTATATTAATAATTAAACCGGGAGACAAATTATCTGGGCCTATCCATATTTGAAAACCAATGGGATCAAGATTGAATTCTACCATAAATTTTGAATGTTTACATCGTTTGACCTCAAACTTTCTTCTTCGTCACTCGCACTCTAGTATGAATCTTCTAGATGATAAGTATTCAATCTACCTCACACCTGAATCCAACCCACATTCACATCGTATCAGAAAGAAATAGCCCACTAAAACAAATGTAACTGTTAATAATGGCGATATAATCAGCAGTCTCAGAAGATTTTTGTTCTCTCAACTGAATAAAATTCATATAAAATGAATCTCATTATTATTATTTATTATTATTCACAGCATAATATTACATTTGGACAAAGATTCATATTGTCAATATATCATATTGATAAGTTTTATATTGATCAATTCTATTATCATTATACATAATTATTATTCTCTTTATTATCTCGTTGTTATTACTCTTTGTGTAACTCAACCATAAATTATTTAAAATTAAAAGACAGAGTCCTAATAATCTAATCGATATCAGTTTTAGGTCTGGATTATGCTGAAACACCATGAGATACATTGGAATAAGAATAGACTATTATAGTCAAGAAAAAGGCTAGTTCAGCCTCATATACTATTGAAAATAAAAAATGAACTCTTATCTCAAGCTTTTGTGTCAACTGTTGTGTCAACCCTATATGCATTGTTGATACACATATATAGAGAAAACGAGTACTATTAATATATATTTAGCCTACATAGCTTTCTGTGTGACATCTGTGTAGCCTCTGTCGCAACAGAGTAATGGCATGGGTAGATTCACCATATGATCCATTGGAAGGAGAACAATAATCCATGAGTGAATATAAATAAATAAATAGTTTATTGCTGGGGACAACAGGTAGAACCCTTTTTGCCTCCTTTACAAAATACAATTCAATACAATTCACACTCCAAAGAAGTTATATAAAACTAAAAGAAATTGAACCAAAACTAAAATTTTATTATGAAGAATTTTCAACTGTCATAATATTATAATATTAAGACTATAACAATGTAAGTTTTGAGGCTAGAACTTCACAAATTGTGAATTTGCCAAGCCTTGGTCTGCATAAATAATGTTATATAGATAGAAAATCATCTCACCTTTATTTCCATTGGATTCGTTGAAAACAGCTTTCAAATTGCTCTTCTTTTTCGCAAGTTTAACCAGTTTCCACCCTCTTCTAAACATTGTTTCACATAAATGAACTACTTTGTAAGCTACCAAAACGCCCACTGCTTTGTTGAATATGTTGCAACAATAAAATAATATTCAGTTTATACCAGCTTATAAAAAATGATGAGCTGGTTAAGAGCGGATAAGACAATGACCTGGTTATAACTTGATATTTATTGACACGTGCTCATACTGTCGTTAGTGCAGAATGTGGCAAGTTGATAAAATTTGGACTTAACACACTTTACACTAATATGAAACTGCATTGTCATTTGTGCAAAATGCTATATATGTACATAACACACTCTGCACTAGCATGTCAGTAGAATCCACTACATATCACAATTTGCACAGATGAGTTAACATTCAATTATAGGATATGGACTTACCACACTATGCACAAACGTTTCTATAACATTCATTTGATAGTGTAGTCACATAATCCCATTTTTGGCATTTTTGGACTTAACACATTATGCACAAGCAACACAGATTCTTTGATAGGATTGTAGTATCTTTTTTCTTTCTTTCTCAGTTCTTTATTTACAGTGTTCATTTTTACTTTTATCACTACCGGTACCTTCTTTTGTAATTTATTTCTTCATTAAATACTCTCTATTTTTCTTTATAACATTAAAATATAAGTAAATCAGTTTCTTTTGAAGATTGGCACATGCTAAAAAACCTACGGTTTAGCAGGACCCTACAATGGTTGTAAATTTTGTAAATAAATTTGATTGATTGATGTCAGTATATAGGTTTGGTACAAAAAACCACAATCAATCTTTTGAATGAATCTCTCCTGAACATAGGCTATACTCCTATAGTTTCTCTGAACTCACAGCAAAAAGTTGCTATCAGACCATACGAACGAACGAATTACTTACTAAAAAAGACGCCAGAAACAAGATCAAACCTAGAATTTTTGGGAATGGAGACCCATTTTTGAAGAACTTTCTACTTCCATGCAAATTTATTAATTTATTTATCATGTATCTTCAATAAGAAAATTGTTTAAGAAAAAGAAACAGTCTATTGCCAAAAAATGTTTTCTTCATAAATTAACACTAGAGTTCATATTATAAGTTAGGTGTATGTTTCACTGGAAATTTTACACCGAAACTCAATAATTACTGATTCTTTTCAATTGAATAATATTAATAGTTAATTGAGAATTCTGGGTTTGAGGGAATACATCCCCAAATCCCTCCCTCTTGTACTATCACTTGAACTATGGGATCTGAGAGTTGCTAATATTAATAACACCTTTATCATTCATGTACATTGTAAATTTGCACGAATAAAGCCATCTGAATCCGAATCAGATCACACCTGGCGAAAATTGAAAGACATTGCGAAATAACATTTAAATGGAGAGCAGCAGAAAATTCAAGAATTCAAGACATCTAATAAGTGTACTATAATAACTAGAAAGAGGATGTAAATTTGAATATACTTGCGACTATAAAGAACAAGAAACGAGACGGAAACATGTTGGAATGATCAATTTACACATAATAAAGAGCGCCCCTTATTCATGAAACGCCCAACTTGTCAGAGATGTCACTGGCTCCATCAATGTCAATAGTTCAGTGAACAAAGGCAACTCTCCCCCTCACATGCGGGCTTTCAACTTCGATTTCTCACAAAGATCCTTGTAGAAGTTTATTACATGGGCCTACACTAAACATACAAGGCTTTATAAATACCCGGTTATGCTTTTGGACCCGAACTGGAGCCAATTGGTTTAACAAGATGTGAAAAATGAATTAATGTGTCAACAGCAGTCTGACTGCATGTCAATCCTTTCACATCTCGTCTGTCGTCCATTAGAGCTCACTTGTCAAATGCCTGCGCTCTGACTTCTGACCCTGCAGTCAAATCGGAGCTCATCTAGTCAACGTCCACATTATGACAGACATGTCTGTGATTGGAACAATTCCTTCGTTTATGCGTGATTCAATCACTGTTATAGGGCATTTAGTTCAGTGGTGATATCATCAATGGGGAATATGATGGTGCATGCACAGAGGGTGCATAAAAAATACTGTGACTTGTAATAGTATAATTTTCTTCAATAAGTACTGCACACATCACCAATATTCAGTCTCCCACTTCGCAATAAATTCCTCAACTGAATGAATAATACTTCATAATAATAAATTCAAAAGCAGACTACCGAAACTACTATCTGACGGATAAAAAGAATTATTGAGTGGTACCCACTTCACGACTTCACCAAATATTCTATTGCTCTTCAGGTTCTGTTTTCAACACAGTCAATAAAACTGTTGTTGCCTGCACTGAACTGAGCCAATCAAATATGCATAGTGAGTGTATTTGGAATTCGCAGAAACATGATGCTGTTCACATGCATACATAAAGTGCTACACTCCACCTTCATTTACATGAAACCCCATGCAACAAAAAATCAAACATGCTTTTCAGCAGAGATCAATGTAAATAAGCAACAGAGCTAAGTTTGATAGGATTTCACTTCAAAAAATCGATTTCAAAGAATCTGTAAAACAAATTTGAATTTCCTCTACTATTAGAACGCGACATTGATGCAACGCGATTTCGTTTATTGAAGTTTATCCGATGCAGAGAGAGATAGTGACAGAGAGAAAAAAACCGAGTGAGAGAGAAAGGCTTATAGTGACTTTGTGCAACTAATAACATGAGTTTGATGAGTGGTGCAGTAGCGCGTGCTTGCGTGGTCACGCTCTTGCGCTTGGGAAAACTGGATGTATCGTCAAAATGTGTCGATACAGTTTTTTATCCACTTTTACCTTCATTCTGGGAAATCTACCGACGAAAAAAACGGGGGAAATTCGTCAATAGACGGCGGCTCTGACGCACAATAGCGTGCTGGAAACTATGACGCTGATGATGATAATCATCATCATTGGAATGCCCTAGGCCATAAGCTTACTGTTAACCCGTAGCCCCTAAATGGGATTTTCAGGTGCATTAATTAGATGATACCCAGATTACTTTCAGAAGGAAAACTCATCACCTAAGCAGTGGAGGCGAACGGTGGGCTAAAGCCCTAGCACATAGCTTGTCCGAAAAGTATGGTATGTTTCTATGCATAAAAAATTGTAACAATCTTATCACATTGGACTTAAAAAATCGATAGGGGTGAAAATGTTTAACTTTGAAAAATAAATCCAAATCTAATAACAATAAGTTGTAATTATTTCATTTATTTTGGAATTCTTATGCCAATTATTATTGATAGTGGTGAAAAAAATCTATTTCAAGTTGATATCCCTGAGACTAAATGATAAAATTATGGAAATAATAATGAATTGTAATAGACCCATTACTTATGACTAAGTGAGGCAGGGATTAGAAATAAAGAAGTTTTTCAAAAGAAAGTAAACGTTTCAATGTCAATACTAATCGATAAAGATGACAGATGATGGAGGTTCAGTTTTTGAAAATGGCTCATTATTGTTGTGAAAATGAAGAGAAAGAAGGAACAGTTGTTTTACAGCGTTATCTACTGAGTCAATATTAAATTCTAAGCAATTAATTACTCTTCTTTTGACACTTTTATGATATTTACTAAGAATTTCGTAGAATATTGAATTAGAACCTTATAGAATTCTATTGATCTTATCGAATATTGTGGAAAATTCCAGAGTCCTTATCTGTTTATTTAGAAGTTAATAGAAAGATGGAGCTCTTTCTAGATTATTGAAAAACCTATTTAAGGCGATCGCTTTCGTAGAAGTTTAGTTCAGTCTCCTTTAAAATTTATCTAGACGAGCAGCGAACAAATAAGACCAATATTGGTCTTATGGGTTCGTTGTAGACGAGTGACAGTTCTGTAGTGATAGTTAATTACCGTATATTGCGCCTTTGGTGAGAATTAATTTACCTCTTAAATTTATAGGAGTGGACTACTAATAGCTCTTATTGTATTACGGAATTGTGCTAAGTAAGTTTAATTGTTCTTTTTCGACGTTCTTCTTGAATTATTGGACAGTTATTATTCATTATTAGATCGGCCTTCTAACATTTAGTGATTGATTTTTGTACAGTAATATTAAAAACTCTTTATCAGTTGAACAATATCGATTAATCTGTTTTTGATTGCTTATTTTCTGTAAGACAACTGAACAGTGCGAGCTGTGGATAATTTGTGTTAATAAAGTGCGAGTGATAAATTTAAGTGTTGCCAGCGTTATTTTAGACATAGAACCCGTCAGATTATTATAAAAGTGGAGAACTAAAGGTGAAATTTTAGCTTTGGAACATGAAGACTAATAGAAATAAATTTGAACTTCCTTAGATAGGGTGAATACTGACTCTAAAAATACTTTTTTTGGTAGTCAGTAATCATGTTTTTTTTAGTTTAAATCTGACACACAGATTTCTGTTGATCACTGACATTACTACTTGCATTTATAAGCAGTGAATGTTTTGGTGTTCCGACATAGACAAATGTTATTTTTGACTTCCGTAATTGGTATGCTAGTAATAAATAATTACTCAGCAAGTAGTATGGAAGTCACAAATTGGAAGTAAATTTTGGGGTTAAAAATCTGCCTCTGATGGAACAACAAAACATGGGAAATTGTTAAATATTACCGGGAAATTGTGAGAATAACATTAGTAGTCCTGTTACGATGGATTCATTGAAATGGAAAATTCTATTAATAATAATAATTACTGAACGAATATTTATGGGGGAATAATTTATTACTGAATAATTATTACATCAATGATAATATTATTGATTGAAATTGAGCTTTCCATGAATAATTACTGTTAGTTCTCAGCAAATTCAAACCGAAATTTATATTATAATAATGGGGTTTTATCATGTCATGAAATAATAATTTAGGAAGACATATTTTTTCCTGGATTTCTTGTTCCATGACGAACTGCGTTGTTAATATCAACATTTTAAGTAAATATTAACTTTTTCACTTGAAAAGTTAACACATTTTGTATTGTAGTAAATATGAAAATGGTGAAAATAGAGAAAAAGAAGGACAGTGGTTCTCGGTGTTATCTGCTATGTAAATGTTTACTTCTAAGCAATTAATTACTCTGCTTTTGACACTTTTATGGTGTTTACCTGGTAATTTGTAGAATGTTCTAGTTGTTTTATTAGACATTAATGGAATCTTATCGAATATTGTGGAAGGTGTGAAGGCCTTTCATTGTTTATTTTAGAAATCGGTAGAAGTTGATAGAAAAATCCAGAGATATTTCAATTATGGAAAATTATATAAATAGAGGGAGACTTTTGTAAATTAGTTCAGTCTTGTTTGAAACTATTCGTGATAAGTGGCAGTAGTGACAGTTCACGTTAATACAGACAGTGCAATCCCGTTGGCGCTATTACAAACCATCTAATGAACTTTGATTGTCAGTAGTGATAGTTCTTTTGACAGTTCTATAGCAATAATTCTTTTACCTATTACTGTATTACAGACTTGTGCTACATAAGTTAATTGTTCTTCCTCGACGTTTCTTTTTGAATATTATTGGACAGTTTATCGTACAGTTATTATTCAATATTAGATCGGCCTTTTGACATTTAGTGATTGATTTTTGTATGGTAATATTGAAAACTCATTATCAGTTGAAAAACATCGTTTTATCTGTTTATAATTGCTTATTTTTCTGTAGAAATTACTGAACAGTGTGAGTTGTAGATTATTTGTGTTAATAAAGTGCAAGTGATAAATTTAAGTGTTGCCAGCGTTATTTTAGACATAGAACCCGTAACAGTATCCTACTTACTTGAATCACTATCAGATCTTTCTTGTAAACACATTTCAGCCCATTGGTAGAATAGAAGCTAGATGAGATCTTCTTACCTGTAAAAGAGGACAATTCAAGTTGATTATTGGTCATTATTATTATTATTATTATTATTATTATTATGATTATTATTATTATTATTATGATTATTATGATTATTATTATTATAATTATTATTATTATTCACAGGCATTCACTCAACGTGAGACTAATCTGGAAAATTTTATACACTCAATTTCAAAAAATTGAATAGTTTTTCCAATTTCCTTCAGCTAATAATTATTCATCACTGTCTACTACAGTAATACAATTCCATTCACTGAAGCTCTAATTAAGCCCTTTTATAATTGCACACAGGCAGCCTTTAGTAATTTACGGCAGGCTTTCACAGTAGAATAACATGGGCTGAGAGAAGGTTGGTGGAGTCATAATAATTATAAGAGCATTTTTGTTAAGCCAAGATACGTGGCTGGCTGATCACTGGCTACCATAATAACCTGGCTGCCGCCGTCGTAAGAAGAGAAGGCAAAACAGGAAGAGAATACAAAGCTTTCCCTCACGTGGTCTTCATTTTAGGCATTGTTCCGGAGAAGAAAAGCTCATATGGTGAAGAATCATCGGGAGGGGGGTAGATTATAGCTAGAAGCGTATGTTCTGGTTGTAAAGAATACTGCGGCACAACAATGGGAACTTCTCTAGTATGAATAACTGCCAGTGCAGTCTGAGTAAATAATAGCTGAAGACACTCATAACTGACAACTAATGGAATCTGCTTTGGCTTTACCGAAGAGGCTAATACGCTCCAGGAAATTGCGTGGGCAGCACCACTCAGCATCCTGGGCACTGTGATCTCACTAACCCTCCACCCCGCTCCATCATTCTATTCCCATATTAACTATCCCTCTAATAAACTTGGAAATGCCATGAATCTTCGGCTCCATCTCCATTCCGGCGGAGTTACCTTAATGGATTCAAAGTATGTCGTAATCGCACAAAGCCTTTCAAGTACTGTACTTTGAACTAATAAAGTTAAAACGGAAAAGGGAGAAAATTCGCCAGTACTAACGATTTTTGAAAGAAAAGGTAGTATTTGAGGTCTAATTTAGTATTTCTTTGATCAGTTAGTACCTAAAACTCATCATTCAGTAATACTTACTAGTATAGTTTATTCCAATTTAGTATTCATGAACAAACACATGTCATTTTGTAAATCTGCTTAAAAAAGTATTAAAAATGGATTATCATTTATTAGACAGACTACTGCTCCATACCTTAATAATAAAATGGTATGCACATACTAGCCGATTTTGACTGTGGATGACTTCAGACTTCAACAGAATGTTCTGGTATGAAGAGAATTAATAACAATAAAATATGAAAGAGATAAATTTTCAACTAGAGTCCAAATCAGGTTAGGTCTGTATCACTAGAAATATCACTCTGGAGTACAATTACTGATTCTTTTCAAATGAAGAATATTAATTTGGGAACTCACTTCAAATAAAACAGTCCAAAGAAGTTGTTATAATTTTTAATTTTGCTAAAAGACTGACTATTGAGCCAAAAATATAAAACTTGTATCATATTAATATTGAGTGAGTAATCCAAAATTAAATACAGTAGATTTAAATAAATTGGAGTCAAGAGAATGAAAATCATCAAACAAAAACAAGCAACTGAAATATTAAGGAACTTACAATGCAAGAGCGAATACAATAAATTATAATAGTATATCTACTTCCAGCATTTTTTATCCGGTGCATTTAAACCTAAATTTCCGGGAATTATGGTCTGATATTTGACGTTCCAGTCTACGATCAAACTTGATTATTCAACAGGGTTTTTCTACATCTAGTGATGCATCTTTCCTTCCCGACATCGAATTAGTTACACAGAATATTTCTTCACAATTTTTCTTTTTTGAGGATGAAGCCCACATAGGTCTGACACCTGTGCGTGGGTAATGAGTTGGATGATGGTGATTGATGAGCTGGATCTACAGTTTTAGGTGGGTTCTAACCACCACCGGGAAGGGATTTTACAGCAGAGAAGTGTCTTTCTTGCTGGCCAATCTAATCGGACATCCTAAAAAAAAGTGCCTAGGAGAACGCAGCTTATCTCTATCTGATTGAACAGATACCTGCTACGGCTCACGGCTACCACTTTAGCAATGATATCGACCAGTTCTTTTATCACTCAAATTCTGTTATTCATGGTGAAATTGTTGAAATTCAAAGGTTCTTATCATGCTCAATATTTAATACTCTCCTGAAACCATTACATAATAATTACATAAGATTTGGTATTGTTTCAATTTGAATTATGGTAAAAATCGTTATCAGTAGAAAGGCATCAATGAAAATATATTTTAGGTAACTCGATGTTATTAGAATAACTGTCTGGCTAAACACACAAGATAACTTACAAACTTACAGTATTTCAGAGCGGATATCCTTTCGTTTGAAAGTTCAAATAAACCGTAAGATAATTTTCGAAACCTATTGAGAAATTGTTGTCACAAGAGACCGAGTTCAAATTTACGGTTGAAGTGGATATTTTTACGACCAGTCCAAGCGAAATCGTCATAACTCTGTTCCAGACATAATAACAGACAGCCGCTTCGACTGTCTCTCTCTTTCAAGGCCTACGTTTCTCCAAGTGACCATGAGCTGAGCTCAGAAAAAGTTTCTGAGTGATCTACAGTACATTAAAGATCAGATCAAATAACTATCAAGTTACGGACAACTCAAGTAAAGTCATACTAGTGATGGGTTCAAAACAATGGATGAAAACTGTAAATTTCTGAAAAAGAACAGGACGTACTCCTGAACTTATAGTCCAGTCAAATTAGACAAATCGAGAGAAACAATTGAAAGCCAAATGGGTGGCGGGTGAGCTCGATTAAGGGAGGGTGGCGAGGAAAAGTACAGTTTTTTCTTATAAGTCAGTAAAGATAATTCAAATCGATTTTTTTATTCTTATCAAAGTTGAAGCTTACAAAAATCTCTACAAAAAATGATCGCATGCATTTTTTGTAGAACCAACCGCAATCAAGTTATGGGGCTTCCCAAATTGAACGGGTTGCATACTATATGGAAGTATGTTATTCCAGAGCTATTCTATCTTGAATATTATTTATTATAGTTAAAGTTTAGGAAGTGGGAGTTTAAAAATCATATCATACCGTTTTTTATATGTGAACGAAAGAATCGGTTGAGTTATCGTTACTGATTACTAAGCCAAACACTGAAATTTTTTATCTTTCCACCCCCCCCCCCCCACAATGAGCTCACCTCAACCCTGAGGGAATTTTGGTATTTTGTTACCCCATGTTAGAGGAAGCGATTGACGAAAAAAACTTTTCTCTATCAATTGTTTCTCTCGATGGCCATATTTTTGTCCAATTTGACTGGGCTATAACCTTGAGGATTTTCCAAATCACGGGACTTGAAAAGCCTTGAAAGCAATAGATCTTCAATTCTCCCTTGTGCTCAGGAAGCCCCAACATAGATTCATAAATCCGGATCGTAATTTTTCAATTCTTGCTACTTCTAGTAGAAACCTAGACTTTCAAAACTGATTGAATGTGTCTTGAAACGATTTTCGAAAAATATTGCCTTGCCGGACTTACAATGTAACAATTCCAATAAGGCACTGTTGAGTTCTTGATAAAATATATATATTATAAAACTTCATTTCGTTCTTTCATCATAAAATAATACTATCAAAGTAAACCCTTCACAACTATCCTGATTATTGTGTCTCCGATCCCGGCCTGGCTTGACCGTGATGTGATCTGCCCGTACCCGTTCGTGTGAATCGAGCTTTGTGATCAATAATGGGCGACCTGAGTGCTGTTGGGGAACGCCGTAAGTGAAAAAGAGTGGAAAACTCTTGAGTGGAGGAGGTCGTTCCTCTCTGTAGAGCCAAACAGCTGTTTTGTTTGAGCAAATATTCAGCTGCAAAGAAAACAAACCAACCCTTACGTTACAGCTGCAGGCCTACTCCTCGCTATCTTGTATAAAAGGCTAAATGTTTGCTCACTTGTTGAATAGCTTACTTTTCACTGAGCATTTATGTTGCTAAATGCTGCTATCTACCAGTAATAACAATAATAAGTGAGTATCATCAGTTTCAAATTACCACCCTACACCATTTCCTCCTTATTTGTATAGAAATGAGTGGAATAGAGGGCATTGAGTCTTCACTCTGCCCTTTATAAAGACAATTTATAAAAGACAAATTGGAAGTGATAGCCGTGAGCCGTAGCAGGTATCTGTTCAATCAGATAGATAAGCTGCGTTCTCGTAGGTCCTGTTTGTAACGGTGACCGATTAGATTGGCCAGCAAAAAAGACACTGTCTCTGCTGTAAAATCACTTCCCGGTGGTTCGGAGCCCACCTAAAACTGTAGGTCCAACTCACCAATCACTATCATCCACCTCATTACCCACGCACAGGTCCCAGATCTATGTGGGCTTCATCCTAAAAGAAAAAAAATTCATCTATCTATCTATAGTTAGCATTTATCGCGCATGTATTTGATACTGTACTTAATAATGCCTGATTTTGCTTATGTATAAGCTGTTCTTGTATTGCCATGTATCCCGACAACACACATCATGTACAGCTATGTAGGCTATTAATAAGCATTTATGCAAGTATATATCGACATAGACATACATACTCAATTATCTACAAGAAATACAACCTAGAATTCAAAAGAACGTGTTTTTTATCTATTCCAACCTATTAATTGTATATTTCTCAAATTAAAGTGGGTTTGACTCCCGTTGTGTCAAAAAGCTATTAACATCAAATTTTGTAATAATGTCAAATAAAATAATATTTAATACTTGAAATTTAAAGTGCGCTAATTATGTCAATTTTGAGTAATAAATCATTTATTTATGTTAATAAGATTGGAAGTTAGACTGACATAATAGTATTATTAAAAACTATTTAATCGAATTAAATATCATAATTGATCGTTTAATAACTGATAAAATAATAATTTTTAGTAAAATTCATTTGTTGGGTTCTTAATAAAATATAATATAAAACTGTATTTTATTATTTCACCATCAAATACCACCCTTGAATAACACTAATTATAATTCTAAGTTATAGTTGTATTTCTGTTTCTATACTTCACTTTAGGTGACATTTTAAAGACAAAGAAATTGTGAAAGAATGATCATCAACGGAAGGAAGATGAGTTGGAAGAATTTTTACTACATGTATAGTGTTGCAAATCAAGTTCAGTGAAAACATTTTCAATTCAAGGGTTTTTTCCAAAGAGAAGTTCACTGTAAAACCAACAATGGCGGTGTGCATAGAGAAACTTGAAGCAAATAGAACATAAAACAACTTCGACGACACTTGAGAATGTAGTTTGGGGGTTTATCACTTGGAGCGGAAAGTGAAGTGAGAGAGTATGATTGGGAGAGGGTGAGAGGGAATGAGAGACAAATGTTATGTTGAACTTTTCAATGTCTAGTTATGTTTACTTTCGTAACAGAGCCTGAATATGAAACGTAATAAAAATTTGTTTCCCGTTGCAAGGAAAGTAGGCAGGCCTACACTCAAATTGAAAATGCTCACAAACTGGGTTCGGGACTATTGAACATCTCAGACAACTACCGTTGACGCACCTTGAATGCAAACTTTTAAAAATATATCCTTCTCCCTCTTTGACGAGTTTTTGCAAAGCTGAAATTGGTTTGGAGATAGTAACATATACCTGTTTAAATTTCGTTTCTCAAGAAATACTTGCAGTACCAAACTTACAAATAACAAACTACTGACATACGTATGTGCATTAAGACCCGACATTTAAGGGCCGTTTCACAAACATCGATATCGACCGTACGATTTCAGCCGTTTGGTTGATCTCGAACGGAATGGACAAAAGTGTACAAGTTTTGAACTCTGAACGGTTTTATGAGGATAGGTAAAGATAAAATTACTTCACAAATTGTCTGTGAAGAGGAAAAGCAATGTAAATAGATAATGCAGTGAATAAGCAATGCAAATTATCGTACGGGAAATTTCGATGTGTTTGAAACTGCCCACAAGTTTACTATACCTCAACCCGTGTCCTACCGAACGGCTGCCGTCCTGGTCGAGACATTGGACGGCTGCTTCACGGCAACGGACGGTTGTCAACGTTCGGCATAATATCGATGTGTGTGAAGAGCATCATTTATTTCTTCACGCCACTGTTGGAATGTGGACCGTTCGAAATTTTACCGAACGGATGAAATCGATGTGTGTGAAACGGTCCTAAGACGACAATTATTCCGAGTTATAGATGATAACTGTCTATAAGTCTACATCGTTCATTTGTGTTTAATCTGTTGAGAATTCAAAGTTGTACCCACTTGTATTTCTGTTTCTATAATAAGCCTTAATAGAAGATTTAAAAGATCACTCTCTCTCTCTCTCTCCCTCTCTCTCTATCTATCTATCTATCTCTCTCTTCTCTTTTCTTTTGGCTATTACTATTAGAATTCATTATTCTATAAGTTTATTTATCTATTAATTAATTCAGTTTACAAGAAGTCTGCGTTCTATCTGTATTAGCTTTCGTGCGTGTAATTCACACATTACATGAATAAATTGTCATAAACAATATTGAAAAGAGACATATTTTCAGTAGTTTCAGAAAAATCAATTTGTGCCAAAGCTCTTAGCAGTAAAAAAGCTTCACTTAATCCCGAACATGCACCACGAATCCGATTAGGGTAAAAGGTTTGTTTGCTGATTAAACAAACGCGTCTGCTGTCAAAGGTCACGAATGTAATTATTTAATTAACTCAGATCATATTTTTTATGACCTTTCAGAAAACCGTTATCGCAACTGGCACGCTTTTGTCGCTTCATCCTGTCGAGAGAACTAAAAATGAAGATCCCATGTGTATGTTATAAATATTACAGAAATGATTTATATTTTTTTATTGAGGGAAAATTTGAAAAAAAAAACTGTTAAAAATCAATAAGTAATAACAACATTTGCGAAAACTTGGATAAGCAAAAAGCGTTACTGTCTACAAATTCATACTAATCATCAAAATACGGTATAACACAACTATAAGAACAATTTTTATTTACATAAAAGTTTAAAATGAAAAATCAAAGGAAAAGAGAATTAAGAAAACACAAACTAAGATAAAAGTCTATTTTTAGCGTTCTCTTTTAGGTCACTTTTTACAATTCAGCAAACTATGGTCTGGTTTACAAAATGTAATACAAGTTGTAACTCATGAGTAAAAACTTCCTCAAGACTTAGTAATAATACAATAGTATTTATTTGTAATTTTATATGGAATAGGAATCCTTATTAATTATAAGAGAAAATGGAAGCTTATTTTATTATAATAGGAAGCTTGAGGTGTATTACCGGGGGGTTATTCATCTCAAATACAAAAAAGGCTACATCAATATTATGTTGCTCTCTAACGTCTCTGTCGAATGATATAGCTTGGATTCAATAAGTAGTTCAGATGCTACGTAGTTTACACACTCACCTCTACTGCCAGACCCTGTGTAAAGGTGGATAGAGCTTCGGGAATTTGTTTCCGTGGTCTTAGCATAGAAACAACTCGTGGAAAACTTGTGAATTAATTTTTTTTATCAATGTGAATATACCTAATAGTCAAGAACGATCCCAAAGTTTATAAAGTCGAGTTTTATTGAATCAAAGCATAGTGATTTTCTGATTTTGCACAGATTCTTTCCACTTGCTATTCTTGTGAGTTTTGATCCAATTTAAATTCTGGTTTCATGAACTCTGAGTGCTTTATTTGCAATCATTAACCAAGTTCCTACCATTCTATCTCAAAAACGCCTTCTTTTGGCCTTTCTTGCGTATTTCATAGAATAACTCAATTAAGAAGTTAATGTTTCATGGGATTTTACAGCTCATTTCACAACGAATTCACCACGTAAATGAGGGCTTTAGAAGATCTGAATAAGTACTAGCTTATTGATTCATATTTAAAAAGATAGCTTCACTCTTCTGCTATCTTTATTTCTGTAATGAAGCGTTTTCGTCGAAGGAATAAGCTTTTGTGATCTGGCAGATTCCTGGCGAAATTTTTTCGCAAAAACCTGTGTACCTTTTTTTTGTACCTGTGTGACATGTATCTGTTCAGTCAGATAAGATAAGTTGCAAATTCCTGGGCCCTCTTTTTAAGGGTGACCGAATGGGTTGGCCACAAAAAAGGCGGGTCTCAGCTATAAAATCACTTGCCGATGATTCGGAACTCACCTAAAACTGTGGGTCCAACTCATCAAACATATTCAACTCATTACCCACGCACAGGTTTCAGAACTACCTGGGCTACACTTTCCGAAAAAATTACATTATTACTGTAACGTTTCAAATGTATTACAGGTTTAGGAGGTTCTAGAGGTTAGAGATCCTGTATTACATTACATGATTGTCAGATCGATATGAGTGAAACGAATTATTTTTATTATCTTAACCCAGCCGCCTAGACAGATTCGATTCTGCCAGGCTACAAACTCTATTTCCACCTATGGTACTAATAATTATATACCTCTTATTAATAGTATAACGATATTGTTATAAACCTTATGCTATTTGAACAAATGTGAAATGTACAGCCTAAAGCTTAGAGTTCATATTACACAGTCAATTCTTTTGAAAATTATCAACATTTTGATAAGGATTTCAGGACCTGAGGGAATGGCTTGAGCCCCAAAGCCCCCCATGTCAAGCTAATAGTTATGAACATTCTACTTAAAAAGTGTGAAAACATTAAATGTATCAACACTAATCAGCCTGGAACACATAATCCCTACAGTCAATTTTCTTGAAAATTATCAAACATTTTTCAAGAACCTCTCACTTTGAAGGGTTTGTGGAGGGGGGCTTGAGCCCCATAAGCCCCCCTGGGTGCGCCACTGGTTACAACCTCTCACTCCTATTAGTAGGATTCCGGTTGATGATGATGGGAAGAAAGAAAAATAATACAATAAAAATGACAATGAAAAGTTTAGTATACCTTATTAATATAATCTTACTATAGGACACATTATTACTTCCTATAATATTGGGAGAGTACAGCAGTTTGAATCGGTATTCATGTTCTCGTATCATCTGAGATCTGATAAGATCACGTTTCAACGTTTTGGAGGACAACATTCGAGCTTTTCTAATTAGAATACTAATTTTCCTTGTACCCTATAATGGGAATAACCCTTTATCATCCACTAAAAATTACGCTACAGGTTTCAGCATAAATAATAATGAGGAGCATTTCATTACAATGATGAATGTTGAAAGGCTATCAGACAACGAGCGCCCTCTAATGTAATGTGTTACACATTTTTAGCCAGAGCACGCAATAGGCGTTATTATGAACCTATTGTTCATAATAAGGAAGTGGTAATGTTTTGCGAAGCAGCGAACGGAATAAGAACGAATAGAATAGAAGGAGAAGATCGTTTAACGACAAGAGTTGGTGCTGAGTGCAGACGTGTTGAAGGGGGAAAAAGCAGGTGTAATGACTCAATTACTCTGATTAGATGCCTTGAATGCCCAGTGCATTAGTCTAATGGACTTTGCTAATTTTATTGCGTGCTAAACGTGCGAATGGGCGTGGGTGCGAGCGTGCGTGTGTGTTCACAACAATAGTTCGTCCCCGATAAACGCACAAGTCCAATGCAGACAATGCTTCTATTAAAATAAAACATTAGACATAACTTGAGCTAAAACAGCTCAATTCAAGCATTTCTAATGAAAGTTATATTTAAGAAGTTGTAGAGAAAATAATTATATTTTTTGCTAATTGCACAGTACTACAATTAAAATTCTTTTTTTTTTTTTGTTTGTTGCCTGGCTAGAATTACATCAATTTTAGTCTAAATAAAAAATGTATAACGAATACATTTCCTTTTTTTCTTATATTTACTTATTTTTTTTAAATTTACATATTTTTAAATTTATTTATTTTTACCGCTCAAGACTGCGCTTGGATGGGTGACCGTGCTTCAATGACTTGATGTTATAAGCTTTATTATCACTTACCCGGTGGTTCGGAACCCATCTAAAATAGTAGGTCCACCATGTTCCCCATAACATGGCTCAAACGGCGAGGTGGAACTACCCGTAAGGGTCTCCCCACCATTAAAAGCCATACGCTTATTATTATTAATTTACTTTTCCAATCCACTTTTTATGTAAGAGAAACGTTGTAGATTCCAGATAAAAATAAAGATTGTACAGTAAAATACAGTAATTATTTTTTTCTTCATTATCATGATAATGATTATTACTCTGTGGTAAGTTGTAATATGAGAGATTTGTGTTATGAGAGTAATGAGATATGTGTAATGAGAGTAATGATAAAATGATTAATTGCAATGTGTCTATTCTGGAAATGGATGGAAAATCCAAAGTTTTTAAAACTTATTGTCGAAAACTTTCATGCGCATTTCTAACTGCCCCTTTTCTTTCCACGTGTTTCACAGACTCACAGTGATATCGCCGAGTGAAGAATTCATGAGTACTTGAAAATGAGACATTCATTTTTTCTTGTCTTATAACATACTTCAATAAATTACACGCAAATTGCGTTATCTCTTAAGCTTTACTGTTACAGTATCCATAAATGCACGGAATGCAAACAGACATCAGAACTGCTTCGGCCAAAAATAGAACTTCTTTTCAAGTAGCCTATTTAAAAAACTTGGAATGCAAGTTATTATTATTATGAAAGACGGTTCTGTGTACCATCATAACGTTGTGTGGGCCTTTTTTGTGAGTCAGCCCAACATGCTATTATTGAATTTTGTAGACCATGCAGTCTTGAGTTCTTTTTTATTTGTACTGTTTCTAATAATAATGACGTTCCTATTTGGAAATAGAATTTCATCCTGGGCGAATAGAAAACGGAAGTAGCAAGCCCTGCCGGCACTTGAAGGAAGAGGGAGAAAGAGAGTGTGAGAAAGGTCGAGGGGGGGAGGGAGTGAGAGAATACAGTAGTTTGGTATAAAATGGCATCTGAGAAACATGCATGCCATTGATAGTCAGACAGTTATCTCACTGACCAGATGCTTGTTGTTATACGGCAATGGGCGTAAAGTGTAGGAAGAGCATCATGGCAAGTTCAAAACTATAAATTTAAACACTCAAACCACGTAGGCCCAAGAGTGGCTGGCGTTCAGGATGTGATCAGGTTGCTGTTCTATTCTGATCTTCATCCGGTCATATGGAAGCGAATCTAAATTTTTCAATTGAAAACCACATAAAAAATTATTTGGAGGCTTAAATGTTTTTACTATTTTTTTTTTTTTAGGATGAAGCTCACATAGGTCTGAGAGCGTGTGTAATGAGTTGGATGATGGCGATTGATGAGTTGGACCTACAGTTTTAGGTGGATTCCGAACCACCAGGAAGTGATTTTACAGAAGAGGACAGTGTCCTTTTTGCTGGCCAATCTAAAGATAATAATCAATGATGACGGGTGATAATGATCACCCTTACAAAGAGAGTCCAGGAGAACGTAGCTTATCTCTATCTGATTGAACAGATACCAGCTACGGCTCACGGCTATCACTTCCCGAACTATGAACGAGTATGGAGAAGAAAGGCTGACGATCATAATAAAGGTGGGAGTATAGAGTGAGCAGACTTGGATAAGAAAAGTTGAAAAGAGGATAGAGTAGTGTTTTGAGACAGAAGTAAGCTAACCCCATGAAAATAAGGCAAGGCGAGGAAAAGAGACTGGAGAATAATCATTGAAACTGATTCATTTTAAATTAAATTGTACTGTATATGAAAAATGAAAATTATACAACAGAGTGACATAAAAAGGTAAAAATAGTGAGGAGAGAACTACACAGTCTTCATTTTCTTTGGAAGATTCAAGCATTAGTCTTATTTTAGTTTACAAGAATATATGTACAGTATAAGCACAGTAGGATAATATTGTATAACTAGGTTATCCCGGGTCGCACGAATGTGCGACTTTATTAAACTTTGTAAAATACATTCAATATTTGAGAAGTATTATCTTCCTCTACTTCTTCTTCTTTTTCTTCTTCTTCTACTTCTTCTCCGACTTCTCCTTCTTCTTCTTCTTCTCCTTCGTCTTCTTTTCTATCTCTTTCCTCTCTCTCTTCCTCTTTATCCTATCCTCCCACCTTCTCTCTCTGAATGAACAATGAAAATAATTTTTTTGTTTCAAAACAGCTGATCATCAAATCATAAGTTGAAATGTGAAAATTTTCAGCTCACCGATCCCTATGTTGAAGCAATGGCAAAAATCGAAACTTTGATCGTTCATTCCTCATGTCCGCGATGACTTTTTTCAAAATGTAAGACCTTATCAAACATCTACTCGATGAGATCTTTCAAATGAGACGTGAACGAACAAAATCGGTCGAGAAACCACGGAGGAGTTGTCATCACAAAAAACATGTTCGCCTATTTTATATAAAGATAAGAATAGTATGCTATTGTATTCCGTTCACAAACCACTGTTGAGCAAAGTCTGAAATAAGCCATGACAATAATGTTATGCGGAGTGGTATCTCTGCCCCTGCATATTCAAAGAAAACTGCATATTATGGAGTTGGGTGTTCACCACATAAACGATCTTGAAATTGGGCGGTTGATGAAAATTATTAATAATTGTCAATTTGATGCCTGACTTTACAAAAAGAAACGGCAAATTGACATTATCAATGATCATCAGTATGTTTCAGGAGTTCTCTTTGTTAAGTCAGCTATCAATTGTTAATTGGTTAAATTCTTCTCAATATCATGACCGAAGTCATGTTAATATCATGCCAATATCATGTTTCCCTTACTAGACTTTGTATAAACCACACGTTCTATTATTTTTTTTTTAGGATGAAGCCAACATAGGTCTGAGACCTGTGCGTGGGTAATGAGTTGGATGATGGTGATTGATGAGTTGGACCTACAGTTTTAGGTGGGAAGTGATTTTACAGCAGAGAACAGTGTCTTTGTTGCTGGCCAATCAGACAACCAACCAACCAACGGTCACCGTTACAAACAGGACACAGAAGAATGCAGCTTATCTCTATCTGATTGAACAGGTACCTGCTACGGCTCGCGATTGATTAATGAATTAATTGAGCTTATCAACTTCTTTATTTGTAAATAATTTATTATGCCTATTTTACATTCAATACAAGTAACAACTGCTTATTCTTGTACAAACTTATTGTTCTTATCTAATATTTTGGCTCATTCCGCCAATATCGCTCCAAATCTGATTGATGGTCTCTACTGGGCATAAAGTTTGTGGACTGATCAAACAATGACCTTGTAACAACATTTTAGCCATATGTGAAACAATTCAGTATTGTTTATTGCGAGTAAACGAAATGTCAATTGACATGGTACGTGCACATCTTGGTACGTGTATCTGCCAAACGGCTAAAAAATAATGTCTATATCCTGACAATACATGGATTAAATGTCTATATTGGCTCTGCGCCCAAACGATATTTCACTTCTTTCAGTTTGTCAGGATCAGTTCGGTTGCTGACTACAAAAGATATGTCCAGATTTGCGGCCAGGTATGTCAATGTCTGCGCACATTTTGACTGCCAACTGTCTCACCGTGGTCACCGCACAACAAAAAGTTTTCGTTCTGATCTGCTCTGCTCTCTGCGAACCAATTAGGTGTGCCAATTGCCGTCTGTGAGCCAAACCAAGGGTGTGATTTCAAGCACCTGACTGGCAGCATTCATCATCAGAGTTTTGTTAGTTGTTTGCTGTGGTTGGTGGAACCTACCAACGTTTCACTTATCACTGTGGTGAACCAAAATGGAAACTACAAGACAGAAGGGCTTGCTTGAAAAAAATAAATTTGTAATATTTAAAGAATTGTGCAAAGTATGATTCAAATGAGCTTATCTGATGAGCGTTATATGCAATATAAAACGCGATAGTTTATTCTAGTCAAGGGTGTGCCTACTTACAAATCATAAATATAAATATACTTTATATTTATATTATATTTAGTATTATAAATATACTTTGCAATGGAGTTCCACAGTCACAGAAGCAATCGAAAATCAACAAATAATTACTCTTTTCCATGATATGTCGAACAAGCAGTGATTATATTGAAGTGTTGACATAATTTGTTTACGGCAGCAGTGCAACCAGGGTTCCGCAAAATGTAACTGAATTCATATTTTTGTACAATATTCGACTGGACGTGATTTCTAATTGTCATAATCAGTTCTGACAGTTGACAAAAGCCCCAATTATTGAATGAAGCTCAATTACGTTTGTATAAATTATATGTGCATAATTTAAACTGTTTGATAATTTGAGGGTCCTTGAGAGTACAGAGTGTAGACACTAACATAGATCAGGGATTAAGTAAGATGTTGGTTCGTCAATGACACTAATGAGAATCAGGGAACATTGAACGTTAAAACTGTGAAATACTGGTGTTCAAGTAGGTCCTTCTTTTCTGGGAACGTTTCACTGCCTTTTTCAGAGTAGAATCAATCACTCACTATAGGTTGCAAGTATTGCTAATTGAATCACTGAGACCATAGTTAAAGGAAATGTCTAATATTTTTCATCTGTGGTAATAAATCTCTCCTTCATCTTTGCTGAAACAACTAAAATATAAATGTTTTTGGAATAGAGAAGACATTTTTTAATATTTTTCAAGAATTATAGTCACAAACTTTAGCCTATTTACGCAACGATATTTTGAAATCCCCAATCATGACAGAAGATGGTTACAAGAAAAGAGCCAATAACCGGATAGAAAATCGGAAACATCATTCTCATCCCTTGGGATGAATGATGATAATAACAGTAGTCCTTTACTAGGTAATAAAATATTACAGGAATAAGGCCATTGCTATGTTTGATATTTATTGGGTCTTGAGTTGTACCGAGGTATGCTTTTCGAGCAGAACTTTAGCTTGTCTCTCCTGCAAGCTAGCTATTCTTACGTGTACAAGACTCACATGTCATAACAACCTGCAGATGCAAACAGTAACTTACATGCAGTGCGCGGGATTACTCACAACAGGGCAGCTAGAAACTCACTTGTTCGTAAAATACTAAAGCAATATAGCAGACACTGTAGCACTATTTATTTTATTTTATTGTACAGCGCAACTCCCTCTAGTTCAAGCCGGGCTCGGCTATCAACCCTCATTCTCTCTCTTTCTACTTCTCAGTTTCTCTCACTTTTCTCCACCCCTCCATCCACACGAGCCCTTAAAAAAGCTGTTATCAGCTCAGTTCCACTCGATATACTGACAAATAAATTTCGCACTCCTCCACTCGCATTACATTTTATGGTTTAGGCGCCAACGGACAACCATCTCTACAAGCATTCGTTGATGTTGCGGTCCCCAGATAGCGTCCCAGTCATGTTTTGTTTTATAGCACACGCTCACACTTACACTTTTTCACACTTTGGTTACACCCGCCGTCGCTGCTGAAGTGTCATGTAACATATTTTATTCAGGTGACTAGCAATGCAAGTGAAAAATGGTGACTCCTATTTTCTTTGTATACGTCAATGGGTTCCTTCCTGCTTTTGACACTGACAGGTAGAATATTATAACATAAACATTGAAAAAAAAAATAGCAAAATCATACCTAGATGGAATAACACCATATAGCACATAGTCACTGGATTAAAATTTCATTTGAATTGAAAACGAGTTCGAATAAGAAAACAAAAAATGAACGAGAATATTTTAATAAATTATGAGATTTGTTGGTGAGTTTCAATTTTTTAATCGCAAAATGGAATGTATGAGTTTCTTTGTAGTGGTGAAGGTGATTTTGTCGAGGATAAGGAGATGGCGAAGAAGGTGCTCCGATTCAATTGAATCGGGCTAACTGCTAGTAGTATGATTAATATGCTCGCTTCTGTTACACAAAGTGTGAAATAGAAAGTGTTTTGTAACTTATCATTCTCAAATTGTAATTAATTAATAAACCCCTATTAAACCACTTTATTGAGAACCCCTCCCTAGTACGTGGGCAACAATATTTGGAAAACCCTTCCATCTCCACATATATTAGTACAGTACAATTATTTTTAATTAACTTTCTTTGCAGTGGCGAAGGTGATATTGTGGAAGATATCTATACTGAAGAATGAGACAAAATTGTCACAACCACATTTATTAAAAATATAGAGATACCAGTTTCGGATGTTACTCCATTATCAATCTCAAACAAACTCTGAGATTGTTTGTCTGAGATTGATTAATATCTGAATTGTCTGAGTAACATCCGAAACTAGTATATCTAAATCAATATAAAAATGAATGTCTGTCTGTATGTATGTATGTATTTATGTATGTATGTATGTTCCCCATAGACATCAAAACCACTTGACAGATTACCATGAAACTTTGGGAATATGTTGTGTGAATATTGAGGATGGTTTCTGACCATAAATTTTAATAGAAGAGCTAATAATTACTATTAATTAATCAATTTTATATACCTAACCTACTGAACTTGCCGGCCAAATAGCTTAAAGGAACAGCTGATAGAAGTCAACAGTTTTTAATCATATGGCAGGCCCTTTAGCGGCGTTGTCTTTGAACAACAAAAGACTAACTGAGACAGACTGGCTCCCTGTTCTTAGCAATATTACACCTCCACATTTCAGAAGACAAGAAATAGCTTGCAGAGAGATGAGGAAGATTTGTGAGTTGCCAGAGCTCCCGATTCACAAAGACTTGCTTCTGGACTCTCCAACACCATTGAGGCTCAGATCCAGAAAACCTTTTTGGGATCACCCTTCACAGCCTGCAAATCCTACACAAATGTGGACTGAGGCTTGGCGATCTGTAGCAGTCAGAAATAGAGAGTTAGTCTCTGATCCAAATAGGAGAGTGAATGGTTTTGAGATGCCCCGACAGGTGTGGGTGCGTCTTAACCGTTTCAGAACTCGACAGGGAAGATGCCAGAAAAATATGTATCGGTGGGGTTTGGCTGACTCTCCTCTCTGTGATTGTGGTCAAGAGCAAACAATGGACCACATTATTGATTCATGCCCATTGACAAGACTCCCAGGAGGGCTACAAAAACTGCATGTAGCAGATGACGTGGCCATACACTGGCTAATTAATTTAGATCTAACAATATAACTTCGCTTCCTTTATGCTGCTACTCAATTCCATATAAGTATATATATATAAAAGACTTTGCACTTTGCATGTGGGCTACCGTGCAGTCGGAGCCTTGCAATATGTAGGAAACATACGACTGGGTATGATGAAATGTAATTATGCCAGGTTGATGACATCTGTTAACCAATGAAGTGCTAGCTAGAAATTTGAAATGTAGCCTCAGCGGGAGGTGGCGAATAATAAAATAAAAAACTAGCTTCTACCCTTATAGTCGTAGGAGGTTTAAATTTGAAATGTTTCTTCATTCAGAGGTGGTGATTAAGAAAACAACGAAGCCTCTATGATCAGCTGGAAGAGCCCTGAGACTATCTTCTTTCCTAATTTGAAATGTAAACTCAGCGGGAGGTGGCGAATAATAAAATCAAGGAGAATTTTTATGAGAGCGCAGCAACGCGCGTCGAGCCAGCTAGTTTTTAATAAATGTGATTGTGACAATTTCGTCTTATAATTCAAAATGTATGAGTGTTGAAGTTAACATTATCGTTGACGTTACCTTTTTTTTACAGTATTATAGATTCTTACATTTTTACAGTATATATCAGAGCTCAATACTCGAGGAATAAGAGTATAACTACACTCTTACATGATCAAGTATCATGAGATTGCAGTCAAGTTAAATAAGAAAAAGAGAATTGCACTAGATAGAATTTATGAATAAATCATGAGGCTTTGTTGATGAATTTCATTTGTTCAAAGAAATTGATAATAAATTATTATTAACTTGTTATGTGAATTGAACGACTTGCAGTCAAATATTCATAGAAAGTAAAATTTACTTACTCTATAGGCCGAGCGCTTTCGAATCTTTGAGATCCCTTTGATTTCTCTGAAAAAGGATCACAAAGATTCGAAAGCGCTCGGCCTACAGAGTAAGTAAATTTTACTTATTCTCAATGAATATTTGACTGCAAGTCGTTAAATTCACATAACAAGTTAATATTAACAACGCAGTTCGTCATGGAAAAGGAATAGATTATTATTGATGAATACTTATACTTTTACAGTACATATCAAACATCAACACTGGAGGAACAAAAGCGAAGCTACACTTTCACAAGATCAAGTAACATGAGATTGATATCAATCCTTCAGCTTCAGACACACCTAAAGGTTAGTTATACCACAACAGCCGGTCTGTTGATCGTAGCTATGATCTTTCAAAATTTACGTATATGTTATTTTTTATTTATGAATACTAATTCGGTATCAAGGTTCCATAGGTTGACATATTTAGGCGCCGAAATCTTGAAAGCAAGGTCATAATATGAAAGAGCATAATATCGTTCAAGACACTTACCCCGCGCCCAATTTTGACAGGACATAAAGCGTTTACCAAAAAACAATTTCTGACAGCGACAAGACAGGAACTCGTCTAAGTGAATGGGCGTGCGGGCAATGATCCAGCAAAGTATTCTTGGTCGCCAAGTATTAATAGATCGATAAAAAAAGTGTTATGGAGATTAGTTCCTTGTTGCGTGGCTAACAGCAACATATGAGCCGACCAAACCTGTCTACTTCTCAACTTCAAAAGTTTCATACCACATGCTTGAAATATGTAAGTTACAAGTTATGCCCGTAAACGATATATTACAATGAGAACCAGAAAAAAAGATTCTCAATATTTACTACATACATTCTAACATTACCAACAACCTAGATAATGGAAAATACTTTAAAGCATGCAATGAATTGTTATCAAAAGTGGTGGAAGGGGTGTGTTCCAATCCCTCTTAGGATTGGATTTTCAATTTGTTCAATTTATTAGTATAATTATCAAAAGTTGTTTTTAGGGATTGAAGAAATTTTTCCAAAATTATTTGTTAAATTTTCAATGAATTTTATTCCCTTCTTATTATGTACAATAATTTTATGAGAACTTGACCAAAAAATGCTGAATCAATTGAAGAAAACACGGCTAATTTGACTGGGTCAAGATCCTATCAGGGATGAGATTTTCTCTTTTTTATTCATCATTGCCTTTCTCTCTAACCTCATCTAATTTAAGTGTCGTTCTAGTATTCCTGGTAGATCAGTGATCTTCGAACAGTTAGTTTTGAAAAGCTGTACGCGTTTTTCAAAATTTGTCTATCTAGAAGAGGAAGAACGAATAAATTCTGAGAATAAAAAAAGAGAAGATGGTAGAAAAAAGAGGGATAGAGAAGGTAGTAAAGAAAGAAAGAAAGTCTTATCTCTGATAGGAATTCGACTGCACCTTCTGCGGTAACGGGTATGATTCCCGTTCAGCCTGGCATATTTTGTATTATCATAACCTCATTAGCCAAACACAAATTTCAGACTTATCCGGGCATAATCAGCAAAAAGAAAAAATATTGGAATAAAATACGAAGAATGAATCTTGGAAAGGAATAGAAACAATTAATAAATGACTAAATAATATATTATTATATGCTTCATTAAAAATTATTAAGAAGTAAAAGAGACATTAAAAACAAAACACCCAAGATATAACAATAAACTTTTAAGAGAGACGCAAGGATTGCAAAAGACTGTTCATAATGAAACTAATGGACAACCAATTTTCTCATTGCAAGAACGAAAATATGGTAATAATAAAACCTATCATCATAATAAATCATACCAGCGGTTGTTATGAATATGGAAGTTGAACGTATGGCTTGTTACCTTACAGGCAACTCATATAAGATTAAGTTGAAATTTATGCGACAGAGCAGCTATTGCATTGTGCAGTGCAGCCACATACTCACCATCTCTCTTTCCATCATTACTCTGTTTCTCTCCCGTGGTTATCATTTATTGCTTCTTATTACGAAAGCCTTTGTTGATAGCATGTTTATTACGTTGATAAAGATGATCCGCAAGGAATTTATAACCATTTACCAACATCTACAAATAGCACATACCAACTATAAACACGACAAGCCCTCACATGATTGTGAATTTAATGCATGAATAAGTTACAAGATTGAGATTGTACGAGGAAAATCCATCAACATCAGTGAAAACGGAGAACGACAATTCTGTAATTTAATTTGGAAAATAATGTAGAAATTCGCTACTGCGCAAATCAACTTAAATAATTTTCTCATTCTATGCATTGATCCATGAGACTGGTAAATTAGTAGTGAGTGGTGATCAAAAATCTAGCAGGACAATTATATTTAGTATACACTATAGTAACAATGTGGTACAATGTGAGAAGTCATAATACAATGTTATTAAAAATGATAGTACACGCATATCTAGTACATGCCTAACCAGTAGAACCAAGCAAATTAGCAATGAAAAATGCTGTTATGATAGGAAGTGGTACAAAGCTACATATAAATGCGAACAACAGGATTACTTAATCTAACTACTGACTCAATACTAATACTACTACTACTATATTAGTAATATCGGATTACAACCCATTGATTATTTAAATTATTTATTATGTATAAAATTACAACTAGATAGTTTTATTGAAGATTTAACAAAGTATGAAGTCGATAAACTAAAGATTTGTCACCAAAATTATAGTTGGTCATAAAAATGGAGTATTTTTGTCCTGATTTTCACAAACATCATCAATACTTCAAACTTTCCTACTAATATGCTAATAGGTCCGGGAAAGCATGTTCTTGATTGGAAAAATACGCTTTCTTATACTTTGCAATATAGCGGTGGGCTATAATATAGCGGTTTTGGCTCCTCTCCAAGAGCTTCAAGTAGAAGATATGCTTTTTCACTATAAAAACGGATTTGGAGCCATTTTTTTTCAATTGAAAAATATAAGAAAGTAGCCTTGCAAAACACATTTGTCAACATTAGCAATCAATACATTCAATAGGTTACTTCTGCACCTTCACGAAGATAACTTTATCTGTGATGAACAACACACCGCTATCCACCGACAATTACCACACTGAACTAAATACAATAACATCTCCACACAATCGGACTCAGAAATGAAAATCAGATGTGTAGCCTTTGCAATCAGTCTGAAGAGACTGCCAAGCATATCATACTGGATTGCGAGAGACTCGGGGGAAGGAGAATGGCTCTGTTTGGCTTTAAGCAACCAGGTGATGAATGGGACGTTAGCATAGGGAAGAAACTCCTGGATCTTGTAAAGGGCACAGGTATTGGTTTGCCTAACTAACGTACTAGGGACACACAATAAGCTTCGGTTGACGTGTGAGGATCTTTGAATCTTCTGGATCTTTGAATCCGTCCCTTCATAACATAACATAACATAAATACAATAAAATACCTAGCACAAGAAAACGGCTACAAGCACGACCTAATTGACAAACTCAATCATAAAATAAGAAACAAAAAACAAAACACCAACACCACTGACAAAAAATACATCACAATGACATACATTAATCCACAATCATACAGACTAGCAAAAATCTTCAAAAAAGCCGGCCACACCATCTCATTCAGAACAAAAAACAAAATAAAAAATGCACTTGCACTCAAAACCACACTGAACACAAACAAATACGATCTCCCAGGGATCTACAAACTGAACTGCTCTGATTGTAACAAATTCTACATAGGACAAAAAGGCCGCACATTCAAACAACGTCACAAGGAACATTTTCAAGCCCTGACATCAGTAGGTATGTTTGGAGACCTTTGGGACAACCCCCCCCCCCTCCCCCCCCTCACCCCCCCAAAAAAAAAAAAAAAAAAAAAAACAAATTAAAAAAAAAATTAAAAAAAAAAAAAAAAAAAAAATTAAAAAAAAAAAAAAAAAAAAAAAAATTAAAAAAAATTAAAAAAAAAAAAAAAAAAATTAAAAAATATTAGAAAAAATTAGAAAAAATTCCGACCGATCGGCCAAGGTCAGGGGACCATGGGTGGGGACCTGGCATGAGTATATATGGGGGATCAGTTGCTGGTAGGGTCATAGTGTCTCAGTGAACGCGGACGAGTGCTTATACTATAGCCCAGACCTTCTGTTGTGAATTCACCCAGATCTTCAGTAGTGATTAAAATGTAAGTACAAGTGCTTGTAACATCTCAGGACTTAGTAAATTTTTGAAACATTTTAGGACTTAGAAAAATGTTAGGACTTAGAAAAATTTTGCATCATCTCAGGACTTAGAAAAATTTTGCATCATCTCAGGACTTAGAAAAATTTTGCAACATCTCAGGACTTAGAAAATTTTTGTAACATCTCGGGACTTAGAAAAATTTTGAAACATCTTAGGACTTAGAAAAATTTTGAAACATCTTAGGACTTAGAAAATTTTTGTAACATCTCAGGACTTGGAAAAATTTCCGAAAAATCTTAGGACTTAGAAAAATCTCAGGACTTAGAAAAATTTTCAAAAAAATCTTAGGACTTAGAAAAATCTCAGGACTTAGAAAAATTTTCAAAAAAATCTTAGGACTTAGAAAAAATTTCCGAAAAATCTTGGGGACTTAGAAAAAATTTTCAAAAATCTTGGGACTTAGAAAAATTTTCAAAAAATCTTGGGACTTGGAAAAATTTCCGAAAAATCTTGGGACTTGGAAAAATTTTCAAAAAACCTTGGGACTTAGAAAAATTTTCAAAAAATCTTGGGACTTGGAAAAATTTTCGAAAAATCTTAGGACTTGGAAAAATTTTCAAAAAAATCTTGGGACTTGGAAAAATCTCAGGACTTAGAAAAATTTTCAAAAAATCTTGGGACTTGGAAAAATTTTCGAAAAATCTCAGGACTTGGAAAAATTTTCAAAAAATCTCAGGACTTGGAAAAATTTCCGAAAAATCTCAGGACTTGGAAAAATTTCCGAAAAATCGTAGGACTTGAAAAAATCTTCAAAAAATCTTAGGACTTGGAAAAATTTCCGAAAATCGTAGGACTTAGAAAAATTGTCAAAAAAAAAAATCTTGGGATTTAGTTTTACATGGGGCATATGGGGAGGGGCATGTGGGAAGTTTGCTGGACTATAAGGAATGATCTCTAGACTTATTACTTTGAAAATAGGACTTAGTCATACATGGGGCATATGGGGAGGGGCATGTGGGAAGTTTGCTGGACTATAAGGAATGATCTCTAGACTTATTACTTTGAAAATAGGACTTAGTCATACATGGGGCATATGGGGAGGGGCATGTGGGAAGTTTGCTGGACTATAAGGAATGATCTCTAGACTTATTACTTTGAAAATAGGACTTAGTCATACATGGGGCATATGGGGAGGGGCATGTGGGGAGTGGAGCAATTATGTGACCAGCTGCTATTAACAAGATATCTGTATTGTTCCAGATACACGCAAGGAAAAAGCATCGATACTTGCAAGGACTCCCTTCCTATAAAGCGATAAAAGTAAGCATCTATCCTCTAAAATCCATTCTGTTTTACCATCAATGTGATGCAATATTGTGAAATAACATAATTCTCTTTTCATTTGAAGATGTCCAATGGTCATAGGAGGATACGCCGTGGTCAAAGGGTTCCAGCAATGCAGGCTGCTGAAAGTGAATGGGGCCAAGGAACCATGATGATTGCATGGTTACAAGGTCCCAATATCTTCCAACAGCTTGCAGCAGGGATGGCTGCATCAGCATCCCAGTGCCACCGACCAGCATCCCAGTGCCACCGACCAGCATCCCAGTGCCACCGACCAGCATCCCAGTGCCACAGACCAGCATCCCAGTGCCACAGACCAGCATCCCAGTGCCACAGACCAGCATCCCAGTGCCACAGACCAGCACAACCTCATCGACACCGACCATCACAACCTCATTGACACCGACCATCACATCCTCATCGACACCAATCATCACAACCTCATCAACACCGACCATCACATCCTCATCGACACCAATCATCACAACCTCATCAACACCGATCATCACAACCCCATCAACACCGGCCAGCACAACCTCATTGCCACCGATCATCACAACCCCATCGCCACCGGTCAGCACAACCCCATCAACACCTGCCAGCACAACCCCATCGCCACCGGTCAGCACAACCCCATCAACACCGGCCAGCACAACCTCATCGCCACCGATCAGCACAACCCCATCGCCACCGGTCAGCACAACCCCATCACCACCGGCCAGCACAACCCCATCGCCGCCTAGCATACAACCTTATAGGGGAGGCTGATGCAGCGGCGGCTCAGTGTGGTGGTGGAGAAACCTGGGAGGAGGAGGAGGAGGGGTGGGGCCCTCCTCCCTGTGAGCCAATTCAACATATGGAAGAGGATGCACCTCCTCCATATATGGAAGACGCCCCTCCTCCATATATGGAAGAAGCACCTCCTCCATATATGGAGATTGAAGATGCTGCACCCCTACCTCCCCCACATATGGAGATCGAGGATGCTGCACCTCCAGCTGTGGTGGAGGATTTACCTCCAGCTGCTTAAAGTTCCCCAGCTGTGCGATGGCTAATCAGCACGCTGCTTAAAGTTCCTCAGCTGTGCGATGGCTAATCAGCACGCTGCTTAAAGTTCCTCAGCTGTGCGATGGCTAATCAGCACGCTGCTTAAAGTTCCTCAGCTGTGCGATGGCTAATCAGCACGCTGCTTAAAGTTCCCCAGCTGTGCGATGGCTAATCAGCACGCTGCTTAAAGTTCCTCAGCTGTGCGATGGCTAATCAGCACGCTGCTTAGTAATACTTCCAAATAACATTCCAACAATGTAATATCATGATCTATCATTGATTACAGATGGCAAATGCTTACAATGCTGACAATGTATACCAGCCAGAACCTCTCTATCTACTGGCAAAGGTGGCATCCATTGAGGCGCTATATCTGGGTGATCAACTGAGCAAGCTACCATGCAGTCTACAAGAAGATATATTACTGTTCAATTCTCGATACCATCATGGAGCAACCCGCAAGCATAGAGACATGCTGGTAGCCGTATGCAAGCGTATGGACTTCAAGGATCTCATCACGCTTTGTCAGGCCGAAGACCTCACCATCGATGATCTTGGTATAGCACTTTCTTACGACCGCAGACACATCTTTCAATTACCTGAGATATTACATAGATCCCAGCCTAGTGGATCCCATCATCTTCCAACATGTCTGGAAAGGCTTCGGTACATGTCTATTGGCGCATTACAACAGTGTCGATGTGCAGAGATTTTAAGTTTAACAAGATACATGCGTAGGAGTAGACATGTGAAGGATGAACACCTTCTCAAATATTTAGGAGTTAACGATCTAGCAATGACGGTCAATACAAGGTTTTTCATGACAGTTCCAACTATTGGTTATGTGATGGACCTATATGCAGCTCTTGAAAATAGATGTGTTAGACGCCTTTACCTTTACTTATAGTACCCTCTTCGTTTCAGAGATAGAGAGAGAGAGATGGAGACAGATGGAAATCGGAAGAGTATAACAGAGATCAGACTCATAACAGAGGATGTCTGCAATCTGGTGACCGAGATGAAGCTGCCACTGTCATCATACCAGCATGCATTGAGGATTGCACGTCTATCATACAATGATTTGTTTCTTGAGCGCTACCTCCCATCAAGAGTCCTCCACCTACCACCATGTACATTCAGCAGTATACCACTAATGGACGGAGAAATATGGTCCTGCAAATGTCTGATACTATCATTTTCATTGAGGACTATAGTAGAAGAAATAGAGGGTGACTACCCATCATCATATGACGATTGTGTATATACCTTCGACTGGTACAGTGGTCTAGTACCAGGCATACATACTGACCAAGCATCATTGCTGGACAATATCGGAATTGTATACTGTACACCCCAACCCGAGAGAGTTGAGGTATTCCATCACCAATTGCATTGCTTCGAATAGCCGCCAATAATGCATTCAAAACTAATAATCATTCAATTCAATTACAGATGTCATCCACCACTACCGCCGCTGACGCCATCTTCAATTCGATCGGAGCACTAAAACCTCTTGTTTTCACATCTATGAAAGATCTCCAACAAGACCAGACATATCAGATGATAGATGCGCAGAGAATAACTACACAGTATGGGAAAAAGGTTGCAATCACATTGGATTCTGAGAACGGGCATCTACGTGTCATACTACCAGATCTATACAGCAGGACCACCCTAGAACTTATCCCAGATGGAGAAATTGTTGATATGTCGATGTACAAATTCAAGAGTCACCCTGCTGGGAGAACACATAGGATTCAAATGTTTAAGGAACAGTAAATACCCACTCTCTCTCTCTCTCTCATCTCAATGTTACCCGCTCTCTTTATAATGCTAAACTTAAAAATCAGCTCTCTTTATAATGCTTGGGAAAAAATAAAACTTGTTATATCTGCAACTGTATTACATAATCAATAACCTTGGCATTCTGTATGATATCATTCCAATGCAGGAAAAACAAGTAATTGCGCAACATTATGCATTACGTAATCACTTGCCATTGGCGCCATACCAATGAAGCAGGAAAACAAGTAATTGCACAACATTATGCATTACGTAATCACTTGCCTTTGGCGCCATACCAATGAAGCAGGAAAAAACATGTCTGTGTACAGCATTACTGACCTTGGCGCCATCCAGGAAAAAACGTATGCAACTAATTTATGGCTGTACAAGAAATAGGTGGGAGCACAGTTGACCTTGGGGAGATCCGGTTACCAAGTATATATAGAGGACCTCCGGCTTGTAGATCCATAGTATCTCAGCAAACGACTGCTAGCTTCTACAGTGAATCCTGCTAAAGACTCAATAACAGTAAGTATTTGTCTTTTGCTAGATCATCTAACCTCCATAGCTATCGCATGAAATCTAATGCCTAACCTATCATTCATCCATTGCATGAAATCTAACCTCAAATGGCTAACCATGATATCATCTACTGCATGAAATCTCATTCATCTACTGCATGAAATCTCATTCATCTACTGCATGAAATCTCATCCACATGAATGGCTGACCCACAATGCTGACTGTAAGATTATGCTAATACCTGTTCATTTTCAGATGTCATCCACTAATGATGCCGCTGACGCCATCTACAACACAATTGCATCCCAAAAGCCGCTAGACCTCATATCCATGAAAGATCTCGAGCCAGGGCACACGTACCAAATGATCAGCGCAGAGAGAGTCACCACAAAATATGGTGAAAAGGTGGCAGTCACACTGGATTCCGACAACGCACACATATGGGTTATACTTCCAGAGTCATACTGCAGGACCACCTTCAAATTCGTCCCTGCTGTAGGAACCGTCGACATGAAATCATATAAATTCATGTGCCATCCTGCTGGGAGAACCCATAGAATCCAATTGATTAAAGAATGAAAAAATAAAAGTGTGACATCTGCAACTGATTTGTTATTCATTTTCCCCTACCATAGTTTCAGTGTCCACTTATGCCTACAAGTGTACACCAAGTGTTCACCTAGTGTTCACCTAGTGCTCACCTAGTGATCACCAGTGTTCACTAAGTGTTCACCTAGTGCTCACTTAGGCCTAAAAGTGTACACCAAGTGATCACCAAGTGTTCACCAAGTGTTCACCTAGTGCTCACTTAGGCTTAAAAGTTTACACCAAGTGTTCACCTAGTGCACTGTTGCTTCAAAGAAAAAAAGGTTGAAAAGAAAAGTATATACTCTTACAATACATTATTTATTAAACAATCTCAAGTATGAAACAATACATAGAAATTGGCTACAATATTGCCCCTTTCAAAGTCTCTGGTAACACCATAGGTCTCTGCCGACCTATTAAGAGATTCCTTTACACGGCCCACGCCATCGGTCACATCACCTGGCGGCCATAATCTAGGATGTTGCTCAGCTTTACAAATTGATACCAGTAGAGCAGGATCGCCTGATTGACCATCCTCAATCCTAATGCATCTGACACGTCCATCCATAGAGTTGTAGTCAAATCCGGCAAATGTAATCCTTCTTCTGCCAACCAAAGATAGACTCTGGTCACCGCACTCAAAGTCACACCACCAAGTCTCATCGCTGTCATTGAAATCAATCTCCAGCTTAACATCCTTGTTCCTCCATCCAGGCACTGAACGCAAGTCCATTATGGCTACCAAGCTATTCTTTAACTTGTATATTGTGTCTAATGGCACTCTCCAATGATTATCAAAACAGGCTGTCACCATGAATGGCAGTCTATCCACATATGATGCTGGAGACCGTTGCTTCTTATCCTCCTTATACGATGCAATGCCCATGTAGATATCTTTCAGGAACGAATTGACACTATTACGGTTGAAGTTTGCAGATTGTGGACCTGGACAAAATCTTTCACCTGGGAAGTCGCCTTTGTCTCTGACCCATTGTATAAACCCTTGACTAGGTACTGCATCGATGACAGCATAGCGTAGTCTCCTGAGACGAGTACAATCACATTCAAGGATATTCTCAGAGCTGACGTCACATGACTCTGCATGCCCAGATTCAAGTTGAAAATTGTCCATGCTCAAGCTGTCTTGCCGCCGCAGTAGCTCAGCTTCTAGATCCATGACTGCCGCCTTCAAGCGTGTCTCGGCTGCCCTTGAGCTCAAAATCCTTGAGATCATCTTGACTGTAGGTGTTAAACTAAACTATACTGAGCAGCAGCAGGCTCTTAAATACTAGAGGTGGTGGGGTAAATGATGACGCAATATTCACATTTCATTCTTTATTGACAAAAATAAACTTCGACAAAAATATCTATCTCTTTGTAATGCTTGCATGATCCAATTGTGCAGGATGTTTACTACATTGAGCGCACAAAATGGCGGTACATCCAAGCGTCCTCGTCCTCCATTGTCACCAGCCAGCTTCATCTTCACAGTCTCCAAGAAGTCGAGCAGGTAATGTTCTGGGCAGTAGACTGTAGTAGTCTTCATCAGCACCTCCAAGTTGGGCGTCTCATGGAATAGGTAGGGCGAACTCAGGTCCACATACTCCACATTTTCCTTTTTGTTCAGCTGCAGTAGCGTTTCCAGCAGACAAATCTTCTCATATCCATATACCAAGATCTTGACTGGCCGTCCCGATTCACTGTTCTCGTGCAGCCATCTTCCAACTGTGTCACATACAATTTGCTTCAAGGCCGAATATGAGAGGTGTGTTTGGCCGGCTCCATTGCCCGACCATCTCAGTCCATGTTTAGCTCTTTGTAATTGATTGCTTTCAACCAGGCCGCTTGTTTTCAGCAAAATGTCCGGGTATGGTGACTTGAAAAAGTAGTGGTGAGTCAACACATGATGTTCATCGTCACGTTCCAATATTGCCATCTCCTTGACAATAAACTGGTTATTCAATCCCTCAAAGCCTTGAAAGTCCATCAAGTAGATTGGTATTGGTCCAAAAAGTTCTGTAGCCCTGCTTGGTGTGATGCCATCTTCGTCATCATCATCAGTGGAAGCCTGGTTGAGGTCGGTTGTACTTGTAGAAGCGTCCTTCATCAACGATGTCTCATGTTGAGTGTAGTAGCCTGGGCAGTAGCCCACAACATCCTCTCCATCGCTGGGTGGCAACTCCCCCTCCTCCTCATCCAAAAAGCGTAGAACTCTCCTGGACATGATGACTGCTTCACTCGACGCTTCTTGCAACTATGAGCATACTGCTGCTTGCTGATCGCCTTTATATCCTCCACCGCTCTCTCTCTCTAGGCCGATTGAACAAGACCAGTCATTGGCTGATACTCCTTAACCACTTCATGTATCAGCAGACAATAGGCATGTGTTTTTCCTGGAATGTTGTCACTTGCTTCAAACTCAACTCTGATGTCAATGCTTCCCGTCTTGAGCGATTCGTTTTGACGTGAACAGTCAATGGGAAACAGTAACATCTTACCATCCCGCACAGCCTGTTTCTCAAAAAGTGGGTTGCTTGCTCGAGCGTCATCACGATTGTAGACTCCATTGAATGCTGCATACATATTGTACACTTGGTTGTCATCACCATTGATGCTTTCATACGGATAGTACTTGTTGTTCAAAAACACTCGAATGTCTTTCATTTTGCACATGTCAAAGTATGAGCTATTCACAGTAGCCGCTCCTCTTCTTCCAGTCTGCAGTCCAATCACAATGTATCTTGGCTTCTCCAGCTGAGTAGTCGACTTGACAGTCCACGTATGTTTTGTGGTCTGTGGCAAAGATGGATACTCGTACAGTTCCCAATGTCTGAATGGCATTGAGATGGGCGTGTTGTTTTGCACCAGTCTCAGCAGACGCAATTTAGCTTCATCAGACACCTCTACATAGGGCATCCTCCACACCAGTTTCTCAATTGTGACCTTGCCTGCTGTATTCAAACAGTCTGAAGTGTCAGCACTGCGTCTCAGCACCAGCTCCTGTTTCACATTCAGCATAATCTGCCTATAGTCCTCAGCAAAGCCCAACAGGTATCTAAGTGGCACATTCATGATGGTTGTGTTGGCACCATTGGCATCAAACGTGCCAAACCCTGCCTGGGCATCATATCTGTAGCCGGCTCCATCCATCTTGAGCTGTTCTTCCCGCTCAAAGGTCATGGCATTCTTCATCAGGCTGGCAATGCCAGGGCTACGTATGCTGTCCACTACAACTCCATTGATCTCGTAGCGTATTTCCGAAAACAGGTGGGCAAAGAATCCAGAAACACAAGGTGAGCCTCCCAAGGTTGCATTTGATGCATTGGTCACCTTGTACTCCATGTGCAGATAGCTCTCCGATGGCAGTGTATAGATGTCCTGCTGCTGAATTGCTATCCGAATCTCATCATTGGCACCAAAGCCTGTAGTATACGGTGCATGAGAATGATATTCATAGCCAGTGATGCTGTTCTCCGCTGAAGGGCCAGCCCTTGTCACATCCAAAACTCCCATTTTTCAGTGTTATCGTCGTCTTCCTCCTCTTACAACTTGATAGCCTTTCTTCTGCAGATATTTGATGCTGCTCGATGTTAACACCACAGAGTCCAATGGTCGAATGACGTCTTTCACAAATGGTGCCCTATTAATAGACTTTTGTTCTACCACCTCCATGGGGGACATTGCTGCTTCCACATCCAATCCTTGATTCCACTTGCCAAATAATAGCACCATCACTTGGGTTGTTGTCGCAAATGTAAGGTTATGTTTATCGGTTCCTCCCTAAAGTCCACCAGACGTCCGTTCTCATCAACAATCTCCAATGTAATGCTACCAATCTGCTTGGTGTCTACCGGTAAATAGATGACATTTTGTACAGTCACACTCATTTTATACCCTGGATCAACATCTGGGTAAAACTCATAGATCACGTGATCCTTGACACCATTTGAGTAGGATCCACTCACAATGTTACACTTTATACGCAGCACATTGGGACGACTGATTTGCACTGTCGTGATACCTCTAGTCTCGACTTTAGCTTCTACAACTTGGTCGAATCCCAGCAGCTTTCCTATTGAATCAGGTTGTCTAAAGTCCAACATGGCGTCGCATAATACTAAACATTTCAAGGTCGATGGGTCCACAGCCATCTGAAACTTGACTCCACGTTTCTTCATCCTTGCCTCCAGCAGGTTGGCAATTGTTTGAAATTCAAAACTACCTTCTGGCAATACTACCTTTTGCCAAACCAATACTGGAGCTTTTTCTCCTCCAGCCTGGGCAGCTCTAGGCTTCCTTTGAGTACCCTGGTTAGCAGTATCACTAAACAACTGCTGAGCAAACACTTTACCTGTAACTTCCTCATGAGTCATTGCATAGTCGTCCTTCTGGTCCACTTTTGGAGCCAGGAAATGTAGTGCATTGTTGTAGCCATTCTCAACATTTGGTATAGAGTTGCAGCTAGTAAAGCTGATGAGTCCAATTTCCCATTCGCCATTGCTTGTATCAAGTGGCGGGTAAAATTCACTTTTCAATATTGAGGTTCTACCTCCAAAGCAGAGCATCATGGTCTTGACTGCTCAGTGTACTATTACACAATGACTTGATAAGAGTATAGACTAGAACCTTTATACTATGTGGGTGGGAGAAATGAAAAGACAATTGTTGTACATTGTTATTTATTTTCATCAAGCAAAAACTTTAAACATAAATGTCCGCATATATGAGAGTAGAGATCCTCTTGCTTCTGGTCGTAGTTGTACTCGATCCTTGCTGCTGGACTCGATCCTCTGTGCATGTAGTCGATAAACTCCTGCGGTGGTCTCAAATTGCCAAATCCGTCAAAGTAGCGAATGATGCCATCCTTCTTCTTCACATAGCACACCCAATGTGTGCCAGCTCCATCACTTTGGTCCAGGTTGATGATGCCACACTCTTGATCCAGTGGTCCATTGGTTGGTAGAGCATCTCGCATGAAAACTCCTCGAAATTTCTTCAGCTTGAGACGGCAGGCGTACTTGTAGAGGTCGGCATCTGTTAGCGCTCGGTCGGGTAGAGCAACAATCATCTTCTGCCGCCACATTGACGGCGACGCACCCCGTTTCCCGTCTTCTGACATCTCAGGTACAGACCTCTACCACTCCTTTTCCTGGAAGCCGCTGTAGTTCTCTTCCTCCTCCTGCTCTGTGCAGCTCTCCTCTTCTTTTTAGCTCCTCCTCCAAACTTTGCCTTGGCCTTCATGATGTTGGTCACCGCTAATGCTGCAGCTCTTTCTGCCAATCCAGCGTCTGAAGATGTTGCCACACTCCAAGCCCGTTCAGCCAAATCTCTGTCTGCTGCTGCTCTGCTCCTTGTATCGCTATTCCTCGAATAGGCAATGTCGTGCTGCTTGCAGGCCTGATCAAGTTTGTTGATTCCTGGATCACCTCTTGCCAATCGTTTTTCAAGCTTTGTACCTGGTCCACAGTACTGGTAGCCGGGAAGATGAAGTTCTACGGGCAGTATGTCTATCGCTTTGTTGACTATTGTACCCGCTGCGTTTGTGATTGCTGAAAGTACTCCTCTTCCTCGATACCTCCGTCTACCTCTGCATACAGCCATCTAATGTCGATCAGCGGCCTTGTCATCTCATTTTATACCCTTAGACGGTTTGGAGATTCCCATAAGCTTTAACATTTTATCCTTCAATTGTTCTTTAGTCAAATTGCGGTTTTCACTTGACGAACTAACATCCAACATGACAGTGAGACACTTTTCAACCACATCCTTTGAATGTTCATCCATCCTTTTCTCCAAATACTGTTTGTTCACTCCATCTGTAGGTTGAATTGGATCTTGCATATCCGTCAGTATTGATTTCTTAAGGCTTGTCATTAATTGCAATGTATCGGGATCTCTTCTCTTTGGCAAATGAAATGACATTATATCTCTACATGTAATCAGATTCACAGCATCACGATTGCTGCGTGGATTTGCCAAATTGATCATACGCCTATGACGGGCATTGATGTTTCCCAAAGAATTCATGTCTGCTCTCGAGAGACTTACTGCCCATCAATGCAACATTGCCGCCTTATATAGTGTGTGCAGGCTTACCAACTATGTAACCGCCTTCCTCCAACTCTTCCAAGATTGAGTTGATTTCATTCTCATGTCCAGTGTTGCCAACTGCTTTAGACTGATCCAACAGCTTCAGTCTGTCCACAAGTTCGTTGGGATCGTTGTAGTAGACATATTCAATCCTGTTGCCATTACTTGCAACCATATTGAAAGGTGCCAACAGTCCTCTTCCAGCAACTTTGGCTCCTTTCCCACTGACTGCTTCTCCTCCTCCTCTTATCAGATCCTTGATTGTCCTCTTGTACTTGATATTGTTATAGTTTGCAATCTTACCATTTGGACTGTAGTTTTCTCGGTACACATTGGTAAAGTCCAAAAGCAGTTTATAGGTGTTCAAGTCGTCTACCTTCACTTTTCCTTTGTCAGGCATTTTCATGAAAACCAGCTCACAAAGGCCTGGTGTAGCTCTGAAAGTCTTTTCAATTCTACCATCTGCAGGATTAGACAGCACAATCTTGTTACCTTTAGGTCCAAAGGTAAGCAGCTTACTGCCTAGATAGTACAAGTTGTCTATCACTTTCGGTCCAAATGCATCATCAAAGTTAAAGTCCTTGCGCACTGATTGCATAATGTACTCCCCCACTGGTTTTGAAGCCAGATCAGATTGGGCCAACGCTTGTTGTGCCACATGACTGCTAGTATCGAGCAATTTCTCAACACTAAGGTTTTCCTCATCATCATCATCGTCATCACCCATGTCTTGACGCTTCCACAATTGTCGTGCAACACTCGAAGTACTTGCAGCTGGACTTGCACCTTCACCTGTTCCATATGTTTCAAAGATTGGTGACTCCTCTTCTCTAATATCTGGCAGTGATTGCAGTCTATGCTTCATCCTTCCTGGATAGGGAGTGCTGCTGCTAGCTGGTGTTGTTGGCGGTGTAGGCAATATACGGGGTGCATCCAAAAATGGTGTAGTCATTAGATGTGTCTGTTGTTGAGCCGGTGGTTTAGAAGATTTGAGTGTTTCAACAATATTGGCAAGTGGATCACTAAGCGGCTTGAAATGTTTTGCATGCTGCTCCTCTGTCAATTCCCTGCCCAGTGTCAGCTCTCTATGCTTCCTCTTGATGTTACGCTTCAGCTTGACAATCTCCATGATGGTTGGTGCAATCTCTTCCACAGTTTGCTTCATCTCCTCGTCCGTCTCACTCGGCGTTCAGTGCTAGACTGAGCGAAATCACTGCTGTGCTTCAACTAAGAATGTATCAAGGCCATTCCTGTAGCGCCCTCTATTCTTGTCTGAGGACTGATCAACTACAAGGAATGCATGCGCAGATGATGACCATACGTCATTGCATATTCTTCTGAATTCGTCAAAGGTCATGTCGGATCCCACATGATCTCTGTACAAATGTTTCATATTCAGTTCGTCTTGTTTAAACATGATTAGAAAATTGGCATTGTCACGTATCAACTGTTTTGGTATACGGCTATAAGTCTGTGCCAGATAAAATGCATCAACGTTACTGTGTCGACCAGTGGTAAAGTAACGTCTGATGGCTTCCTGTTGCTCACAGATCACATCATCGAAAATTATTATCGAGTTGGCGGGCAACTCATGCGGTGCAGGTATCTCTTCACATGTGTCACACTCGGTGTAGCTCAGTTTAGGTCCAAGGTCTTCCATAATGGTGCGCAGTAGCTGATACTTTGGTTGAAATGTAGTTTTTGAGTAGAGATAGATGTTTGAAAATGAGATTCCTTTAAGATCAAAAAGCATGTTGAACAGTAAATTGGTTTTTCCACAGCCTGACGGTCCACATATAATGCAGCGCATATGGTTGGGGAACAAAGGCCCATGACGTTTCTTTGCATTCATTTCTGGGTCGGTCAGACCACAGCCTCTCACCACTTGATCAAAGTCAATTATATTGAACCTGTGACTCCTTTGCACAACTGGCTTCATCACACTAAATCTGCTCTATCAATCCAAGAGTCGTGACTGCGATCGTATCCTTTCCAGCGCACCAACAGTTTATTACCTTTCCTTCTCAGCACTTTGGCAATTTCAAAAACACTGGGTACTTTGGTTTTCACAATCTCTTCTGCATAGAATCCTCCTTGCACACGCTGTCCTCTGCAATCTTCCAACTCGTATGTTACAGGCACTGTAGGTCGCACACGTGTTACTGTGAACAGCTCATTTGTCCAATTGGGTAGGTAGCCCTTGTCGAATGTCATTTTATACTTGCTTATTCGAACCTTATCACCTGGATCGACTGTTTGGTGAACACCTGGATAGAACCGGTTTTCAGATTTTTCCAACAAGCTCTGTTGATACTCTTGACGTTGTTCACTAAGTCTGGAGAGCAGTAATGTCTCATGCTCTTTTGTAACATCAACCGGTCGCATACCTATTGTCCTATGGATTCTTCCATTGTACTCTTTGACAAGTGAGGTTAGAATATCTGTCCAGCGATAGGTTCCACGCTCAGTGAATTTGATCCACATTAAATGTTTAAGTGTTCTGTTGAAACGTTCCACTATTGAAGCCTTCTTATCTGAATACGTTGAATAGTGATTGATGTCATAGTGTTTCACAAGTTGTTGAAACTTTGAATTGAACCACTCTTTACCATCGTCAGTTTGCAAGTGTTTCATTGGATTCTGCTCAAATATAGGATGCATTGCCTTGACAACTGCATTGGCTGACTTGTTCTTTATCGGAATAGCGTAAGCATACTTGCTCAGACAATTGATAATTGTAATAATGTACCTGTATCCTTTGTTCTGAAGTGCATACGGTATCATCTCAACTAGATCAGCCTGATACAGATCATCTAGCCCCTTCACAGTTACCATACGTGTTGGGAAATTCCGACGAGCTGACCTGTGCAACTCTCTTGCTATTGTAGCCTTCTCCATACTGATACATAATATATGTTTACATAATATATATACTAGGCATTGAAATGGCGCCAGAATGTCAGTGATTGTTGCACACAGTCACGTTTTTCCTGGATGGCGCCAAGGTCAGTACTGCTGCACACAAACATGTTTTTTCCTGCATCATACCAATGAAGCTGTCAAGGTCAGCGATTACGTAACACATTTGCATAATATTGCGCAATTCCACAGACATGTTTCATTGGTATGGCGCCAAAAGGCTAGTTTAAGTCAATCATGGGTTAGAAATTAGTAGCCGACACGTGGATATACAATATTTATTGACAATAGAAATGATATACATACAGTTTAGTCCATGATATCGACAAGCACCCAATGGTACAGCTGTCCCAGGTTGGCAGCAATTTCACACAGTCCTTTGCCAAGAGGGAATTGTAAAATAATAGCATCATTGTAAAGATTACTTATGAAGGCTTCAGGAAAGCATAATGACACTGTTTCCACAAAGTTTTGTAATGTTCCAAATGGTTCAGGTTGTTCTTCGTAGCCGAAACAGAATAGTGGTTGCAGAATCCAGTGGTTGCTGGTAACATGTTGACAATCTCCACAATCGCACATTATATCGATCTGCTGGCTCCACTGGTGATGGCTGGTGGCGGTGAGTTGTCCAGAGTCTTCGGTACAGCTGTAGTAGTAGAGAGCGTAGGACAGTGTGGTGTACAGACCGTGTCTGATGCAGCAATGATGGCTTCAAGAAAGCCCAGCGATGTGAAGGATGGGTGGAGACAGGTGCGCAAATTGTATGCGCAATGGACTCGTCGGCACAGGTCCTCCTCCACATTGCGTTCTGCAGCCAGCTTCATGTACCATTCGTTAACGTCACGTCCCATTGCATCAATGGCTTCCTGTGTAGTATTCCGGTGTAGCACCATTCTTGACACCAGGCACTGACGTATGTGGAAAACATTTGATTTATCCAGTCCATGCTCCCTTGATGTTAGAAATTCCTCAGTCCTGTACTCTGGGTCCAACGAGCTAACGCTCACAGCAGCTGCCACAAGTAGATAGTATGTTGCCTGCATCATGATTGAAGGTCATCCGCCGATGCACGTCCATTTATAGCCTCAATGCTCATTAATTCTTGGAAGTAATCATGACGTCACTGCTGTCCATGACGTCATCATCACTGCTGTCCATGACGTCATCATCATTACGAGCCCGCTTTGTGGGAGGCTGGTCTTCATCACTGGAAGTTCTTTTGTTACTGAGCTGATGGTGCCCAAATGCCATAGTGCTGATGCCATCATCCATTATGCTTCGTTTTTCATCAGCATTGCTAAGGGCCTTCTTCTTTTGCACAGTCGTCATGATTTGGTGTTTTCGTGTGCTGAACATGACTTGCTCTCTATAGATTGCCTCATCTCCATAGAGGCAGTCCAGGTAGTCGTGGAAGCCGATGTAGCGTTTGGCATCGGGATGATCCTTTGATAGCTCTTGACCCAACACAGGTCGCCGTACTCCCTTAGCCTTCTTGATGAGTCCACTCTTTGCCTGGCTAGGATCAGGATTGTAGCATCGACAGGCGTACAGCTTGGAGCGCAGTCCAACATACTCGTGAGGAGCTCTGGCCGAATACTCATCTTTGAACTTCCCCAACACCATTTTGTTTGTATGAGAGTAGCAAGGATGGTCGGTTGGGTATTCTGACGTGTCAAAGATATCTCGCAGCTCCTTGATGTTGAGTATATCCTTGTACATGTCTTCTGTCTCAACCAGGTAGAAGAGGCTGTCTGTGTCCTGGTACAATAGCTTGAGACGATCGTTGTAGATGGGTTTCATCACATCATAGTGGAATTCGTACATTAGGGTTTTACTGATGTCCAACACAGATAGTCCAACGTAAATCGGTTTGTTGAGATTAACTTTCTCCTGATGTAGGGTCACTGCACAGATGTTCTCCCCAAAGATGATTCGATCCTTGAATGATGGTCGGGCTACAAGCTTCTTTAGACGGTTCTCACAGTTGACCAACTCCATGTTCATACGCTTCCTCACATTCTCCATGGTCTTGCCAAAGACAGCGTTATTCATTAGTTTGAAGAAGTTTTTCTCAAACTTATTCTTTGACTGCTGTCTGAGACTGGTATTGAGCTGGATGTAGGAAGCTAGGAAGTCGGTCTGCTCAAATCTCACACCTCGATGGACCTTGGTTATTCTCAAACCATGTTGGACAGCTTGTTTGAGAAGACGGTAATGGCAGACGTAGCGTGTATGCGAGTTCAGTGTTGTCATCAGGCGAACATATCCAGATTTCTGCGTTTTCCGGTTTTCTGGTAGGAATGGAAACTCGTTGTGTAGATCATGCAGTTCGGCAGGGTACTCCACATCAACCTCGAGGATGTATCCAATTTGCTGTCTATCAGCAACACCTGCAATGTCTCTGGTCACTGCCTCCAGTTCCTCTTTGCCCATCCATTGGAATTTCCGGCAAGGAAGTGGATTGCTCATTGCCCAGCCATACAGGTTGTTGGCGTCTGTGTACAGGAGGTAGGATGTAGGTTTCTCTGGATCCACAGGCGCCCCAGTATACTGGTTGTTGGCAATGGCATGGCGGTGAATGCATGTGGTGATACCTCCTCTGATACCTCGTTCAATAAGCATGTACATGTCGTAGTCGGTCAGCAGCTCAAGTTCCACCTTTGTACTTTTGAGCATAACATCAAAGGAGAAGCCTGGTGATGTGAAATAATGAGCACAGTCCAGATCGTATGTCCTCATGCACACGTCTCTAAAGCTTTCGAATACATCAGCCAGCAGGAGCACATCTGATTTTAGATAGAGATCGCTGTACTCTCCCAGGGTGCTACAACTGAACTGGCGCCAGACACATTGCGCATGTACATAGTCCTCATCACTGATACCGCGATCTGTTAGCCTACTGTAGAATACATCTTTTGGTGGCAGCGAAGTTTCCTCCAATCTCTCCCATGAGTTGCAGTACTCGTACGGGAACACACCTTTACGGGACACAAGAGCCAGTTTATCTCTAAACTGTTTAGAGGTGTGCACCAATACATTGGCAAGATCAGAGGCATTCTCAGCTGTCTTGACAAGATTCGTTACCAGGTTGTCCAGACTGTCGGGTGTAAACCGGAATGTGTCAATGAATCTCAGATGGAGTCTCTTTGAGATGTGCTTGGTGAAGGATATATATTTTTCAGATGTGTTTGGAATAACTGAAATTTCAGATTTGTCAGATCCAAGATGAGGAATGATCAAGTGGGTATCATAATTTGAGGAATTGTGGAGGAATACAGGGATGTAGGTTTGACGACGTCTCTGCAGGTTGCACTTGTTACATAATGCATTCCGGTACAACCCAGTCATATGACAGTGGTCCCGAACCTTGTCATTGGTGAACTTCTTGTGACAAGCTTCACAGAACTCAACCACATCAAAATCTACCTTTTGTTTGTCAGAGAGCGGGGACATCCTTGTCTGATGACATTCAATGGCTTCTGCAATATCGGTTGCAACCTCAGTCAGTGTCTTCATGAAGTGGGCAGCAGCATCTGGTCCACGGTACACAATTGGGTCCTGGGGAATGAGGTTGCTGATGGTGAGCCATGAGGGGAATTGATGTTTATCCCTCACAAAGTAGAGGCAATAACTCATTGCCTTATGGTATTGGAGAACTCTTGTAGCCTTTCCAATCCATCGCTCTGGGGCTCCACCATCTTCCTCAGGAGTGGGCTGCTCCAACAAGCACTCAAAATCTGCATAGGCAACAAGTGGTAACCTAAACTTGTTCAAGTGCTTTTCAAACTTCATGGTAGGTGGGCTTCCATCATCATTGGGCTTGGGCATCACAATCCTTGCTGTCCGGTTCTGGGCGCAAAACTCTTCATGCTCCTTCATCCTGCGCTCGCCTTCTCTGCTGAGGGTGTAATGGGTGAAACAGCGTCTGCAGATGATAATCTGTCCTCTACGTTTTGTCAGCTGGGCTCGCAGCAACTTTTCAAAGTTCTTTATCCAGCAGTAGTGGCTATTCACTTCCAAGTCATCACCATCCGCTGTTTCACTCTCACACTGCAGGAGTAGATCAGTATGGTCGGCCTTGATTTCCTTGACAACTCGTCGCGGGAAGATGTTGTTGTCGGCATCGATACCATAGACATTGACCGATACTCTGGGATTGTTCCTCTCAAAAGTATCGATCTGGTTGATGGTGGTGGGGAAAGACAATCCGGAAAAGTTATACTTGTCGGTCAGCTGGTAGTACCGGTCATTGACCCGCTCTGGATGTGCTCCTTGGACATGCTTGGCAAGCATGGCCCACTTGAAGCACTGCTGGTCCTTGTTCTTTGGGTTTATCACAGCCAACCTTGCTGCAATCTTGGTAGGCAGCTCGATGTATGATGATCCCCGCAGCGGCGAATACTTGCTGATACGGATGAGTAGGCCATCGATGTTGAGGAGGGTCCATCCGCTGGAATTGCCCTCAAACTTGGCTTCCTCCTCCAACATTTTCTGGCATGCCGCCTTGACAATGTGGGTGAGCTCTGTGATGCTGACCACCGAATAGTTGGGCGTCTTGAAGGCCACATCTTGGAACTCCTCCTTATCCTGGTTCTGCTCATCGAGGCTGCTTTTGTAGTAGGTAGCCTCCAACACCAAGTTTAATTTCACAGTTCCATGATGCAGAAACTCGTTAGAGATGGCCGTAATGATTCTGTCCTCAAGGCTGTTGAGCAGGGAGTGGAAGTCCTTGGCTGGATCATCCATGCAGTTGTTGTTGTAGAACAGGGTGCGGAGGCAGGAGTTGAAGGTGTCCTCCAGCACAACAAACTCTCCCTGAGAGCCCTCGGTCATCTGGCATCGGCTGGCCTTGTTCATCTGAAACAGATAGTGCATTTCCATTAGTAAGCTGGTCACATAATTGCTCCACTCCCCACATGCCCCTCCCCATATGCCCCATGTATGACTAAGTCCTATTTTCAAAGTAATAAGTCTAGAGATCATTCCTTATAGTCCAGCAAACTTCCCACATGCCCCTCCCCATATGCCCCATGTATGACTAAGTCCTATTTTCAAAGTAATAAGTCTAGAGATCATTCCTTATAGTCCAGCAAACTTCCCACATGCCCCTCCCCATATGCCCCATGTATGACTAAGTCCTATTTTCAAAGTAATAAGTCTAGAGATCATTCCTTATAGTCCAGCAAACTTCCCACATGCCCCTCCCCATATGCCCCATGTAAAACTAAATCCCAAGATTTTTTTTTTGACAATTTTTCTAAGTCCTACGATTTTCGGAAATTTTTCCAAGTCCTAAGATTTTTTGAAGATTTTTTCAAGTCCTACGATTTTTCGGAAATTTTTCCAAGTCCTGAGATTTTTCGGAAATTTTTCCAAGTCCTGAGATTTTTCGAAAATTTTTCCAAGTCCCAAGATTTTTTGAAAATTTTTCTAAGTCCTGAGATTTTTCCAAGTCCCAAGATTTTTTTGAAAATTTTTCCAAGTCCTAAGATTTTTCGAAAATTTTTCCAAGTCCCAAGATTTTTTGAAAATTTTTCTAAGTCCCAAGGTTTTTTGAAAATTTTTCCAAGTCCCAAGATTTTTCGGAAATTTTTCCAAGTCCCAAGATTTTTTGAAAATTTTTCTAAGTCCCAAGATTTTTGAAAATTTTTTCTAAGTCCCCAAGATTTTTCGGAAATTTTTTCTAAGTCCTAAGATTTTTTTGAAAATTTTTCTAAGTCCTGAGATTTTTCTAAGTCCTAAGATTTTTTTGAAAATTTTTCTAAGTCCTGAGATTTTTCTAAGTCCTAAGATTTTTCGGAAATTTTTCTAAGTCCTGAGAACTGTCCCAAAGGTCTCCAAACATACCTACTGACATCAAAAGCTGAATCGAATTTTGCCGACCATATCATTCAAACTGGACACACTTTTACTGACATCAGTACCAACCTACCCATTCTACATATAAAATCTAAAGGACAAGAACTCAACACCTTGGAACAATTTGAAATATACAAACACACCACACACAATAAACAAAACATTATCAATGAACAACTAAATTTTAAATCTCACAAACTTTTTGATCACATTTTACAAAAACCACAACACTTCTAACCAAAAAACTGACATGAGGATCTAGGAACCCACGCCTCTGAAGATGGATCTCATAGATTCGAAAGCGCTCGGCCAGATTAAGTGAGTTATTATACTTATTCTTAACAAATATTTGACTGCAAATCGTTAAATTTCACATGAAAAGTTAACAACATGACTTCCAGAAAGGGAGATCAACAAAGACAGCCATAGTTTCCCTAGTTGAAAAAGCAATACGATATTATAGATTCAGGTGGCTGCAGTCTTCTTCGATCTATCGAAGGTATTTGATTGTGTTAATCATAGAACTGAAATGGAAATACTGCAAAATGTAGGCGTAAATGGGGTTGAACTGAAATTGTTTGAATCATACCTTACTGGGAGAAAACAATGTGTAGAACTAACGACAGTAGTTGGGAATAGTATAGTAAAGAATAAATCTGATAACTTGGAGGTCCAAGCTGAAGTGCCTCACGGTTAAATACTAGGCCCATTTTTTTTTATTATGTCAAACGTTTACCTGAAGAATTCATTAGTGGTAAAGCCCTCTTATTTGCTTGCAGACGACACATCCCTCATTTTCAGCAATTCCGTTCTAGATCATTTAGAAATAAGTGCCCATATAGGTGTGCAGTCCATTGTCCAATTCTTAAATCAGTTAAAATTAACGATAAATAATAAAGAATGGTTTTTGAACCAATTCAAAAACAAACATAATTCAAATGAAGATAGGACTATAAACGTGTTTGCAAACGATGATCAATTAGACCAGGAAGAAAACATAGCATTTCTAGGAGTTTTGTTGGATAGACGGTTGAGAAAATATGTTGTAAAATTTCATCGGGGCTATTTGTCCTGCGAAAGCTTGCTAGATTAAATGACCAAAAGTTATTTTTACAGCTTACCATTGACTCCTACTGTCACATATTAGGTATACTATCGAAGTATGGGGTAATTCATCAAAACAAAACCTGTTGGGCTGTTTAAGATACAAAAGAAAGCTGTTGGATGTATGGAAAGAGTAAATAGATTACATTCATATGTATAAAGGACTTTATAATTATGTAAAAAAGAGAGATATAAACCAACATCTTGACATACACGATTATAATACAAGAAGCCGAGGAGATTATCACTTGGGAGAGTCACTATAGCAGCTTATTTAAACAAAAACCTAGTTATATTTGTAGGAAACTCTACAACAAGCTACCGCGGTTTTCAAAGAACCTTGAAATACAAAAATATTTTTTTAAAAACAATTGAAAAAATATCTAGTCGATGAAGCTTTTTATAGTGTACAAGAGTTCCTTTCACATCAAAATTGAGCCTCACCACAACTAATTGACATAGTAATTATGGTAACTAGTGCATAAGATTGTATGAATATTGATCCGACTTGTCTTATACTCCTTAACCGGGAGTCTCAAAGACATAATCTACAAAAAAAAAAGGAAATAGATACATTATACACTGCATATAATACATTTTATTTGGAATTAAAAAAACATGATGATCATGAATAAGGTGATGGAACAGTCAAGACCCGGAATTTTACACCAGATTTTTCAAGCAAGTTCCGAAAGAATTCCCAAGGGAAAGTAATCAAGTTATATCTCTCGCTTCTCACGAGTTGATCAATAAAATTTTCTTCCAACGTTTCGAAGCGTTTATATATTGATTGATAGTTTTGCCGCCGTGGCATAGACGTCGTCTGCTTCTTAATAAATTATTAGTGCCGCACCCACAATAATAATGGATGACTGGCAACATAAATCTCGACAATAATAAGACCGTTCACTAATTAATCAACGCCTATCTATCAAGGCTTACCAAGCCCCCCCCCCCCACATCGTGGGGATTATCACTCCTATCTATTCCTTCTTTCCAGGCCAGCGGCCATCCCTGAGGGGTAGGTACGGGGAAATTGTGGTGATGGTGAAGAGTAGTAGGGGTTTCTGAGGGGAAAAGAGCTTCGCAGTCTTTTAATTTTTCCCCCAAGTATAACGCCGTTGTACCTGACAGATATCGTTTCTCAAAGAAGTTTACGGTTATGGCCCAGGCCGACCAACCACAGCTACCCCTGGGAGGGGGGGGGGGAGGTTCGGTGAGGGAAAGTGTCTTGATGGATTTAGTTCCCCTTTAACTACTCAATCCCCCCTCCACCGACACCATCACACCTCTACAACTAGCGCGCGAAAATCCCCCAAAAGTGCTATCGCTCTGAACGCCCGCATTGAGTCGGTGAATCACTGCTTGGAAAAGTATCTCTTCTTTTGTGGATACTCTTTTGACAATATCTGAAAGACTTCAATGGCCCAAACAGTTATCACAGGATTACTCAAATTGATGATGAGTGAAACCAAGCAGGTTGTCACATATTACCTACATTGAATGAAATACAATGACTGCTTTCAAAGTTATTGAAAGACATTATCATCTGTTATAAGATTTGAAAAAAAAACTATTCTCGCCTAAAGGTCGTTTTTGACCATGGGGATGAATTCAGCTTGCATGTAAAATATATTGTGTTAAAGCAAATTTATTGATTCATTCAATGATCGTTTCAATTTTGTTTAGAGGGTGGAGTTAGACAGCAGCTGGCCCTCTCTTTCACTTGACACTATTCTCTACTGCTTGGATAGTCTGTCTAATATTCCCTGACATCTTTCGAAATCTCAATAACTCTCCTTCATCATAATCTTTTAGGTTAGAGATTTCTCTTGTCAGCCTCATTATAAGAAATATGAACACAGAAAATTAAATTTAAAAAATCTTCAAATTTTGTTTGCACAAATTGCGTAATTTTTAATTTTATCATCATTTGCGTAATTTTTAATTTTATTATCATTTGCGTAATTTTTAATTTTATTATCATTTGCGTAATTTTTAATTTTATTATCATTTGCGTAATTTTTAATTCTATTATCATTTGCGTAATTTTTAATTTTATTATCATTTGCGTAATTTTTAATTTTATTATCATTTACCAAGTGCAAAGAACATGCTATTATCAATTTTCATTATTAATTTTCTATTTCATTGATTTTGGATTTCTGAACACGTCTCCAAAAATTAGCAATTGATATTTCGATGAACTATTTAAGCAATAAAACGTTCCCAGCAATATTTTTTTCAAGTATTACACGTGAATTCCCTAATCCATACAATAGTAATCAATATCCGAACTTGTTAGTGATTGATTTGTCGAAACTATCCCTTCATAACATCATATTTCTGCTTTCATCGTAAATTGCTGTCACTGAATATAGCAGTATCACGTGTAAAAATAAATAAAGTTTGACACTATTTCTAAAGTAAACCAACATTTATTTACATGAAGAAGTGTCAGAAACAGTCGATTTATGTGATGTACACAATGTGCTCCATGTGACCATATATAATAATATTTCAACTTCGTTTTGTAATACTGGGAGACTGTTGGCAACAATAATACTTGCTGCAGCTTTACTGAACCCTGTCATGTTAACATGTATACCGTTTAGCATTCAACAATCCAGAAAAGCAACAATGGAAGAAACATTCACCACTCATACTTGAAAAGTTATTGGCATATGAGATTGTTGAGTATATATGAGATTGTTGACATACAGTATTCCCCATAAATATGAATATGAATCATATTCTCCCCAAAATGCAGAGCCGTTCACCAGTACAGAATGCTCTCTATTCATCACAGTGAACAGATTAGGAGTAAATTCTACCGTAAATCAAATTTTAGATTTTCAAGTGACATCTCATATATTTACGATTTTAGTAAGGAACGTTTGATTTCTTAGTTGAAACTTAAGTTCTATACTTGACTAGTTCGACTACTCACAGAACTTTCAAGTTGAGTATGTAACCACTAACACCTACAGTTTGAACTGTAGACTCGGGATTGATTGAAGAACTCGTCTTCACTGATCTATCATCCACTGGAGCACTCACCTGTAACAAAAAATCACAATTTAGAAGGTATTTATAACATTGAACAAGAAACAGTAGGCTACATTACAATTCAATTTGGACATCAGGTAAGTTCTACTATATCACATTCAGATATATTATTATGATATAGTATCTATTATTTATTATTACCTTGATGTTAAAATATAATTTAAATATACAGTATGACTACAATCTGATAATACTTGCTGATTTCACAAAATTTGCTGCACAATTTGAGCATGATGAATAAAATAAATGATAAATGTAATTTTGTAGAATTTAGATTGAATTAAAATGGTGATAAAAATGATGCAGAGCTTGAACATAATGATTTAAATGAATATATAAATTAGTAAGGAATAAGTATGAAAACGTAATAAGAGAAATAAGTAAACAATAGACAACAGTGTTTTTTATTTTCTTAACAATCTAATCACTTTTTAGCTATGAAAATTAGCAATAAATAAATTAGCTATACATTACTATTCATTATTTCATATGGAGAAATAAAAAAATTATGATATGGATGTGAATGCATGTAATTTTACGAATAAAACCAATCCAAATTTCCCACGTACAAGTCTCAGATTCATGTAGGCGTTAATCAGTAAGAAAAAAGCTCGTCCTTGTGACCTTGTTGGTGCATACTTAAACTTTGCTATTGAGTGTGCACAGACAGTCGTGAAAGCAGAGAAGCTCAATTTTCCATTACCAACTGGCATCTTTAGAAACTTGGGTGGGTGTTGGGAAAAAATTCAGTGGACTGCCATGATACACAGAAAATAATTATTACAATACTGTAATGAAGACAAGGGCTGATGAGAAATTCGAATCCAGAAGACAGGAGGCACGCCAGCGCCAAAGAAATGAAGGCAAATGGCATTTTAAAAGCGAGGAGAAGATTTTTAACGTTCCGGGGAACGTCGGTGGTTGAAGATGAAGAAGAAAAGCAAAAGAAAAATATGAAAACGGAGAAGAAGATAAGAGCGCGCGCGCGATTTCAACAACGTCGTTTGGCTGTTTTAATAGCGACAGCGGTTAAAACAAAAGACATGAAATTCTAGCTCAGTACAGCTAGTCTTCTTCAATTAGTTCTTTCAACAACACTATTTCAAATTCTCTACTGGTGCCTTTTTTCTTCGTCGTCTTCTTCCCTCCATATTTCTTCTTTTTCTCCGACCCGTAGCACACTCCCACAAAATAGTATGCTATTGTTCTGGGTGAAAGAATGTGACTACCAACAGCCATCACCTGAGTAAAATCACGATATTTAACAGAAGACAAGAGACTTTTTCTAGTGATTCAGTCGGCTTGGAGAGACAGTTCAGTTGGAGAGTTCAGACAGAGAGACGTTAAGTTCAGTCGTAGTGGGTGTGGAGAGACAACAATGGAAATTAGTGATACATTTTGTTGGAATATACTGTATCCTCATCATTTACAGAAAGCTAACACTCCTACATAAAACGCAATCATATTTTACGTAATTAATTTATTTTCATTTATTCTATTATTAATTTACAAATGAAAATTATGTGCTGACCTTGATGTAGGACTATACATGGTCAAGTTGAAGTATTTTCAGAATAAGATGTTGCTTTATGTAGAATTTCGCCTGAATTGCTGGGAAGATAATCGTAATTTTATCGTATCCTATGTTTTTTTTTTTGAAAATTTGAAAATTATGAAAATTTAATCTATTTAATTGTTTAATCGTATTTAATCTATGAAAATTCGTAAATTATATTGTATTTAATCTCGAATTAAAACCAGAAGCGTATTACCGAACCGGCAATAGTCCCCAAAGACTATAGTCCTCGCCGAGTTTCCAATACGCTTCTGATTTTAATTCTACTTTAGTTCTTCACACAAATAAGCAGGGCAGTAGTACAGTACTGCTTCGCCGCTTAAATATGTGTATGTTTGTTGGGAACAAATTCTTTGGAGACTCGATTTTTTTGTAAATTCCAGTGTTTTCAAATCAAATTTGGAATCTTTGTTTAGATGAATATTTAGTTTACTGACACTGTGGATCAAGCCGTGTTCCATTTGCACAATTTAAATTAAAAAATAATAAAAAATCAGATAAATTAAGCAATATAATTATTGATCTTTTTAATTTACATTTACATGCAATTTCCTTGCTCTACAATATAACCAACTTTCCAATGGTCCAAGCTTTGATAATTGATAAGAAAAATATCAATTAAAATCATGAAATGGACTGTATAATAATTTATTATGAGTTTCATCACATTCCACGTCAAACTCACACTCATTTTTCAATTTAGGAGCTCACAAACTATTGTACAGCATGAAAGTGGTCACAAAGAGCGAGAACACGAACTAGATTGAAGTTATTAAAAGCGAATTCACTTGCAAAGAGTCAGTCAGAGTCGGAAGATGAGAACAGTGCTTCTGAAATTTCTCATTTCCTGTCGACGTTTATCCATTATAATCTTCAATTTTATATTAAATCCGATTCTCCGATCCCTTCCTGATCCTCCTCAGTTTTTGAAGTCTGCCGTTCCGTGGAAGTGACAGGAAGAGCGAGAGAAACACAAAGAGAGGATAAAAGAAAGAAAGTGTGAGGGGGGAATTGAGTGAGAGACAAATTCAGCAAACAAGATGGACAGAGACAGTTTGTTAGAGACAATGCACATTTGAGGCGCTTCTTAAATGCAAATTTGCAGTTTACAGTGTCGGTCTACAAAATTGAATATTTACGAGTATGCAAATAAGTAAAGTAAATACTGTACGTAGTCGTGGAGGGAAATGTTGCTACAGATATGAGACGCACACCTCAATAACAACGAAGAAACTACTTGAACACCCACTCACCCCTTCATCACCCAAAAGAATACAACTGGAAGTCAAGCATTTTCTCAAACGAAGTTCAAGTCATATCTGTTTCCAATATCTTACCAGCAGCCCTCCACAGCGGATAGCTGGAGACGAAATGAAGTCGCAAGTTTATTTCCGTAGGAAATGTTTCTCGTCGAAAATTCCCAGGCAGCATTTCCTGCTGTGTATGCTACGATTTCCGCAAAATGCACATTTCATTTTCTTTCTACGTAGACAACTCGCTACGGTTGATTTCCATTTTTATTTGACTGAATGGAAAACTAAATGATATGTCATTACTGAGAAATCGTTACAAAATTACTCTACAGTTTACTATGTAATTTGTAGCAAATCTAAACCAGATATTTCAGATTCTTGGGAATCTGTAAATCATGAAATAATTTGAAACAAAGATAAATTTTGATAACATACGAAAAAAATTATCTAATTACCAGATTCTAGGAAAACTTTTGAACCTCGCCTTCTTTACCACTTTCAGTAAGTTTACTTCTATACTAAATTGAAATGCTGGTTTCGTCGTCATTTTCAGTGAGTAACTGACAGAATAGACATAGTTTCCCAGAAAAATCGAACACTTTTGTTTGCATTCATGAATGCTATGTATGACCTATAATAGTCAAATAATACATACATAGTTGTCACCTTATAGGCCTACACGTACATTTTTGGTAATAATAATGAAGTTCATTTTACAAGTTCACATTGTTATGAAAAATGCATCTATCTCAATGCATCTATACGGGTCTACCTCCAATAAATAAGTTCATACTTATTCTCATAATATATTGCTTAATTATGAATCACTTTATCATTTATTATTTGCTTAAATAAATGTGATTTGTTCTAATCTGCTTAATTATTATGTTCATAATAAGGATTTGATAAAGTGATTTATTAGGTCACACTGGCGTAACGAAGGATACAAAGAAAGAGGACAATTATTGTGAGAGTGATTCAATTGTACATGATTATTTAAATAGAAAAATTATAAAAAATTATGCATATATATATTGTGAAGTATTTTTTATGATACTTCACACTAGTGAATATGCTTGCTGTTGATGGTAGTGATCTTGAGGTATTTTGGGCGCGCCTTGCCGTGAAAGGGAGGTATAATGGGAACAGGTTTAGGACTTGGATGAACTTTCCCAATCAACAAGTCCCTACTACCTATTCCCAGATACTCTCCACTTTATTGATGTACTCCTGGCCTCAATACCTCCAGCTGATCCGGCGAAATCTTGCCGCTCTAGTACTGAGGTCTACAGACTAGGCAACACCACACAGGACGGTCAAGCCAGGAAAGTAAATGAGAAAAACCAGGATAAATACAATATCTATAGTTATATTGGTTATTGCCCAAAAAATTACAACAAGCATAAAAAATTGAAAGTTGATAGTTGTTGTATTTTAACAACGAACTTAATATTGCAATAACAAAATTTTAGATTGAAATGTAAATGAATTATAGTAATAAATTTCTATGGTTGAAGAGCATGGATCTTAGGGTGCTCGCGTGGCAATTGAAGGCTTGAGACCATGTGCATACAGAAAATAATGATTAAATCTAACTTAAAAATCTATACGACCCAGATATCTGAATTATTCGCAGATAGGCTAGCCTTTTTTATTTTTTAAAATCGACGCACTAACATGAGCTCATGTACTGAATTTTTCACTCACTGTGATTTTGGTGGTGATGATTTTTGGACCTCACGCACGCGATGCTTTTTTGGCTTGATTGGCGAATTTCTTCCTTCTTCGTAGCGAATTACTGGACACTGGTCGCGATTAGCTGATTTAAAATTCATTCACTGTGTTAAATTTTTTAGTCTATCTGATGCTGAACTGACTTGCTCACATATAACACTTAAACATTTATCACACTTAACAAAAAACAAGTATTGGACGTTTTAGGCCTGTCTACGTCGCTCGTTCTTCCGGAAGTCTCTCCCTTCTTAGAAGGATAGCATCCTTAAATCGAATTTTCTAGAAGTTTCTAGAAGATCGATATGATTCGGAAAAAATGACGTCAGATTCGACAGCTGATCGCCATGAAAAGTAATTCACGAATAACAGATTATATTTTTAAATTACTAATTTTACAAAAAAATATTTCTTATGATGAACTAAAAATAAATAAATTTGCGAAATACAGAAAATAATTTACGGTGCTACAACCTGTCGTTATCGGACTAGAATGATAAGGAGAATAGTTAATTGCTAGGTTCGAAAATGGATATTGTTGCAGTGATTCTATTATTATTTCGGTGAGTACTTTAATATTATTTTGCATGATACTATTTTTTTTTATGTGACTTTGTTTTAACAATTTGTGATGATAATGTGTCTCCAAATAAATTACACTAGCTTGAGGTATAATATTTTTGCTGTTGTCTAACTTGTTTCTATTTTCAATATTTTCTAGGGGTTACGTTACCCAAACAGTACATAAACAATTTGTTATTCACAACTTACACAAATAAATACATTAATAATACAAAAGAATAACAACAATTTATGAAGATGAAGCAGTTCTTCGCCGGTATTTAATTCTTTTGTATAAAGCTTTTTGTCTTATAAATGATAGTTTCTTATGTTTCGGACTTGTAGGTATGAATTATTTTATCACCCTTTTTTGTTAAACTTTTAGCTCAAAATCTTGATCCGTGACAATATATATATATATATATAATACTCATACATATCAATAAATTCAAAGGAGCATAGGAATAGCGAATAGTTATAAGTTATTGTATTAATATTAAGAAATAAATAATTACAGCTAAGCGAAAAGCTGAATTTTTAACTTGCGGATGAATGACACACGGACATGAGACTAGTGAGTAAATGATGATTAGATGAAAAAGAGAGATCCAGCCGGGAATCAAACCCGTGACCGTCAGGCAACAGTGCAGTAGACTACATCGTAGTCACTTATTGTATATGAGGAATCTAAATCGTAGTCACTAAATTAATATGAGGAATGAGTTTGAAAAGCAATGTTCAATTTCAAATACGAGATAGTAATGAAACAATGAAACACCTGAAGCTCAGATTAACATTTGTGGTCATTGCCAAGTAATGGTTCATCGAGTAAAGACAAAATTGAGAGAAAGGGTATGTGTGTGAGAGAGAAGGGCAGTGAGAAAGATTGAGTGACCACATGTGACGGCCAATATCCCAATATCACAGCTATGTTGGGAATGGGTATGGAAAGCACACCAGGCACACTCGGTTAATCTCAACGGTCGAAACGGTCTCACTATTCAATCTCTTCAAATTGAACTGTTCCGTATACCATTATTGGACCACAGGTAGAACACACGTCTCATGCTAGCACGTGTGGTCACACGTTATCCCCTCCCCTCCCCCCCCCCCCCTACCATGCAGGGTCACAAAAACGACCAAGCAACTTTTAATGAGAGTGCTTGGGCATTTGCATTCCCCCCCCCCCCCCCCCCCACCAACACTAAAAAACCCTCCCACCACAGGTAACCGTAGCAGGCCAATGGATGAATTTACATGTAAATTGAAATTTTATGAAAGCTACTGCGTCAGACATTTCGCTATTTCACGTATCGAACGCATAATAGTCGCCTAATACACACGAAATTATTCTGCCATATTAGATTGTATTGTTCTCAGAGATGCTACGGCGCCTTACATTCTGGATATTCTGGAGAGACCGAATCCAATATGCGTTATACAGTAAAATCAAGTTACTCACTATAGCTTTGCCTGCTGCCTAAGATTGGTATTGCTGCAATTCTCCCCGTAGATTTCACCCGTTCTTCGTCAAAGCTTCTAAATTCCCTTGAAAACAACGAACGGCAGCCCTTGCTTATTTCGCTCACTCGTTTATATTCTGTTTTGCAGAGGCGCAACTAAATTGGGATGTCATCACGTTTATAGTATACAATTTCACTTGACAATTTATCTTGTTGCAATCGAATTTTCTTCGTGTTGATGAAGATAAACCCTTAAATAATATTTCAGATAGGACTTATTGACTTGAAATATTCTTGCTTACTCAGTTCGGAATAAACGGTACACTAATGATTCATATACTGCCCATAATATGTATCTGGTATTTTTTTTTTTAAATAATGATTAAGCATCGGCTCCTTTTTAAAAAAATAGCAGATTGGTACTGCTACTAAGAGGAAAATCTACATTCAATAATGCAATAATGCCAAGATAATTATTGGTCATTTACTTGTATATAATAAATTGGATGTCATGAGTTAAAAGCGCACACAGCATAAATTTATGAAATTAATAGATAAAGATAAGCCTTTTAATACTATTCCAGAAAAGGTTTATTATTGAAACAAAACAGAATTTAAATTCACAATATCAACACCAGTTCTACTAATTTTATCAAAGCTTTATTAATTTACTGTACATAGAACACTGTACTTGGAACATTCCACCAAGTTCAGTTTGGCACAAAACTGACACTTCAAGCCTTGACATGGATCCACATAACAACGGCCGCGAGCCGTAGCAGGTATCTGTTCAATCAGAGAGATAAGCTGCGTTCTCGTAGGTCCTGTTTTTAACGGTGACCGATTAGATTGGCCAGCAAAAAAGACACTGTTCTCTGCTGTAAAATCACTTCCCGGTGGATCGGAACCCACCTAAAACTGTAGGTCCAACTCATCAATCACCATCATCCAACTCATTACCTACGCACAGGTCTCAGACCTATGTGGGGGCTTGATCCTCAAAAAAAAAAAAAAAAAAAACTATGATTAGCATGTTTCTGTAGTCTAGTTACAACTATACCTGTGATATTCCTGTATTATGATTCCATTAAGTACTTAATTCTTGTTATTCATTAGGCCTTATGAATAGAGAGAATTAAAACCTTTCACTTGCAGTTTTTAAAGCACATTCTTTCACAAACTTATACGGGATTTACTTCAAAACCTGCAGGTACTGTAGAAGGTTTTACGTACTTTTACTCATAGGGGTCGTTGTATTCGAATACAGGGAAGTTTTTCTTTATTGCAGTTATTTTAAACCTCGTGTAAGGTGCAAATTTAATTAGATAATAAAATAAATAAATTAAATATTTAATTATATTAATATTAATTAAAAACTATCTGTGTATAAAAAATTTAATTAAGGTAAAGTAAATATAAAAATCAATGTTAATGTGTTCAAGGATATATTCCAAGAGCAAAATAATTCAATAATGAATCTTTGCAAATAAAAAAGTTGCTAACTAATTTGCATCGGAAAGCAGTAAATCGTCGATGCAGTAGTATAGATGTGCCTCACATTACAGTATATTCAACCTAGGTCTAGGATTGTTAAGTCCCTATTCGATTAGCAAGTGAATGCAGAACTGGAACTGACGATCTTCTTTGTAAGTCTGCTATTAATTAGGTCTTTCTGTAATTAACAAAGAGCTTTATCTAACACAATATGAAATTGGACCAAATTCAAGATTCCTCAAAAGGCAATAAATTAACAACTTCAGTAAATTAATGTCAGTTTATTAAGTTTTTAAGTGGATAGGTAAGTTAGAGACTTGGCGCCTAATTCCGAAGAAACCTTATAAGTGAAGGAATAACATCAAATTCCACTTGAATGAAAACCTTATCAAGCTCCATTCCATTACAACAGCGTAGCTTGCAAGTTATTTCGACATTATTTGCTAGAATGTAGCTGATACACAAACAACAGCGATGAATATGTATGAACGTGAGCATGTTAGCGCTTCCTTAATGAACACTACTTCACGCTTTATGAGGAAATAATGTTGAGGCAGATGGTTGATGGTGTCAGAATACGTTGAACGGATATTCCAGTCTCAGTTTGAACGGAAGTTGAATCAAGTGTGTTCTCATCAATAAGTGATCAGGCGGCACTTCTACTAACAATGCACAAAAAAATGCATTTTGCAACAACCAACTCATTGTCTTGCGGATGTAATTTGAACCCAGAATTCAAAAGGTTTTCAGACTAGAACATCAAGTTTGATGCTGGCATAGTATAGTTTCCATCCAATTTCTACAATAATTACTGTATTATACGAGAATACGAGGATAATCAAAGTTTGAAAGGAAATACGCATTTCCTCCAATGCGCAAATCATCAATCAGCAGCCTTCAGGCCGTCCACACGTACAATCTACTGAATAGTAAATAATTGATAATCTTGATTTGACGCTTGTCTTATCTTGAATGAACTTGAATATCATCATTGAAATGTCACCTGTCGCGTATTCAGCGAAATTGTAACCCTTGTTCAAGAATCTAATTTTCAATAATCAAATTTCACTCAAAATTTAATCAATTAAAGATTGAGAAATCAATTGGAAGAAATAAGTTGACGAATAGAATGAGGTGGAGATTGATTGATTACTTTATTCATACAAATAATAATTCAACAGTTACAAGTACGGTATAAAATACAATATATAGGCATCACAAAGGCATTGAGTATATATAGGCATTGAGTATTATTACATAAAATGTTATTAGTCACTAATTACAATAACTGTTTATCTATATAAAAACATGAAATTGATATTAATATGGTATATAAAAAACTTGGTGATGAATTTGCATGAAAAGGCGAAGTTAGGGAAGATGTCCCTCTCTTATACTTAACCTATAAATCCTAACTGATAGTATATTTCACACATTATGAAATTTTATGAATTTTACTAACAATAAATATAGGATAAACTAATAAAGGAAGAAAAAACAAAAAATTATTGATGAAAATGATAAGAGGATTATATAGTGACAATAAAATCAAACTAGGGGGGGGGGGGGGAGAGAGAGAGAGGAGAGAGAGATAAGATAAAGATAAAATTACTTTATCTACGTAAATTTACAAAATATAATTGTGGCTGATTAAAGAGCATATTATTAACAACACAATAGATTGTACATGAGAAAGATTTTGGATATTAACAATGAGATTTAATGTGTAGCATTTACGTAATAAGGGCGAAATCTGGACAAAAATTCGTCGATTCAAACTTAACCTTGATAACTTCGAACTGCGAGACTATATAATTAGTAGTAATAGAATAAAATTTATAAACAAATTGAAAAAAAAAATAGAAGTGATAGAACATAATTGAAATTGTGTTTTTTTTAAATATTTTCTGAACAATACAGATGGGATATTATTTACAAAATGAAAGATGAAGGTTGCCATGCATGTTCTCTATGGTTAAAAAGATGCAGTCATTCTCTCCAGAGAGAGAGAAAGAGAGAGAGAGAGAGGGTGAGAGAGAGAGAAATAGATTGAGTGAGTAAGCGAGTGAGCAGAGTCAACACTGTATAAATGAAACATTGTACAGTACTCAGTGACTCATTGTATCATGACTGCAATGTGAAAAACGTAACAAGAATTCGGGGATCTGTTTGTTGTTTGCGAAGCTTTTTTCTAAAATTCTATTAGAATAGAATAAAATGTTTAGTCGTAACACATACGAGCTAACTAACATCAACGCCACCCACGGAGAGTAGTGGCGAAAGCGAGTTCCTGAGATTCGTTAGCATCTCAACGAACGCCCACAATCTATATCACAGAACTTGACTCATCGAATACTTGGCTTTTTGGCTAAAGTACTTCCCAGTAATCATCATCATACACGTCCTGTATGCTATCTTACTTAAAGCACTACAAGACGATAGAATAGAAGCATGGTAACCGAGTTAGTCACCTACATGAGTTAGTCATATGAAAAGGAGGATTTTAAGTTACTCATTCGGTAAGTTACAGCATTGTGAGTCAACAAATAATGCTGCTTATGCACTAGAAGGCAGAAGCACGTATCCTATCAAAATGCATGCAGCTTGTGCCGTATCTCAAGCTTAGTACACAGATCGGAACACCGGCAAGAAGATGGAATCATCCTTAAAAATAAGATTTTGCAAAGTTATCATGACGAGAAGTAGTTTTCGGAACAAGGAATCATGTACAAGAAAAAGCAAACTTTTCGAACAAGGAAAACTTTGATGGTGTAGTATGCACTAGAATTATTTCTACTATAAAAAGATTGAGAAAGAAGCTCATGGACCCTGACTTTTTACCAAAATAAGGAAAAACGGGAAAAAGAGACTTGAAACTTTTTAACTTTCTTTGTAGTGGCGAAGGCGATATTGTGGAAGGTATCCATAATGAAAAAAAGCCGAAATTGTCACAACCACATAAATTATAAAATATTGAGAAACTAGTTTCGGCTGTTATACCATTATCAATCTCAATCAAACCAAAACTAAAGTACAGAGAAGCTTAATATATACTGAACATGGAATGATACTATTGGCTAAGCGAGAAAGAGGCTGACCTTCATCGAAGGTTGTGATTGTTGACAAGTCACGCCCCCTGGTGGGAGGAGTAACAAGCAAAAATACGAGTCAAGTCAATAACTAAAAACTGTGAACATCTAGAAAGCAAAAGAGAAGAAAAATACGTAATAAAGCTAGAATTGAATCAAATTAAAACTAAAAAATTGGAAGCTCACTGAAATGCAATCAAGGTCAGCCGAGAAATACACGAAAGAACTGATTGTTAAATGTAGGCTGGAATTATGATGAAACCAAGTTAGTTGTATTGAATTGGTTAAACTAGTTTTTAAATTTTTTTAATAAATGTGATTGTAACAGTTTTGTCTAATTATTCATTATGGATACCTTCCACTATATCACCTTCACCACTACAAAGAAAGTTTTATCAAATTATTGCCCTAATCAGAGTGAAAGATTGTTTTGAAATTAAACCATTCTCTGTAGCCTATAATAGGGTAATATCGAAGTAAAGGTATATTGTATTGTAGGAGGAAGCTAACATGATTGCCAATGTTACCTCACCAAAGGCCTAAGTATAGAATTCCATTGAGTTTGAATCTGTATTTGTTCAACTAGGTTACTTACGATTTCGTATTTTCAAAATTTGTTTTTTCCTATCAAGGAGGCTATCACAAGCATCATGAAAATAATGAATGACAAGACCATTCTCCAGTTACGAAGGAGTAAAGGGGAATTTCATTCATCATTGAGTTTGAATATGTATTTGTTCAACTAGGTTACTTACGATTTCGTATTTTCAAAATTTGTTTTTTCCTATCAAGGAGGCTATCACAAGCATCATGGAAATAATTTCAAATTCAAATTTATTTTATTTCGCCACGAAAATAATGAATGACAAGACCATTCTCCAGTTATGAAGGAGTAAAGGGGAATTTTATTCAGAACCAGACAAACGTACTTGAATTTTCCAATGCCGGCAATCAGTTTGTGGAGGAACTGAGAAGATTAAAGGATTCCATATGTCAGCCTGTACGAGGTACTTGAGGATATGCCGCCAAAAGAAGAAGTAGGCTTGCCTGACTTCTTTTTGAGAATTATAAGGACGTATGCTTCCTTGCTATGAGCATGAGGTACTTGAAGTGATGCCGCAAAGAGAAGAACAAGTGGGCATCCTTTCGGTTTTAGGTCTAAAAGCGTATTTTTTCTACCGGGTGGTCCTTCCTAAAAGGACTAGCTGAAAGGAGTCAAGCACTCAACAAAATTGTGTTATAGAAACACAAATTAATAGTTTCTCTTACTACATATCTGGAAAGGAGCATTAATGAGCATGTAGTTAATCGCCTAGGTATTGGTGATGCTAGTATTCTTGTAGACATCCACAATGAATAGCACTGATGGTGTCACAACCACTTTTATTATATAAAAACACGAAATACTATGGTTTCTATTGCTAGTGTTTTTTTTTTTTTTTTTTTTTTTTTCAATAAACGTGGTAGTGATAACAACGGTCTATTCATTATTAAGCATTCAATTCATTTATTATGAATAAACGCGGCGATTTTATTGCTATTTAAATGTGTCGTTTCATGCAGGTCGTGCGTTTTAGACGAGTTTTTGCCGTTGAGCGTTTAAAAGATGAAGCGGCAGGTAATTAAAACGCGCGAGTGGAATACTGCCGCGGAAAAGCTCAAATTAATGCATTGAAACTAAATGAAAGTTATTCCGGTTTTATGCAAACGCGCGTTTTGTGTCGCTCGAGTGAAGCCCGCCATGAGATCAAAGAAAAATGATCCTGGCTGTCTCAAGACCGTCTCAACAAAAATCAAAAGTTGTTAAAATTTCGGATTTTTAAGTTTTCAAATTACCCAAAATCGTATTCCCCAAATTCACCTGATTAAATATATTTTTTGAACTTTTCTTCTATGAGCAAAAGTACGCTTTTTATTAGTCTCTGAATTTCACCATCTTTACACATCCCTGACCCGCTTTTTTTGTCGCGCGACAGGAAACTCGGTGCATAATACCGGCATACCGTAAAAAATGAAGAATCTAATACAAGAAAATTGATGCCATAACAGAAAAAGGTGGCCTTTCATTAGAATTTTATTTTACACAATAATTATGAAACCTAATTTGCAGAGCTCATTTTGATCTGCACGTCAACAAAATGTAATATTGTTTGACGCGACTCATAAAATCTTATGAATGTCGATATTCAAATCATTTGTTTAACACCAGATGCTATTTCAAAAACTTTTTCCTTTAACTTTCTATGTGAAATTTAATGACTTGCAGTCAAATATTTGTTAAGAATAAGTATAATAACTCACGTAATCTGGCCGAGCGCTTTCGAATCTATGAGATCCATCTTCAGAGGCGGCTCTGAAGATGGATCTCATAGATTCGATAGCGCTCGGCCAGATTAAGTGAGTTATTATACTTATTCTTAACAAATATTTGACTGCAAGTCATTAAATTTCACATAGAAAGTTAATATTAACAACGCAGTTCGTCATGGAACAATAAATCCAGGAACTTTTTCCTTTAAGTTACATTTCTTGAATTCTTATGTAATTGTATTACTTGAAATTTATTATTAAAATAATAAAAATGCATATGCAAATAAAGCTATAACTTATTTCTAATCAAATATTCATAGTTCCAACTGGAAGAATTTGCAATTTTTCGAATACAGTATCATCATTTTGGTTTTTATCATCATTCTATTTCGTACATTCAATTAAATCGATTTTTTAAATTATGTGTTACACATAATCTTCTCTTCAGTTTTTCCATTTTCTATTCTTGCCAAATTCCTCTTCATTTTACAAAGTTGGCTGCCAACGACTACAAACTCCAACCATGGAAGAAAAGATTAGGCCATGTCAGTACTCTCCTCAGAACACCGGGGCTTAATTCGATAGAGTGCTCTAATTAGCGCTTGAACTAACCAACCAAATGGTGTGCCAGTTTCACTTTCGTGCTGCCGATAATTTTCAATCCCACTGTCGATAATTTGCATAAATACTAATGGAATAACAATAATTCGTTTACACAGCTCGCTATCATTATACATGCCTGCTCCACAACGTTTCAGCTTTATATGCCTAGCAAGTCTTAGCTCACTCCTCGTTTGCGTAGTACGATTTCTACCATACACTCCTAGCGGTATCCATGGTAGTTCGCACTTTGGGCCAAAACATACTGTTGAGGTCTAAGGAGTCGTTATAAACGACTAGGAGTCATTCGTAATTGTACAGACCAACAAAACCTTCTATTACCTCCATCAGTAGGAAGCCCCCCCTTATAAAATGAGTAAAAGAAGAGAAATTAATAACTAGAGTAGATTTTTGACTCAGAAATTAATTTCAAAATTCAAAATTATATTAATCTTTTTAGGACTGTGATGGTGTTTTGTTAATGTAAGACAAAAATTAATATTCTTTTTCACTTTTTCTGAAAAAGACTTGTGAACTATTGTCCTTTTAGGTAAAAGTTTTGGTGAAACAGACCTCACCTAAGATTTCGATTCTAATTAAATGAATAAATAAATAAAAAGAAGTAGAAGAAAACAAAAACAACAAAAAATGAAATATGAATTTTCTAGTAAAAAAATTCAGTAATATAATCAATCTCATTCAATCAACTACTACAGTTTGTAAATTAGCCTGCGTATGCATTACTCACAAGAATACAGATATTTATTAAGATTGGTGTACAACACACTGACAATGCTCAACAACGTGCAAATCATTTGTTACATTTCTAATGGCCTCCTGCAACTCTCACTCCCACCCAGTCAACAAGCCAGCTCTAGAACAACACTCAAATGAATTACGACTTGGTTCTGGTCCAAATTTAGATTTCGCATACTGCAAATATGTGACGCGGCTCTATAACATTTGTGCAGCACAACTATTGCTAAACGAGGCCTAGCAGCCCAGCACCATCCAACTACCAACCAACCACGAATCAAATTCACGAATATTCATGAAGCGTTTTCGGTTAGGATTTTGTGGTGTCTACATTAATATGCAAAGAGTAGCCTAGCCTGTTCTCTTGCGGCTGGGAAGACGATATAATCCCTGTTGTAAAATCCCCGCTAACATAATCGAGATTCGATTCGGTCCAGATCCCCTGGAAACATTACCCCGGAGGAACAGGACCGGATCTCTTGACAAGGACTAACTAGTATACCAGCTTGCACTTGTACGCAACGATTAAAGTATTCAGTAGCGTGATCTATCGAAGGATTTCTCGTGAATCCGGGTCATGATGGTGTTTTAACAAGTTAGTAAAGCAACGTAACGCAACAGTGAAAAATAAGATCAAAATATTTTGAATAACATCAAATAAAACTAATTTATTTGGAATCACAAACTTATTTTATCATTAATGTTCATTAACATTATAATATTACTTAACAGTTTTAATATTTCAATATTAATATTCAACATTGTATTCAGTAACTTAGTATAGGATTTGATTTCCTTGTATTATATGTGCATATTTTAGAAACATTGAGTCATTGAATAAAACTTGATTTTATTATATTGGGTATAAACTCGATTTTGACAAAAGTTAATAAATGTAAAGCGACAAATAATATTGTAATGAAAATGATATTCAATTCAATTTTTTTATTGCATGAAAAGACATAACAAAATGGTCCCGCTAAACCTGAAAAGGTTTTACAGCAGGTGCCTATAATAAAATAAAACACAGTAATAAAATGAATGCTTACTATGAATTAAATAATAAAAATAACTAAAAGAAAACTTTTTACAAGTTTCAAAATGAACTTTAAGGTAAATGGAAGGGAAGTAATTGGGGTTGGAAATTGTTAAAAGGAAAAGGTTAGGGGGAGAAAAAAAAGAATAAAGATAATGGTCATCTATAAATTGAAAGTTAAAATTAAAAATAAAAGAATATGCTATAAAATGAAAGATAATACTAAATATAAAGAAATAAACTACAATAATTTAATGAAAAATGCTGTAATAGATTACGGTATTTATATATAGTTTGGTCGCTCTAGTGCGGCGGCGGTGTTCTATATTATTTCAAAACTAATTTTTATCTTCACCAGCAATCGGTGGATTTATTTTTATTTATATTTTCAGATACAAATAATATTGTACTGAAAATGATATTCAAATAATATTGTATTGTAAATTATATTCAATTCAAATTAACTTGTCGAATTAATACTATTTTTTTTATAAAAATATTTGATAAAGGTTTGAACCTACAAAAACGACCTAATGAAACGTAGAAAAATTTATTAACAACCACTTGTGTGAGAAATATCGAGCACTTCTTGTTCAGCCCAGTCAATAACGGTTCTAAGTCACAAGTAATTGATGAAAATCTAACCTTCTCCCAGGCGTTAGACTAATACTAGATGTGTATTTTCCCAAGCTCCCAAAATCCCCGTTGGGAGCCTGATCACGAGAAAGTGGAGAGGAGGAGGAGGAGAAAAATGATAAGGAGGAGTTGGAGGATCAGAAATCCATCCGTGCCTTTTCCCCCATCCCTTTCAAAATTCCAAAATGAAGGGATACTCAGTAATCATTTTTATTTCAAAATTTTGCAAATTTTGAATTGCTATAACTCAGGATCTACGCAAGCTGGAAAGATGCAGTTTATGCCACGTTCTTAGGAAATTATATTGTCTACAAAAAAAAAGGATTAAACTACATTTCCTGTCCGACTCATAGTTTCGCTGCAAAATCGTAAAAACTTTTACGTAAAAATCAAGATTCTTATCTTGAGTAGTTTCCAAGTTAGGACTATTTTTAACGAAAAATTTCAACAAAAACATTTAAATTTTTTTTTTTAATGCACTACAGGGAAAAGATTTACTACCCTTCCAAATAGAAGTATTTCAGATTGTAAGCCACATGTGACATGTTATGAATTTGGATCGCCTCAATGAGCTGAGAAGAATGAGCTATAGCTCGACGTAGTGTATCGAACCGGTCTTTCGTGACGGGGGTTCTACCCCAATCACTTACTTTACAGTTCTACGAGCTAGGAAGCTGGAAATTTGGATTCAGTGCTTCAAAATATATAGAAACACCGATCAACAGAACAATTTCCTGTAAAATGACATACAACAAAGTCTCCTCAAAAATGAGAGAAAATAAGTTGAAAAAAATTAGAATTTTTGGGATATTTTAATTTTCATTAGAAACACAAAGGTTAACCATAGAAATGAATACGACCATTATTCTGGCCCACTATATTACTAATGGAAGAATCAACCCTATTCAATGATCCGTTACTGGGACTTTTGGAAAATCAGAATACATCGGAATATTTGGCAATTATTATCATTATTGATAAATTGTTAGAGGTCGGCCTGCAAGTGACATTAGACATTTATTTTGGAAGAACTAATCATTCATCAGTAATTGGACGTTTTCATTGAATATATCTGTACATATTTGTGTTACTTCTCGAGGGATAAATCTGTGAAGTGTGTTATTGTGTAAATAAAGCTCTAGTGTTATTCTTACATTTTGCAAGCATTATTTTAAGTGAAAGAACCCGTAACAATATAATAGAAATAAAAATCTTTGAGTGGTGAGTCAAATTGCAAGGAACCCAGTTCATAAGATGATGAGAATATATCGGAAAATTATCATCAAGCACCATAAAGACATAAAATAAAGATGGTGGCCAAAATTTTAAAATTTTCAAGAGTGTACCTGTTAAGGAGGCTAAAGACATTGAAATGTACGTGCCATATATCCTTACCGGCAATTAATCAATTAATAATGTCGATACACTCTGACATAGTTTCAAGTTCGCTGGTTCCAAGAAATCTTTGGAAAGCAGTTTTCAACTAAGCAGAGCACTAGGTCCTATCATAGACTAATGAATTCAAGACTTAATGTTAGACTTGGGCCTATATAGGTCCTATAGGTTAGTTACTCCATGGTCCTATATAGGGGTATAGCCTACACACAGGCATAACGAAGAAATTGACACCACCCCCACACTTGTATACTCAAAGGGACAACTCGATTTTATACCACTTGCCCCCGGACTAATATTCAAATTTTCTAGTTTATTATTCTCAAAATAAATAGAAAACGCTTGCTTTAGTGCGTGATTGGAAAAGAGCATAACTTTTGAAGAACTAGGTTTGTTGTTTCTTAGTTAAAAAATTATTATTATCACAAGTTGCCCGATTCGAAATTATCGAATATTTTCCAGTTCTTCTTCTCCTTCTTCGCCTTCTCCTTGTCTTTCTTCTGCTCCTTTTTCTTGTCTTAATTTTCTTTCCTTTTCTTACCTCTAGAAGCAGTTCAACACCTGGGAGCGTTTTTGCTTTCCACTAATTACTTGTGACATCCGGCGTTTTTAGACCTTTATTGACTGGGTTAATTACTGTGTACTACTACACTCTACTGTTTTCTACACTCTACACTGTCCATTGTCCCATAATAAACAAACCGGCTTCTTTGAACCCTGCCAACAAATCTACCAATGACTTTGAAAAGTTGGATACAATACAACTTTGAAAATATTATACGATCAAATGTACGGTACAATACATATCACTAGCGTTAACTCACAGTGAGCTTAGAAAAGGGATAAGTAATACAAAAATGTATGATATTATAGTTATTTTTTCCAAATGTACTGATTATATTGAATGAGAATGATGATGATGATTACTAAGCGGAAATGAGCAAGGAAATCAAATTTATGGACTGGAAAATTAATTCAATACAATACATATCACTAGCGTTAACTCACAGTGAGCTTAGAAAAGTGATAGGTAATACAAAAATGCATGATATCATAGTTATTTTTCCAAATGTACTGATTATATTGAATGAGAATGATGATGATGATGATTACTCAGGGGAAATGAGCAAGGAAATCAAATTTATGGACTGGAAAATTAATTTTAAAATTCAATTAATTCTTGGATATTCCAACAAATTTCACAATAATTAATAGAGTGAATTGCAGCAGGATTTAAAGATATTGCTAATCAGAAGTATCCACATTCCAATCCTATTCAATTGCAACCTTATCTGCAGTACATTAATACATTGACGTCAGTTCGGGAGCGCAGAGTGAAGAAGTGCAGACCTCCTGCATCAAAATTGTTTACAATCAATTATCACAACTGTCACGTCCAATAGAAGTGTTTGGGTAATAAAAATTGAAGCGGCAACCTATTTCAAACAGAAAATAAAATGAAAGAAGAACTTAAGAAGAAGATAAAGATAGAAAAAAAGAAGGAGATAAAGAAACGATGGCTTATTGAACGAAATATTTATGTATGCATCTCTGACGTCACAATCACGAATTACATAGCGAAGCGCAGATTGAAGTCGCTCGGTTTTGATTTGAAAAGTTCAGATGCATTCTCGACCTCTTTCCTAAGTTAGTAAACTAGGCTAGTGTCGTCCTATAGTTTCATGCATATAAAGTACACATACCATTTGTATACAGTTACCATTGCACTGTGGAAATGTCTTTTGGATATCAATTTATTTCAACAGCTTGTGTTTGTTTCTCTTCATGGCAGCTATTCACTCTAGAGCTCTAGACCATTCGAGAGGACAGACACTATGCACTCTTGTGTCTGCTCTGCAGATTGCAACAATTTACGCAAGACTATATTCAGCACGACTGTGTGATGTGACGTCACTACATCATTCTAAAATATGAACAACATTAGTACTCAGATGCATTCAAAGAGCTCGTGAAAAGTTCTATTCCACAACACATACTATTGGATTATCGGAGTTGGTAAAAAACACTAGCTTTCACATTTGCACGATTTTACTACTTCTTGTGACACAACTGCTGACTCGATTTTTTGTCATATTTCCCAACGCCTCCAACAGTCAGACCAATGAAAATTACGAGTGTAGAAAATTCGTGGCGGCAAGTTGAAGTTATGTGCCATAGTTCAGAACAATGCACAAAATTCAGATTGTTTTTCGTTTAGCACTGAACAAACTCATTTCTCAAAGTTCAATATCTCGCTTTATTATAGCACACCTTTCGTTTTATTTCTAGTTAATGCCTACAGTTCCAAATTCTCCTTTTTTATTCTTATTTTATATTGTAGCATTACAACAAGAACCCTTGATCTGCATCAATCTGGGACAAAAAACTAAATGGACATTTGTGCGAGAAAAAGCCGTAGCACAACAATGGAAGCGGCATCAAAGTTCATGAAACAGTAGAATAGATATTCCTCGACGCTATTAACTTATTGAAATTATTATAACAAGGGTTTAAACATTGGTCACAATAACGTAGTTATATAAAATTGAAAACAGAAATTTTACATCTCTCACGCGTTCTATTGTCATCTCTCACACCATAAATTGTCAAAATGTTGAACATTCGTTTTGGTACGAAGCAAAACATTAATCTAGCGATGAGCATAATCAATTCTGATATCAAAATAATTCTGGGCAAAATATCAAGATTATTATTATGGTGATGTCATAAGACTTTATCAATTTGTCACAACATATATCTATATAGATATGTACTGCTTTCCGGCAAGTGAATAATTGAATAATGATTGTCAGATGTGTGGGACGAATAAAAAAAATCTTACATAAAGTAATTTGGAAAAGGAAGTAATTATTTTTTTAGTTCAAACGACAAGTTCAAAGGAAGACAAAATTAATTCCAAGTAAAATAATTGATAATCGAAATTGTACCAATTACTGGAAGCAAATAGGAGGCTGTAGGAAGATCAAAGTTTTAAAAAGCGCTAATAGTTCAATATTTGACGATAACCTTGGAATAAACGCAGAGGTCATCAATGAATTCCAACATATTATAGAAAATTACAGTAATTATAAGGTTGAAGCATAATTGATACAATAAACGCACCGACTTGTTGAAAAGGGAGGACACGCACTGACAATTGCGTTGCATGCGTGTGATACATTGCGTGTCATGGACCACTGCATTTCCTAATTGTTTCTTGTTAAATTCGGCCACTTCTCGTCTATTTGCTTTAGTTAAGCAACATTTCCTAGAACTCAGCTATCAGTACACGTGTAGGAAGCTGAAAAACAACATTATGCTTTTGAATATTTAACAATTCATATTCTTCTCAAGACCATATTTTTCAAGACTAATATTCACATTTTCGTATTTTTCTATTATTTTCATAATAAATAGAAAACGCTTGTTTGAGTGCGTGGTTTAAAAAAAGCAGGACTTTTGAAGAGCTAGATTTGTTGTTTCTGACTTAGTTGAAAAATAATTATTCTTACAAAGTTGCCCGATTCAATTGGATCGAAATACAGTATCTAGATTCTAGAATGTGACGTCAACTATATTACAGACGTTAGTCCGGTTCTTCTTCTCCTTGTCTTTCTTCTGCTCCTTTTTTCTTCTCTTCCCTTTTCTACTCCTACTTCGACTTTCCCATCTTCTTATCCTATTGTAACGAATGCAAAACAAGCAGTCATTCTACGTACATCGTTTCCATTCATGGACGAAAGTGACTTGTAATCTGAATCTTCATTCTCTTGCTTTTCACATGTCTTTGTCACTCTTATTCCTCAAATCTGCATCTCTCTCTCTCACTCAATTGAGAACCTTCGAAGCTTCTACTATGTTCTACTAAATTCTATGACCTTCCATGGTCTTCTCGAAGCATCTAGTGGCCTCCAGTTCTTGGAGCAACGAAAACTATATAAAGGAGCTCACGTAAACCAGTGAGTTAGTTTTACAAAGCCCGCGTCAGATCGTGTTCCAGATCTTGTGTGAGAGACAATCCAGTGCCGTTGGAGTAAACAGTGCTCGATTTCAGTGTAACGTGCAGAGACAAGTGTTTACTATTTGAGCGGCTTACTATCAGTTCAAAAACGTGTCAAGTGATATTATTTGGGACTGTCAAATAACGTATGGGACTGTGTTTTTGTAAGTGTTTAGTTGTTCTTTTTATCATTTCTTTCTTCATCATTGTACAGTTTATTGGACTCTTGTTTCTTTTATTACTGATCGGCCTATAATAATTAATTATTCATTAATTCTTGTAAATAATTACTGAAAATAAGTATTAGCTTGTCTTTTGTTGATCTGTTTTTCTTTATTAATTGAACTTGCAATTAGTGTGTGTAAACAAAGTGCAAGTGTTAACTTTAGTGTTGCCAGCCTTATTTTAGCCATCAAAACCCGTAACACTATTTTTTCTTCTTATTCACTTTACCCCTCCCTCTTTTTCTTCTTCTCTTCTATCTTTCTTCTTTTCCTTCTTCTACAACTAATTCTTCCCTTTTTTCTTCCCCCTTCTTCTCTTTTGCTTCTTTATTTATTACTTTCTTTTCTCTTTTTCACTATAACCTTTCCCTTCTTACTTTCTCCTATTTTCTTCTTCTACTTTTTCTCGTTTCCCTCTCCGCCATGCGGTAATTTCAACCGATTGATGGAATAATCTCTTCTACATCACTCACCACTAGCTTACACTTTTACACTATCTCACAATATTACACTTTAAATTCGAAACATACTACAGGAAAACAAAACACACATCAGGCGATACAAACTTTTTTATGGGTGCCGAAATTGCTATCGGTGGCCTATATAAGGGTGGTGGAGAGGTGTAGTGAGGGGGTACGGAGCACACGTGCATTTTACGACATAGCGTCGAATTGATCCGTGTGACCCTGTCCTTTAATTTCGTGAGTCGAATTCCGTCGCGGTGTAGTGTTCACTGCCTTGCGCGGCGCTAAGGGCAAAAGCCCTTTATATTTAATTGAGCGAGCCCATCCTTCTAGAGACCAAGTGGCTGAGCATCTCCCCTGAGTGGGATGATGACAAAGTGGCCCAACGACAAAAATGTGCTATTCCCTTGCACACTGACGACAGAGTGGCCCAACGACAAACCTTCCCGCCGACAAGCTGGTCCACATTCCATCTGTGTGGTACAGTTTGACGCTGCATGCAAACGACAAACTGGTCCTAATGAGTTTTGGTCAACAAACGACAAACTGTCCTGGTCCACATTCCAAAGTGTTTCAGTTTGAAGCTGCATGCAAACGACAAACTGGTCCTGATGAGTGAGTTTTGGTCAACGAACGACAAACTGTCCCACCGACAAGCTGTTCCATATTCCATCTGAGTGGTAAAGTTTGACGCTGCATGCAAACGACAAACTGGTCCTGATGAGTTTTGGTCAACGAACGACAAACTTCCCGACGACAAGCTGGTCCACATTCTATCTGAGTGGTACAGTTTGACAGATTTGGATGTGGCTGAAATTTTTAGAATGAAGCTGTTTTAGACAGGAAAGCCTGTTGTTTTCTTACATTCCATGATTTAATAAATTTAAAAATAAATGAATAACTTCAGTCAGTCAATGAATTTGTGAATCTGAAAGGTATCCCCCCTCATTCATAATCCTATACAGATCAATAAATTCCAGACCTACTGAGTTTTAAATTTAATAACGCTACGAAATGAGTTTTCAACTTTCTCCCACTGACATTTAAAGATTTTTAGAACATACTGTAGGTGTACATAAAAAACACGTAGGGAAGTATAAGAACAGATGGAAAAGAAAGTAGCATAAGGTGCTGTATTGATCTGAATAGGATGTAACTAAATGCAAGAAAAGATAAAAAAACCAGGTGATGATCTCAAAATAATACAAACTGATTAATATGTTGTAATAACAGTCACATTTTAAGAGTAGTTGTGACTAACAATACATATCAAAATACTGGCAATGTTACTGTTTCGTAATTTATTTTTTTGTAATTTTAACTTTACATCATTTACTTCAAACTATTAATGTATCTATTGACGGTTTCATAGTTAAGGTTAAGAATATCAATTTATCTATATTATATTTCTTTATTTAGATATAATTATTGTCTATATTACATCTTATTTAAATTCTTTATATTAATTCGTTTGTTTTTTATACCATGTTGTACGATTTTGAACTCACTGCTGGCGAACAAGTTCGCTTATGCCAGTAGTGCCACAGTATGTGAATATAACATCTATGAAGTGTATATATTGTATTGCTTTTTGTGGCAAATAAATCATTCATTCATTTAGAACAAATATTTATAATTAGTTAAATTGTATTTAACACCCACATGATTCCTGTTTTGAAAAATATGAAAGACTAGCTGGCCCGACGCGCGTTGCTGCGTTCTCATAAAAATTCACCTTGATTTTATTATTCGCCACCTCCCGCTGAGGTTACATTTAAAATTAGGAAAGAAGTTAGTCCTAGGGCTCTTCCAGCTGATCATAGAGGCTTCGTTGTTTTCTTAATCACCACCTCTGAATGAAGAAACATTTCAAATTTTAACCACCTACGACTATAAGGGTAGAAGCAAGGTTTTTTGTTTTATTATTCGCCACCTCCCGCTGAGGCTACATTTCAAATTTCTAGCTGCATTGTTAACAGATGTCATCAACCTGGCATAATTACATTTCATCATACCCAGTCGTATGTTTCCTACATATTGCAAGGCTCCGACTGTACGGTAGCCTACATGCAAAGTGCAAAGTCTTTTGCTGTTCAAAGACAGCGTAAATAACGCCGCTAAGGGGCCTGCCATATGATTAAAAACTGTTGACTTCTATCAGCTGTTCCTTTAAGCTATTTGGCCGGCAAGTTCAGTAGGTTAGGTCTATAAAATGGATTAATTAATAGTAATTATTAGCTCTTCTATTAAAATTTATGGTCAGAAACCATCCTCAATACTCACACAACATATTCCCAGTTTCATGCCGATCTGTCAAGTTGTTTTGAAGTCTATAGGGAACATACATACATACATACAGACATTCATTTTTATATATATAGATAGATAATAACAATTTTTATTACGATAATTTATCAATTACTATAGGCTACTATAGTTTTGCTTCGAAAAAATAATATTCCAGATATAAACTGTTCATTGGAAAATTGAAAAAAAATAACCTTCTATAATAAACTTATCAATTTAACACCAAAAGAAAATGTCATCCAGTAACAAGTAGCCGTTATTAATGCTAGAAGTAACATAATTGTAGCCATATTCAGGTTAACTCAAAGCACATCTTAACGATTTTTAAAGCATACTGTAGGTGTACTTGAGCACATTTAACGATTTTTAGAACATACTGTAGGTGTTATTTTAAACATGTAGAGAAGTATAAGAACAGAAGGAAAATAAAGTAAAAAAAGGTACAAGTAGCCTTTACGAATGCTACAAGTGACATAATTGTAATCATAATCATGGTTATTCAAAGCACATCCTAATTGTGCTTATTATTATTATTGTGCCTCCTACCTCAGATGTATTCAAACGTTACCAAAGCAGATGCTACTCGATTCATAACCCACATATTTACATATCTATATGACTACTTAATATTCAATTCATTACCTACAAATACATAGTTATAAATAGTTATGCACGGCACATTTGCTGCAACACAATTGCATTTAATACGAGAGAGAGAGAGAGAGAGAGAGAGTGAGAGAGAGTGAGTGAATGAACGTGTGGGAGAGAGCACAGCAGGACATCAATACATTTTGGAGCTAATAGTCGCGACAGCTACTTACTGACAATGAGCCAACGAGTACAATGCAATTGAGGGTCAAAAGTAATGAACATATGCATGTGTATGTGTGAATGTGTTAGTAATAGGCCCATCATAATAATGCTGCAGTAGCAGTAGCAGCAGGCGTGCATCCCAGCTTGAAATAAATGAGACGCCGACAGCCGAAGAACGCTTTCATTCAATTGTTAAACAGCCTTCATGAATTAAACATGAATTCGGCTGCATTGAGCACAGACAAGCAGTTGCAATTGCATGCTATAAAGGTCACGGCTACAAACAAAATCCGACAAAACGTTCTGCTCGCTGGCAGTCACGACACTTGAAAAAATTTGGACAATAAACTCTTTCCATCGTATTACAAAACGCTTGTGACACCCGAACAACCAAATGACATGCTAACAAGTAAAGGTTGTATGTAATAGCGTGTACTGTGCAAATGGGATGAAATCAACTTAGAAATGAGGGAACCAAAGTTGGTTTATAACCGAATTAAAGGTTTATTTCAATCTAAAATGAAGTACATTTAATGGAAAGAAATTGTAAATTATTATGGGGTTTAATTTATAGAATAAAAAACATACAAAAAGTCCTGCAAGAAATGAAAAATATAAAAATACAATAACAGAAATCCAATAATATACAAAAAATCCATAAACTAAATAAAAATAATGAATGAGAAGACGAAATTGTCACAACCACATTTCTTAAATAATATTGAGGAACTAGTTTCGGTTGTTATACCATTATCAATCTCAATCAAACTAAAACTAAAGTACAGAGAAGCTTAATACATACTGAACATGGAATGATACTATTGGCTAAGCGAGAAAGAGGCTGACCTTCATTGAATGTTGTGATTGGCTGACAAGTCACGCCCCCTGGTGGGAGGAGTAACAAGCAAAAATAAGAGTCAAATCAATAACTAAAAACTGAGAACATCTAGAAAGCAACAAAGAAGAAAAATACGTAATAAGGCTAGAATTGAATTAATTTCCAATTTTTTAGTTTTAATTTGATTCAATTCTAGCCTTATTACGTATTTTTCTTCTTTGTTGCTTTCTAGATGTTCTCAGTTTTTAGTTATTGATTTGACTCATATTTTTGCTTGTTACTCCTCCCACCAGGAGGCGTGACTTGACAGCCAATCACAACGTCCAATGAAGGTCAGCCTCTTTCCCGTTCAGCCAATAGTATCATTCCATATTCAGTATATATTAAGCTTCTCTGTACTCAAGTTTTAGTTTGATTGAGATTGATAATGGTATAACAACCGAAACTAGTTTCTAAATATTTTTAATAAATGCTGTGGTTGTAACAATTTCGTCTTATTATTTATTCATTATGGATACCTTCCACAATATCACCTTCGCCACTACAAAGAAAGTTAATTAAAAATAATAGTACTGTACTAATATGTGTGGAGATGGAAACCCCTTGCAACTATGGTTGCCCACGTACTAGGGGGGGTTCTCAATGAAGGGGTTTAATAAGGGGGTTTTAATTAATTACAATATGAGAATAATAAGTTAAAAAAAAACACTTTCTATTTCACACTTTGTGTAACAGAAGCGAGCATATTTATTATACTACTAGCAGTTAGCCCGATTCAATTGAATCGGAGCACCTTCTTCGCCATCTCCTTAACCTCTTTCTTCTTCTCCTCTGTTGGCAGGGGCAAGACAATTTTACAAGTAAGTATCGTAACATGAAATTTGATATGAAAAATCCAAGATAATTTGAAAATTAGTTCCATAAACTATATTCCACTTTGTATAAAAATCTATATATTCTACCAGACGCTCTTTCAAAGTTGTTTTAGTTAGAAATTGATTATATGAATCGGTTCAGTAGAGTACAAGAAATGAGAATCCCTCTGTTATGAAGGCAACACAGACGAACGAACAGTGTCAAAAATGAGCAGAAAGAACTCTGATGTAGAACTGCGGTTTAAAAACCGCTGTTATGCAAGGTAAGAGAATCCCCACGAAAGTGGCATGATAAGTCGTCTTGGGTATACTGCTATGTAGAGTATTATGGTTCAGAGCGAAGAATTTACAGGATATTGAAGTAACTATCAAAAAATAGACAATTTATTCAGGAATAAAAAATTCGAGACTGGATAATTTTTCATATAGAGAATCTTCTGAACAAAAATAATCTCGACTACTTTTAGTGAACTGAGAACAAAAATAATCCCTATTATTTTTGGTAAACTCAGAAGATAGATAATAAATGTCTCCATTAGATGAAAAACAAGTATACAATTAATAATAGGGATATAAAATAAAAAACCAAGACAATCTTCAGAAATTTGCAGTAAATACATTACTATGAATATGAGGTATTCTACCATAACTAACTGATTTTGAAGTTTTTGGAATCAGAATGAATGAATACCGCTTTTTAAAATGAACTAAGTTAAATTGAACAAACAACCTATGCAATTCAATAATTCGATAATCAGTTTGTTCACTTATACATATAGGTTTTGTTGAGAAATTTATAATAAAAGAGATACTAATGAAGCTTTAAACTGAATTTTGAAGATGAATGAATTACTTACGTTAAGTATCAGCAGTTGAAAAAGTTTCTTAAAGCCAACTCACCTGAAAAAGAAATCTGTATTAAAAGCCCCGTTTCGACTTGAACTAGGTTTGCAACAATCTTCAAACAAGATGAGAACAAACTGCCTGAAAAAACCCACCGTTTCTACTCAGCAAAATTTCCAATGCAACATTTTAGATTCTTATACATTTATTTTGTCTGGAGTCTGCCTGGGCTATTGTTTATACCTTCTAAAAATAGATCGAGTGTATTCCTTTCACATGCCAAGTTATGCAGCCTATCTAGCACATTTCGTGTTTGTAATATGAAATTGCAATATGTAATTCATCTCATGTTTTTCTCCACTGCAAAACTAAAAAACATGAGATTTAGGATAATTGGGTTTTCAAAATGAAATTGTGATTTACTTCTACTTTTTTCATAGCATGAAATGTAAGCACTTCATCGAATCTTTTAATTTTATCAATTCATACAGCAGTAAAATTAGAATCGTTAATAGAAACCTTAAATTTCATGGTACAAGAAAAAACCGAGATGGTCTGAAATCAGCGAAATTAGAAGGTCAAGATAACATTTAAAAAATCAAATATCTCAAGTTATGTTTTTTCATGTTTTTTTCTTACTTTTGTACTGGATAAAGAGAGATAAGAAAGAAAGATCAGCACTGTAGTCCACCGCTAGATCGTATCAACATAGCACTGTCCTTGCGAGTACGCGCAAAGTTTCAGGCAAAGTTGTGTCAGGAATAATCGGTTTGCAACAAATTTTGCTGCAAAACATGTTGAAAAGAATGTTGAGCGTTTCTACTCGCAGCAGAATTGTTTTCAACATAATTTGTTTGAGTGGAAACAAGGCTACAGAAACCGAAGTTACAATTCATTAATCCATAGCTTAGAAGATCTTTTTCGGAGGATGAAGCCCACATAGGTCTGCGACATGTGCATGGGTAATTAATTGGCTGATAGTGATTGATGAGTTGGACCTACAGTTTTAGGTGGGTTCCGAACCCCCGGGAAGTGATTTTACAGCAGAGAATAGAGTCGTTTTTGCTGGCTAATCCAATCGGTCACAAAGAGCGCCCAGGAGTTTTGTAGCATCCATACAGGTTGTAAAAATGTAGTCTACTGGAGTTCAGAACTCGTCATGAAATGATTATCAGCTTTTATAGAGTAAACTTAATGCAGTTAAATTATATAATGTTTATTTCTAAATGATTATCAAATTTATATTATTCTAACTAACTAGCTGGCTCGACGCGCGTTGCTGCGTTCTCATAAAAGATACTCCTTGATTTTATTAATCGCCACCTCCCACTGAGGTTAAATTTCAAATTTCATCTTTCTTGTGAAATTTAGACGTTATGTTAAATAAAAATTTAATTTATTTTAAATTTTTCTTGTGAACTAACCTTAAAGTTTTTGATAAAAACTTAGTCAAAATTTGCAAAGAGAGCAGTTTTGGACTCTTACATCTGTTGCATCGTTACATTCATTGTAATTTTATCTCAATAAATGCATATTCCAGTATTAAACCTCAAATTTTTATTCAGTGGTGGCTTCAAATTGAAAACGTATCTTTTTTTTTTGTTTTTGGTAGATGTTTATACATGAGATGCACCAGATTTTAGGATGCATCTATTACACACTGAAACTATACGAAATAGAAAACAAAAATTTGTTATTTGTGTGGATATCTATAAACATTTCATTTTCAACCGCACTCGTATTTCCTAACCCAGCAAAAGTTATTACAAACAATAACCACAACGTTTCTCTTTGAATTTTATCACCCAGGTGTTGTACTACTAAAATGCTAGTGCATACACGACGCTACTTTATTTATAAAGGACCAGCGACATCTGCACAGACAGCGAGAAAAACAGAATCATATCGTAATAAAAAGTGTCGAGGGATGGACCCCAAACCCCAACCCCATGCCCTAAACTAATAATAAATAGACTGCGGTCACATCTTTCACTATGAACGAGACAAACAAACATTACCGTAACATAGTAGCGATATTTTCGGAGCTGTTAGGCTATTTTTTCTGTAAAATTCTCCCATGAACTACGTTACTATGAGAGTTTCATCCTTTTAGCCTGCATGGGTCCTATATATTTTCTTTGCCTCTGGCGTACGAAATTTGGCTGTTCAAGATAAAAGGCGTGGACCTTTATCCTTCGCATCCCTAGCTACCATATTTCAAGGGTAAATAAGAAGGGTCCAACCCTAGTTTTTGTTTACTTGTTTACTCTTTGCAATAGCAACCCCTTGACAAAGCGGGCATTCTTTTGCTGGAAAAATATATTTTTTGTCAAAATAGAAGGAAGCTTTCAACGAACAACAAAAGAATCTCAAATTTAATTGATGAAAATTAACTGACAACTTCAAGCACTAACACAGAAGGGTGAAAACTTTACGAAAATATCAACTAATGAAATATCTCTTTCAAATTATTTTTTATTCAACAATGGTGCTATTGATTGACTAACGAAAGCTTGATGACTTTACCTACCATAAATCTGATTATTAATACTTTTGCACTACGTACGAGTTTTTACCTGTGAAAAAGCCACCTTCAAGAGAATTGTAACCATTTCAAGTAATGTATTTCCACAAAAACGGCATAATATGATGTTGAAGATCCATCTTGTTTCCACTAATATGCAATAAAAACTCAGAAAACACTTTTAAGTGGAAATTAACTCACGTTATGGCGTGACAGCCGTTTCACTCTGTTGTAAAGAGCATCGTCAGAAGATCCACAGTACACTGATTTAGGATTAAGGATTAAGGATTTAGGATTAAGGCTCTTGACAACAGAATGAAACGACCGTCACGCCATAACGTGAGTTAATTTCCACTTAAAAGTGTTTTTTAAAGTTTTTATTACTTCATAATACTGTATTACGATACAGTATTTGGAATGAGATTGTAGTTCCATTTTGTTGTAGTCTGTGGATTAATACAAACAAAATGTCAACAATTTTTAATGAACCAGCAACCAATCTCCTCTGCAATTTTGAAGATAACTCTCTGGTGTTATACTTTCAAATTAAGCAGCCGTAGAGTTTCTAGGATGCAATGCTTCTTGATAACTTCAGAGTTTCAGGAATTATCAAGTTTGACTCTGAGTGACTACTTCTGTAGAGGAAACATTTAAGCAGCCTCATCTCTCCTGGCCAACTTATAATTCCGTGTCATTCAAAGGATAAAACCAAGCCAGTTGTTTCTGGAATAAGCTGGTCGTAATACTTTACAAACACAACCTGGACCAGAGCTTTGCTTTCAACGTATCCTTTATCCTCCTTCGTCATGTCTCCTCTATCTTGCTTCATCCTGCATCTTCCATCTTTCTCCACTCACCATAGCCATCCACCAAATCGTTCACCATCAGAGATTGTGGTGTTAGCATTGCATTGAGGTGAAACACCAGGTCTAGCTGAGCAAACTTCTACGGATTACCGGGGGGATTTGCAGGAGCTGCAGAATCTGCTCAACAGTTTCGTTCCCTGGCTGAACCTAATTCAAAATTCGGCGAACACCAACTAATCTGGCAAGAAAGGTGAACAGTTGTGATTCAAGCCAGATCGGGATACCCACCAAACAGATCCATCAAAAACGCAATCTAATGCTCAAAGACGAACTTCCGAGAAACGAGAATCTCCAAGTTACGAGTCTGTCTTGTGTTGTTGTCATTATGTAATTGGCTGCCCTCCTTGAGTCTGCCAAAGCCTCTCATAATCTTAAGAACAAGTAGTAATATAATTAAATAAATCTTGGGAGGTAAGAGTTCAAAAACTTTCTAATTTTTTAATTTAAACGATTGTTTCCATTCATTTGAAACAGTAATTTAATTATTTTGAGTTTGATATTTGTTGAGTAATAGGTAAGTTTCAAATTTTTTTCTCTTTCCATTGAATTGAACGATTGTATAACTTTTGCATCAATTACTATTTAATATTGTACATTTCAGATGTATTTTTATGTTTCTGATGTTGATATGTTTCTTTGTTATGAAAGATGAATAAATTTGAATGTGTGCTTGATTAAACATCTAAAGATAAATCTAGCAAATTTTTATAAAAAATAAAAAAAAGAACGTGACTGAATGTTGATTGAAATAATATTGATTAAATTGTATGCAACAATTTAAAAACACAAACAGAACTTTATTAAGAGTTTCCAAGACAAAATGTGACGCATTGCTAGGCGATTTATAATTTTGCGGTATAATTCAACTGAATTGAAAAGTTAATTATTAACTATGAATGTACAAAATTGTATGCACCAAGTCCACGAATAGCATTTAATCAAAAGTTTGTAATTCGACAGAAATAACTGTTTCTCTGATGGCCTCCATAATCTATAAAAAAAAAGCTTTCAACTACAAGACTGATTAAATTTTTAATTTCGGCGATAGCTCGCGATGAAAACAAAAAGCGAAGTTATGAAAAGTACAATTTTTTATGTATTCATTATTACAACATAAAAAATAACCTACATCGGAAATAGATTGAAAATAATTTTTCTGAATACTAAAATTAAATGCCGCATTCCTTTAGGTGACCCCAAGAAAGCTGAATAGTAATTTTAATTAATTAATTATAGTGATAATGAGAGAGATAAACTCCTCTATTTAATTTTTTTTTCAAGAAATAATTTCCCTACTTTCAATTCAACGATAGTGATTAGTTTACAAGGAGTACATTTTTTTCACAATTTATTATAATCGGAAAACATCTGAATTATTATAACTGGCAGCGCACCTTACTGATGCTACTGCAAATGTTTAGGGAAGTGATAGCCGCGAGCCGTAGCAGGTATCTGTTCAATCAGATAGAGATAAGTTGCGTTCTCGTAGGTCCTGTTTGTAACGGTGACCGATTAGATTGGCCAGCAAAAAAGACACTGTTCTCTGCTGTAAAATCACTTCCCGGTGGTTCGGAACCCACCTAAAACTGTAGGTCCAACTTATCAATCACCATCATCCAACTCATTACCCACGCACAGGTATCAGACCTATGTGGGCTTCATCCTCACAAAAAAGAAAACAAATATATATAATAGTTATGCAAAAATTCGACGAATGCCACTATCCGACGGCGGCATGATTTCTGGGAGAGTAAAAATGCATCGAATTTTCGCATAACTATTTGTTACTGTTGTCAATATTTGTAAACCGAAAGTATTCAGGGCATAGAATTAGAAGGAGAAATATAAATTTATATTGGTTTAGCAGTTGTTAATGATTTTAATATCTAAGGATTATTTCCATCTTTGCCAAATAACTTTCAATGAAATAACTTTTCTAGTGAACTTCAGAACTCAGACCTATGTGGGCTTCATCCTAAAAAAAAAATGATCTCAGTGCTACTCCGGACTTGGCCACATAATATTGTATCTTAACCCCCAAATTCCTTAGCTCATGTGGAGTCATCTGCTCTAATTTATAGAATTCATTTTTTGCAAATGCTTTTCAACAATGTTGATAAAAAATTCAAGAAACATGAATAATTGAAAAACAAAGAATTATCCTGTTATATTTTTGGAAAAACCATTTCAACCAAAAATCCCTTTTGGAAGTGAAAAACAGAAAATATGGATGAGGAAATCTAGTGCAAGGCTCTTATAACACACTGTTTATAATGACAGAAGCTATTCACGTTCACGATCATAAGTTGATCACGGTCAAATCTCTTACTTGAGATGCGTCTGAAGTTGTTCATTTATTTACAACTCACGTTCGGTGGCTATACTTTCATACTTTATAGTTGGATGGAAGGTTAATCCAATTTAACAAATGAATCTTCTGGCTTTCAATCACGACGGTGGACTATTCATTGGTGGGAGTGAGGTGGATGCGGGTGGAAGGGGGCAACCAGCTAGCCATTCAGTAGCAAGTAATTTCAAATAAACCACGGTGGCTCGCTGCTCTTGAATTGAAGTATGCTGTGCTTTTTATAGCGCCGCGTACGCTTTATGATTGATAACTACGTGATTAAGACTTGTTGGTATTCAGGTCGACACTCGTCTTCTGCTGGTGCCACTGCGAAATTGAATGAGTTTTTAATTTCTGCCATTGGAAGCACACAATGTAGCAGGGCCAAACGCTGTACATCCATTTCATCTGTATTTCCTTCAAGAAAGATTACTGATATAAAGATCAAGTTAAGATTGTTTCCATGAAGCTATTCCACCTGTCTAACCTACATTTTACAGAAATTATCCCAACAAAACGTTAGCGGTGGTATGTTGCATAACAATTTACAAATAACAATTAAGATAAGATAAGATATCTTTATTGCCAATAAACTTACAACGGTAATAGGCAAAGTCACAATTTAGTCACAATACATAAAAACAAATACTACAATATAGAAAATACAATTGCACAAGATGCCGTCGTCACAATTAACCCTAAACACCAGTCATATGACATTCAAAAAATTCCTCTATTGAATAGAGGGATTTGGATGTTAATGTAATACACTTGTCAACTACAGTCTTAAAACTCCTAACTGGAAGAACTCTAATTTCTTGTGGTAGCCAATTGAATAATTTTATTCGCTGATAATAGTGGCTTTTGTACGTTTTTCTTAAGCGAACAGGTACAGGTAGTAGTGTAGTGTTAAATTTTCCCTAAACCTTGTACTAAAATTGTGAGAGCTTGGAGTACTATATACAAGTAAAAACTCCCATAGTATAAATAAACTAGTTTGTAAATAGTTATGTAATATCCCCTAATTCCATTGAAATTGATTTTTTTGCTGTATATGGTGTCGACTATGCTATCTTGACATAATACAGTCTTGCTTGTCTCTAATTTGTTTCAAAAAATGTGTTCCGACATATACCGTTTTATGGCCTTTATTGGCTAAAAAAAGGTGTCATAGATACTGTCTGAATGTATCAATAAATGAGAAGAGAGAAACCAAGAACTGATGACAGGTTTAGGACTTCACCAGCATTCAGAGAGTAGGGAATATCCAATGCTAGGACAGCAACGGCCAAAGAATGGAATAAATATTAATGATTTTCTCCGACGGTTCACATTTTCCAATCGAATGACAGTTCTCATCATCAAAAATCAAGGATTCCATGCTCTGCCAGCTGGTGCCATCTCAGAAACGTCATATATCTGTTTCATGCCCCAATCTGCCACCATGCCCATCACATTTCACACCTGAAATCCTTCACCAATTGATCCTTTAACACCAGTTACTAGTTGCCAGTGCCTGATAGAGGAACGAATGTCAATAATTGACTGAAGTTCACCGTCTGTTTCACCACTAATTAACGTGGATTCGCTGCCAGGAAAAGTTTCCAGATAAGAGAAATAAAGGTGCCACCTGTATCTAGATTGGAAATTCAATGAAGACACTTGAAAATTAACTGTCAAAATAATACCTACTGCCTGCTCTAGGTGACTTCTTTTATCAGATAGCCTATGTAATATTGCAATTCGTCAAAATATTTTCTAATTTTCATACATAAATTTTAAAGCTATACTGCCTATCATATCAGAATCATAATCAGTCAATCCCTGAAAGGAAGCACAACTGTTCTGAAGTTGAATATTATGAATAAAGAATGAGGAACAAAAAATTGAAATTTAATTTTTTTACACTATTTAATAATTTTTTTTTAATACTGAAACTTATTTCTCTCTCTCTTTACCTTATTCTTCTTCCTACTCAACGTTTACCCCTCGTAAACAGACAAGTAAAGTAGTCACTACTAGATGACAACCACTCCCAGACTCCTTCTAGATTTCATCAGTACGTTATTTGCAAAGAAACCTTCTCCAGCGGTTCCACCTTGCCGGAGCCATTCAAGTTTTCCGCACATTACCCAATTTTTCACAATGAAACGACGGATTCCGAACCATCGACTCAGCGTTACTGAAACAGACATACACACACACACAGGGAAACTTACTAGTCGGAGAAGACCAGTAATAACATTAAAACTATGATTACCGTATAAGCGTTGTTGTAATGATGATACAGTGAAGAAGAAACTGACAACAGAGAACGGGAATAAAGTGAGAGAATATTGTAGTGAAAATGGAGAGAAAGAAGGAACAGTGGTTTTCGGTGTTATCTGCTATGTAAATGTTTACTTCTAAGCAATTAATTACTCTTCTTTTGACACTTTTATGATATTTGCTTTGAACTTTGTAGAATGTTCTAGTTGTTTGATTAGAAATTAATGGAATCTTATCGAATATTGCGAAAAGGCGAGTGTCCTTATCTGTTTATTTAGAAGCTGATAGAAAAATGGAGAGATATCTCGATTGTTGAAAAATCTATTTAAGGCAAACGCATTTGTAGAAACTAGTTCAGTCTTGTTTGAAATTTGTCGAGGTAACTTGTGTCAGTAGTGATAATTAATTACCGTATTCTGTACTTATAGTGATAATTATTTTTCCTATTTAATTCATACCAGTGGACTAATAATAGTTTTTATTGTATTACGGACTTGTGCTACGTAAGTTAATAGTTCTTTTTAGACGTTTCTTTTTGAATATTATTGGACAGTTTATTGTACAGTTATTATTTAATATTAGATCGGCCTTTTGACTTTTAGGGATTGATTTTTGTACATATTAAAAACTCTTTATCAATTGAACAATATCGATTTATCCGTTTTGATTGCTTATTTTTGTGTAAGACATTCCTGATCAGTGCTTATTGTGGATTAAATGTGTAACTAAAGTACAAGTGATAAATTTAAGTGTTGCCAGCGTTATTTTAGACATAGAACCCTTTACAATATGATAAAAGTACAGTCTAATGAAAGCGGTAGACTAGTAGCTAAATAAAATATTCTCAAAAGTAGAAGAGGAGAATTAGAAACAAAACAGTTGGAAAGAAATGAAGGAAATGAGGAGGAGGCGGATAATTAATATAATAAATAGGGATAACGAGTGAGAGAGAAGACAAGAGAGTTGAAGATTGGATAGGCAAACGAGTAACCAATAGATAAGCAGCAGCGAGGCCGAGGACAGTTGTGGTAATTAGAAGAGAGCAGATAACGGTGGATAGGAGTCCGCTTTATTCAAATTAGGTTCCCCAATATATGTGTGTGAGTAGACATCTCATGCAAGTACAGTCTTGGAGAATAGTTACGGCATTAAAAACCGGCTCAAGTTCAACGTACTTCGACTGTACGCTGACTTACGTACGCGCACTCACACACAAACGCAGTTCTGCACCCCACAAAAACGTGAACAAAGCGGACTCCATAAATTCAACCGGATTTATACACTGAAAACAAATCAAGTACGGCACAAGTAATGACTATGTTGGACGAAATACAATGAAGTTGGATTGACGGGTTTATACCAGCATATAAATCGAGGAAAATTGATGGTTGTTGGCCTAGGACAGGTGAGAGTCCTATGACCGATGCCTCTTCTTATTTGCATGCAGACGTTTGGCCTTTTGACCTCTCATATGCTGCGAGGGACAACTGACTCCTGCGTGCCCCGGTCTCCTGCGGTTAGTTACATCTGACTGGCTCAACTCTCGGTGTGACGACCCTTACATGATCACATTGCAGTTGCTTGTTGGAGAACGATGATGCAGTAGAAGGTTGTCAAACAAGATATTGTCAGCAGTTTAGGGAAGTGATAGCCGTGTTCAATCAGATACAGATAAGCTGCGTTCTCCTGGGCCATCGTAGTAAGGGTGACCGATTAGATTGGCCAGCAAAAAAATACACTGTTCTCTGCTGTAAAATCACTTCCCGGTGGTTCGGAACCCAACTAAAAATGTAGGTCCAACTCATCAATCACCATCTTTCAACTCATTACCCACACACAGGTCTCAAGAACTATATGGGCTTCATCCTGAAAAAAGTTTTCACTAGTAGTAGCTGCCCAAGAACATGGATGGGTAAGTTAAGAGCATGAAATTGAATTGGGAATTGAAATAGTTTGTTCACGGTTTTTTGTTACTAGGATGGCAACAAATCATTATGATTACTCAAAGACTTTCCAATTTCTGAACAATTCAAAAATGAAAAGAAGATTAAAAAGAAGAAACAAAGAAAGCTATTAGTGTAATTCCTGGGTTGTACAGACATGTCCCCTATTAATGAAAAAAAAAGTAGGAATCCAACCGTATATTATTCAAACATGGATCATTGATATCGTAGAAGTGTTAATCAGACAACAAAAAGCTTGATTGTGATTAACATTAAAGAAACAAATAATGGACTATGAGATCATTATTTTTTTGATGAATCAATGAAAAACGCATAGGGTCATAAGTCATGTATAGAGCATACACAAAAAATTATACATCACGAAAATGACCACCTCACTGGATTGCAATCGAATTAAAAGCATTATTGATTGAAATTAAATTAAAATGAAATGAGTATGAATATATTATTTAAATGAATGGATTGATTGGATTCGATCCATATTGTCTGGCATTAATTTTGTCACTAGATCAATAAGAATGGCAACAAATCATCATGACTGCATCAATATGATAATCCAGAGACATCCAATTTCTGAGCAATGAAAAAATTAAAAGACTAAAAGTAAGAAACGAAGAAAGCTGTTAGTGGAGCTCCTGGTTTGTTATAGGCATCATGCTCCCTACTAATGAAAAAAGGAATCTAACCGTTATGTAAACATTGATCAATTGAGATCATAAACATGTTGCTTATCAGACAATGTAGAGCTTGATTTTGATTAAAATTAAAGAAAGAAATAATAGACAATGAAATCATTATTTTTTTATAAATGAATGACAAAAATCATAGGGTAGAGGATTTACAAAAAAAAAAACATGTATCACCAAAATGATCACCTGCACACGATTGCAACTGAATTGAGGGTATTTTTTTTATTGCTGATGATACCCACATGAGTTCGAGACTTGTGCGTGGGTGATGTGGTGAATGATTACACATAGATGCCAGACGGATGAGCGGGATTACTGTTTAAACGACAGCAAGCTGAAGTTGCGACGCCCCAACCAACTGCGCTAAGCGGCCCACCATGGAACAACTATTATTGATTAAATTTTAATAAAAGTTATTTGAGTATGAATATATTATTTACATGGAAAATACTTCATCCACATTGCATGACATAACCATTCTCCAGCTTCTTTCTTCATAATTATGATTTTTTTAGAAAAAAATTTCTAGCTTTTCTCCACTCTGTCGTTATTATAAAGCTTCACAACACCATAGTACATACTCACCAACAGATAGTCTGCCCGTAATGTTTCACTTAGAAAGGTGCGTGACTACTTTAATTTACATATGTCCGAATACAGTGACAGCATTCGGACTCTGAGAAAAAGTAAACAGAGTGGAAAAGAGAGTGCTCTGTCTTGATCCATTCAGTCACCTCACAGAAGGACAAGTTCATCAGCAAGCATTGAAGTACGAGTGCAACGGGATGCCCTGAACCGGACAAGGCCTCACCACATTACTGTACAGTATTATAGTAAAAGAGTATATAGAGAGGCTTTGCACCAGCCTTCTACCTTATGGCTTCAGGTAGACCTGTTCACAACGACGAACACGACACTGTCTTCAGCCAAGTGTAACCTCTTCATCAACAACAAAACAGTCCGCTCACAGACAATTGTTGAAGAGACGGCAACTTCAAGTTCTGCTTTGCTGATGGCTTCACCGTCTACATATGGGTATGATTTGATTTAAAAAAATCCAACTGCAATTGGAGTTGGATACTAAGATGAAAACTACTAAGGTGGATATGAAGATAAGATAAAATTACTTTATTTACGTAAATTTACAAAATATAATTGTAACTGATTAAAAAACATAATAATAACAACACAATAGATTGCAGAAAAAGCTTTGACATTAACAATGAGATTTCATGTGAAGCATTTACGTAATAAGGACGAAGTCTGGACGAAAATTCGTTCATTCAAACTTAACCTTGATAATTTCGAACTGCGAGACTATATAATTAGTAACAAAAGAATAAAATGTATAAGATGAAGATAACAGAGATGGAATAGAAGCAAAAGGAGGAGTAGAAGAGAAAAAATAAGAAAACAATAACAGCGAATGAAGAAGAAGAAAATGGAGAGAAAATTAAGATTGAGTTGAAAGTCTTAATTTTCCTGGTGCAGCAAAATTATTTTACAACAATAAAAATCTTGGGTATGGAGAGAAGTAAAACGGAAAATTATATAAATGCTATGTGGGAAGTCTGGTCGAAAGCAGAAAAAAGTAACTGACGAGAATAAGCTGAAGATAAAAGTGTTGGGTAGAAAGTAAGGAATTTATTTCCGATTTTCAGAGAGGAAAAAACAAAGAAGCAGCAATGATGGTGATTGATGGAGATGATGATGATGACAAGACATCTAATCTGTAGGAAAGTCAAAATAAAACAATTGAAAATTAAGGAAAATGAGGGAAATATTAATAAGAAAAGCGTGACAGAATATAGGGGAATGTGAAAGAAAAATAAAAGCCACAAGAGGAGAGAAATGAAGAATAAATAATAGAATATGAAAAAGATAGAAAAAGCTATGAAAAGGCTATGAAAATGAACAGTAGAAGAAATCTAAAGAAGAGATAAGTAGAAGTGACAAAAAATTAGAAGTAATCTTTTAATGGAGCGAAGAAATAAAAGTGAGAACAGAAAAAATATGATGGTGTAGCAACAAGGAAAACAAAGATTATCAAGGGAAAATGGAGAAAGTCAGAAAGACTGTAGTATAGAAGTAGGCCTACTGACTTAATGGTTTAATGAAGAAGAAATATGGAAGAAACTTGGAAATATTATGTTGTCAAATGAGATGAAACATGACAAACTTCATCGAAATCACAATTATAGATCCTCAACTTTTGTCTAACTTCACATAGCCAATCAACAGCCGTTGAAGCAGTTCTAGAACCTTCTGGTAAGTTTATAACAATACTATCGACAGAAGATTATAATGACTTAACAATAATACTAATAAAATAAACATTCACTCCACTTGAAAAAAATAATCGTCGATGGAATCATACCACATGGCTAGTTTCAGTAGTAGACGAAATCTCGTCTAGATTGAAAAAAAATCTGACATCTAGCCTATGCCTAGTAGTAGAAATAGTAGTCCACCACACCCCTTGCTCGTTTTCTGTACAAAGTTCATTGAATGTTGAGTTCTTTTTTATTGAAAATGAGTGAAATTGTTATTGTAATAGATTGAACAGCGAAGAAAGACAATATGTTTGTCAATTTCATTTGATACTAGACCCGTTAAGCATGACGTTTCAATGCTAGCTGAAGCCATCTTCAAATTTCCACACGCGAAATATGAAATCCAACCTTAGCAGATGACAATAAGGAATTACTTGGGAAACATCGATGAAATATTAGTTTCAGTTTTTACACAAATAGTAGCAACTTTCGTAATAAAGTCTCATAGAAACATAATTATAACTGAATGTCGTTATTATTGGTGAAAAAAAGAGATTTTCTTAGTCAAATCGAAAAGGGGGCAATAAACATAATTCAACCAACATAAATAACTGAATAACAAACATAACTAACAACAAACATAAATAACAAAGATAGAATACATAAAAATTTAGTGGCTGCACACTTTTGAAGCTTAGCTATTGTGAAAGATGAGCTAATATCTGAAAAAATGGCAGCTTCTGTTATGTATTTGGTCTCAAATTGAAAAGCTGAAAAAATGGCTGCTTCTGTTATGTATTTGGTCTCAAATTGAAAAGCTGAAAAAATGGCTGCTTCTGTTATGTATTTGGTCTCAAATTGAAAATCTGAAAAAATGGCAGCTTCTGTTATGTATTTGGTCTCAAATTGAAAAACTGAAAAAATGGCAGCTTCTGTTATGTATTTGGTCTCAAATTGAAAATCTGAAAAAATGGCAGCTTCTGTTATGTATTTGGTCTCAAATTGAAAAGCTGAAAAAATGGCTGCTTCTGTTATGTATTTGGTCTCAAATTGAAAAGCTGAAAAAATGGCTGCTTCTGTTATGTATTTGGTCTCAAATTGAAAATCTGAAAAAATGGCAGCTTCTGTTATGTATTTGGTCTCAAATTGAAAAACTGAAAAAATGGCAGCTTCTGTTATGTATTTGGTCTCAAATTTAAAAGTGCACATATTTGAAGATCCATATAGATATATAATTACACTAATTCTTGCTAATCAGTTGTCAATTTATTGAATCAATTTACATCAATGATAATTGGATTTTAAATTTTTCCCACAGATAAAAATCGATTTTCCCCACTCGTAAGTTTTGTAGGAAATTGGTATTCAAGCAAAGAGTTGTTCAAGTGTTGGCTTGCGCTTGTTATCGGGGCCAATAAGCTGTCCTACACAAAGGCAAGGCAATCAATCCCTTAGGGAAATATTTTCAGGAGCCGATTGAGCATGAACGAAATGGGTAAGAAAAAGGAATTAGGTGGTGGTGGTAGTGGAAAGAGAGGGACCTTAAGCCTCCTTTGCAAGAGCTCTTCTAAGCTTCTCTTTCTCCTACACACTCTTCCTCAATCTCCCCCCACCCCTTCTAAAATAGGGAGCCCGTTGAATCCAAATCGCAATAGATAAAGTGGGAAGAATTCTTTGAAGTTGCGGAACAGAATGAGATTCGAATAATTGAGCTATTAAGGAAGGAAAACAGCGGCTCTGCCGGGACCCAGAAAAATGTCGCTGAAAATATTTTCACTTCCGGTTTTTTCTCGATTGAGAAGTCTTTTGTTTGAAGAAGAGGAATTCCAGCTAAGAAAAAAGCTGGGAGCCCGCGAGCGCATTGGCGCTACTTGCTGAACAGATGAAAGCATCTCGGCTAACTTTTACTTTCTGAGTAAACTGGGAAAAAGCATTCTGCTTGCTTCAACGACAACAAACTTTACTTTTTCTGGCATGTTGTCGTAAATATTGTTCAGTTGTGTGCAATGCTTCAATTCAAAACAAGCTAAACAATTAAAATCAACATAACCTATAACAAACTATTAAATGAAACTCATGTTTAAAAGGTATTTCTAAAATATTGTTTTTTCGATTTTTTTCCGGAGGATGAAGTCCACACGGGTCTGAGACCTGTACGTGGATAAAGAATTAGATAATTGTGATTGATGAGATGGACCTACAGTTTTTTGGGTGGGTTCCGAACCACCGTGAAGTGAAAGCTCATTACACGATGATAAGAACGGTTTCCAAATCTTGATTTTCTAAGAGGATGGAATTGATACGATGATAAATTCTACATTTTTCTGTCCTTCCATAAAACTGTGCTCAAGACTGTATGCAAGTAATAGTATTTTAAGCAAGATTGCATGTAATACTACAATAATCCAAATAGGCCTACTATACATATAGTACAGCAGACTATCAAACGAAAGAGCTAATAAGAACTACATATAATAAGAGCTAACTTTTATAGAGCTGTAGCTCATAGTTTTTTTATTATCTGTAATATTGAAATTATATTGCAATAATAGAGGCTGCTATCTCGTACCACACTATTATCGGTCTTTGTAAAATTTATTTAGACTAAAAATTCAGATTTTTTGAAGGATGTTTTTACCTATTCGTCTCTAGCATTGATTTATAAATATTTTAGAATTTTTCAAGGAAGTCATAGTATGCACAGATATTAACTGTAAGGTAAGGTGTTATAACATAACAATTTAAGAAAAACTAAATACAATTACTATCTACAAGTGAAAAATGCAAGTAAAGATTTTTCATTAATTGAAAATACAAGTACTAATAATACTTGATTGCAAATTGTTATTAGTACTTGCATTTTAAATTAATGAAAAATCTTTACTTGTAGATAGTAATTGTACTTAGTTTTTCTTAAATTGTTATGCTATAATATCTTACCTTACAGTAAATATATTTTCCACAACAATAAGAGAATGTTATAATCAATAAACTCCAGAACATTCCATTTCCAAACAAATATTATTTTAAGCTTATAGCAGAGATTAGTACTATGCTAGGGATACCAATTAGACATACAATGAGTGAATAAAATACCCAATCCCGAACGCAAACGTCATGGGACGACATTTCAGGTAATCAGAGCTGAATATTTCAATGCATTTCTGTTATTGCGCATTCAGTCATATATATACTAGAGGAAGTGGAATGGTGGCACCTGGCACCTGGCACTCAGCATTGTTCTATTAGACGCTGAGTTATCACAATACTGGCGCCAAATTTGGATTTCAAGGGAGTCGTACATTCATTGGTAAAAAGCGAAAAGAAAATGCAAAAGGCCGGGTCTCAATTTAAATATTTCATGCACTCATCAAAGCTCTAGCCCTAGCCCTAAAACCTGCGAGGTCTGCCAAGGAGTGATGCTAAAGTAAACCTACATTCAAAAGAAACCAATGCAGAACTAGTGTAAAAAAATTTATACAATAAAATGAAAATTTCTAAAAATGAGTATAGGGAAGTTGTGAACGGAGGAAAAGGAAGTGGGTTGGTTAAATTTTATAGGGAGGCTTGTCATTATCGGTGGTTCTTGTTAGAGAATTTTAATTGTTAAAGACAATGAATAAATTACTGTAACAAATAAATAATAACATATTATCATAAAAACATATATTGTCCATTTTGCTTAGAACCACATTTGCATCTGTATCCCTATTTGAAATATTAAAAAATAGTTTATTTGTAATTTTGTTTTTGAAATGTACTCTATGAAATGTAATGCTGTATTTCTGAAAGTGATTAAAAAATTGAAAATTATGCATAACCGGATAATTTCAACTCAACTTATTGCTATCTCTCACTGTAAAATAGAAGAAAAACAATATAATTGAAATAAAAGGGAAAATGGAAATGGTGATGATCAACCAGCGAACACATAAGACCAATGGTCTTATGAGTTCGCTGTGATCAACGATCTCAATAACTCTTTGAAAACTCAACAGACGAATTCTTAGAAAATGACAACCTACCATAATTATGTACAACCGGACAATTCTAACTCCATATTCTCAACAACCTATCAATCATTGTCTGACAAAGCCAAATTCGAAGTCAAACTACAATAAGTTCCAGCTACAGCGCTAATCCATTTGCATGTAGTTTCCACCGACCTTGGACTTATACGACTAATGAATAGGATTCAAGTTCAACAAACACTTCTCTAGCTGAAACTATTTATAGATATAGGCCACTATGGAGCTATAGGTATGCAACCTTCGATGAAAAGTGAAGTAAGAAGCATCCCGACTACTTTGTTTGTTCTCTTCTTTTCAGTTCTGGGAGAGCTATTTCTCAACCGTGCCAAGTCATTCATGCAGCTTACGCAGTATAAGCAATCAAAATGAAAATACACCCAATCTGTAATAATCCCACTCTCCACTGTCAAAAAAGTGCATGATATTGAAAAAATTTCAGGTGATAGTAATTACACTATGAGTTTGATAGATGTTAAAAATCTAACATATAAATAAATTAATAGATATGTTAATAAATTAATAACGGTTACTAGTGCCCGGTTTCTGAGTTGTTCATTAAGTTTAATGGATCATTAACCCATTGCTCCAGTATTGAGTTAATGGTCCATTAAGTTAATGAACAACTCAGAAACCGGGCATTAGTTTTTTGGAGTTTTAAATCCAAAACAGACTGTTGAGGTTTGAAGATTTACCAACAGCCGGAATTGCCTCAAGGGATTCTAAATACATAATTAGATTATAAACTTAAAAAACACTTTTAAATAGAAATTGACTCACGTTATGGCGTGACGGCCGTTTCACTCTGTTGTCTAGAGCATCATCAGACGACCCACAGTACACTGATTCAAGGCATGAGTTTGAGGGTTAGTTATGTTGGAATGGTGAAGGGGTGGGGGGATGAGTAGGCGGGAGGTTTGAAATTGGGATTATTTTGTCAAATAGAGTATGTGAGATGAAGTTAAGTTGATCATTTAAAATGTTGTCAGGTTGCTGCTTTGCATGTTTGTATATCTCATATTGTTCTAAAACAATGAGTTTCTGGCTTTTGTGAGTGAAGTGTAGTGTGTCTAAATTAGTGTCAATGTCTGTATAACTGTGGCCTGTTGAAATGATGTGTTCAGCAAAAGTGGAATGTGTGTTTGGGTGTGAGATGGCTCTTGTGTGTTCTTTGAATCTAGTGGTGAATGTCCTGCCAGTTTGTCCTATATAGAACTTGTTGCAGTCATCACATTTCAATTTGTAAATTCCAGATCTGTTGTACTTGTTTTGAGATGTTGTCTGAGAATGCAGGTGTTTTTTGAGTGAATTAGTTGTTCTGTAAGCTATTTTATATTTGAGTTTCCTGAATGAAGCTGCTATTTTATGAGTTTTGTTGTTGAGGTAGGTAAGTGTGATGAATGTATGGGGGTTGTCATTCTGTTTCTTGCTGGTGTGAGTGATTGGTTTTGTTGCTATTCTGTGCAGTAGTTTGTCTATTAGTGTGTGTTTGTAACCATTCTGTTGTGCTATGTATTTTATAGTATTCAATTCTATATTGTAATCTTCTTGTGACATAGGAATGTTTGTTAGTCGGTGGAGCATGTGATTGAAAGCGGCATGTTTATGTTGGGTTGGGTGATTTGATATAATTAGACCTGGAACTACTCGCTCGTCACATTAGTGAAGAATTTGAGAGGAAGACCAGGAATTCAGAAATTCATAAACCGAAGAGCAGGAAGAGGAGAAAATCCATGAGCCAGGATTTTTCTTTTAGCATAAATACGAATAGAAGGCATCATGTAAGTTCACAGCTTGAAACACTCAAGTGAAGTTAATTAAAGTTAACTTTTAATTGAGCACTAAATCAATAGTAGGAAAAAAACAAATGATAGTCACACGGATTGATAAAAGTCTGATGAAATCATAATGGGAAAGAATAATGTTCACATAATATGGAAAATATGATTATTTTTAATATTGAAGTACAGAATCTGACTAGACCCACTAGCTAATGACTAGATTCGAGGAGAAGATATTGAAGATATCCACAAAAAAATATATTTTTTTCTAGATTGAAGTTCACTGGAAAAGTTATTTCAAAAGTTATTTGGCAAAGGTGGAAATAATCCTTAATATTACAATTACAGTATTAACAACTGCTAAACCAATATAAATTTCTATTTCTCCTTCTAATTCTATGCCCTGAATACTTTCGGTTTGCAAATATTGACAACAATCTTTGACAAAATTGAATAATTTTGACAATCAAGCAATCAACAAAATTCCCAGACAATCATTGGAAACCATAACATTAAAACAATTCAGCCCTTTTCCAAATTATTCCACTTTTATAAGATATTTCAAAACACCCATTTAGTCTATCATGCACTTGAGGCTCATCCAAACGGCGAGAGCTCAAATAATAATAATAATTTATTTTATTTTTTACAGTATCATTACAACAAAGGTCCTCCCAAACCAGTAGGTTTTTCAGGAGGTGCCATATATTGATTTCTCACAAGTAAATATTATTCTTGAACAGACTAAAAAGTCAGAATTCCCAAATAACATAACCTTCAATCCACATGGCACAGTAGGCTACAACACATTAAACTAACGATTTCAAATAATCAAGGTTATTTGATTATAAAAACAAACAATTAGAAAATTAACACTGTTGGGAATGACCGAAAAGGAGCGAAAATATTAAATTTAGTTTTAAAATTTGAATGTTTATTTTCAATAATAATAATTTTCACATTGACTGTATTTTAGTTAAATGAATGAATAAATAATTGCATAAATCACAATCTTGGAGCAGTATACTGTGGACCAGCTCTGATTCTTGCTTAACTGGTCTACACTACTCAAATTGAAGCAATTAGTGTCGCTCCAGCTCTCGACGTCTAGATGGGCCTCTACATCAGCAAAAGAAAAGAAAAGAGACAAGATATCTGAATCTGCCATTCAATCTCCAAATTTGATATCCAAAAAAGTGGCACGTCGGATAAAATCAATTTCGCACGGTTATCGTCGGTCTTTATTGCGAGCACTTCGCCCAGCAATGTCGTTTAGCTCTGCGAATCCCTGGCAACCCACGACTCTGCATTACTTTCAGGTGCCTTTCACCAAGTCTCTCTCTCGCTCTCTTACTTGGGCTATTTCAAAAATGCTCACTTGGAGCTCTCTATAGAAGAGCATCGAGTGAGTGTCCAATCGAGCGCTTGTTAAAACCCTTAACGGACAGAGCATGCCCCTCGTCGCCACATTCTTAACTTACCGGACATGTTAAAAGTGTCCGTTGTCCTCTTGGTATTCAACTAACTGGAACACAACAGTTTCATGCACCATCTTCCACCAACCGATGTCACACGATATTTTCCTGAAATCCAATTTATTTCGCTCTATAACTTGATACCATCGGGCCCCGATGGGAGGCCCCGAATCATTACGGGTGAATCTCAGCTCCGAGTCAGGTATACCTTCCTTTCAAACGGTCAACCTACAGTAAAACTATCTACCCCGCCAAACAAAATCATTACAACATTAAAAACGACAACAAGATGGAATGGATGTTCATGAACATGTCGTACATAATGAAATAATCTTTGTTCAGGATCTAAATAGCAGCTCAAGGTATCAATTTCTTCTTTACCAGGAGATTTTATATTCTAAAAGATGAAGATTATGTTCAGGTTTATCACAAGGGGAAATCTAATGGTGCTGCTTCCTACAGTCCAGTTCTAGAGATAGAACATAAGCGTATAGTTAAAAAGGCATCACCCTAGAGGAAGTTTATTCAAATTCGAGATCTTACGGGACTATTGAAAAAGCGTTTTAATAATTATGGATTATCATTTGAATAGATTTTGGAGTGAGATAATTGAAATTCCAATGTTATTAGAATAATGGACAAAAAGCATAATAATGTAATTCTTGAGTAAAAAGATAATTGAATAGGAATAATATTTTTTTTCGGAGGATGAAGCCCACATAGGTCTGAGACCTGTGCGTGGGTAATGAATCGGATGATGGTGAATGATGAATTGGACCTACAGTTTTAGGTGGGTTCCGAACCTATGAGACTCTGATTCTATGAGTAACCGCAGTAACCTATTATTCGAATTTGAACATTTATTTCATACTCTACGTTACTCATGTAACAAATCATACACTTTTATCCCGGTGAACAAATTAGGACACTCTTTTTCTTTTCTATAATTTAATAAATTGGAATATAATACTCAACTCAATTAAAAATTGTCAAGAAAATTGATTTTTTAGATAAATAATTGATTTTATTTATCCCGGTGAACAAAGTAGGACACTCTTTTTCTTCTCTGTAATTTAATAAATTGGAATATAATACTCAACTCAATTAAAAATTGTCAAGAAAATTGATTTTTTAGGACAATAATTGATTTTATTTATTTAAACATTTGATTATTACTGTATAAATAAATTATTGATACATTTACTAGTCTCCTTCAATACTGACAATAAATTTTTCTGTCCTTTTATCGCATTCGAATTCCAATAATACAAAAGCATAATTTGCTTCAATTTATATCAGCTATACTATTTGCTACTATACACTTTCTATTGCAACAGCCAACTTCCCAAGTCTTCATCAACTGCAGTTATATTCCATCAATAGAAAAAGAAAAAAAAAACAGCATTGAAACAAATCTGAACCTTTACTCGACCCGAGCGTTACGATCAATTGGCTGACCCACTAACTTAATTGGAATTTAGCTTCATCAAAAACACTGATTGCGAAACAATTATAGAAATGGGTCAATTGTAGTAGTTGAGACTTTTTATTTATAATCAGTGACGACCTTACTATTTATACGATAAGCTTAGACTTGTGAAGTTATTGCCAAGAAGATAACACTAATCAATCTAGCAGTATCCAATGAAAGTAGATCTAAGCTATTTCAATATTATATATATATATATATATATGTTGCAGCAGGTTGTTGATTGGAATTACTTGTTTTTTAATCAAATTTTCTCCACTATACATGCAAAACTTGAGTTCATCTGTTCAGTAATCAAGGCGACTAATGGGAACATATCCAAGTAAATTAAGAACATGATAATTGCATTATAGAAACTTGTTCCTAATGTTCCCCCACTCACTGCTAAGGGCCTACTGCCATCAATTATTTACAATCTCCTACCCAGATTGCTATTAAGGTATCAAGACACTCACTCCATACTCTGGCTAGATCACAAATCATATTTCAATTCCATTTTTGGTAACACAATATCAAACAAGTTACGGCGAGCAAAAGATCGTGCTTTTGGTGTGTATGTGGTTTAGAAATAAACAGGTTCCGTTACGATATTTAGATTTATTGTTAGCGGCATTAAAATGACAGTCATAAATGGAAGAAGCACAGCAAGCATGAGGAAAATGATATATCTTGACAATAAACAAAAGAAATTATGACTCAAAATTGAATATGGAATTATAATACTATTCCTGCTTGTCAAAGTTATTCACAATAATGGTATACAGCCGATTGCCTACTATCATCTGTTATTTTGCATTATTTTAGCATGTGTTGGATAAGAAGGTTTGCAGAGTAGCAGAGATGTAGAGATGCGAAATAAATTGATGCATGTTTATGACAAGATTATGATGACTTGGCTGAGAAACAAGACACCATAGCTGCATTAAAATCTTTTTTCCCAAGTGACATGAGACCTTTCAACTACTACAGATCATGGTACTGAAAAATTTTCATATAGGAACTGGTTCAGAGATTTCTGATGGCAGTTCACTATCGAAAACTCAAAACTTTCCGGGTATCAAAATAACTATAGAAACTAAATCTTATTATTGTGGAGCTACTGCTGTTGGATATCAATAAGGTTTCATCAGACTTTCCCGATTAAAATACTCTCCTCTCATTGGCTAAGCCATTGATCACGCTACAAGGAAACATTCAATAGCTACTCAGACTTCAAATTCGAGATGAAGTTTGAAATGATGTGATATAAAGGGAGAGGAAATGAGTTGCAAGTAGTCTTATCGTCTTAGGTTAGAAAAAAATGAAAAAATCATTCCAAAGAATGAAATAGCAGATAAATTTTCCTCATCAGTAAGACAGACCTTACTTTTCAAAATGGATAAAATTGAAAATATATTATAATATTTTGCAAATTAATTGTAATTTAAATTAATATATTATAATATATTATAATATATGAAATATATTATAGTATTAGTAATAAAGTACAAATGAAATGACTATTTTATTTCGAGATATAAGATAAATTTTTGTGGAATAATTAGACTATAACCTGTACTCTCTTCACGGAAAGGGGAGACGATGTAAACAACGATGCGCGTGCGTGAATGTATCTTCGAACAAACAAAACCGATTCACAATCAACTACAGAAATACAATAATTAACGCGCAGTATATAAGTGAACCGGTAACTGTGACAGCGAATGTGATACTGAACTCAGTGTGAACTGGTAGAAATCAATCGATCGGTCTACAGCTGATATGAGTCATCACTTTTTCACTCACACAAACGCAAACGTTTCGAAAAAAATCAAAATCAATTTATTTTCCTTAAAAAAATACAGATAATACAAAATATTAATTTTTACATAAATATGGAAATTACACTACAAGGTCGGGGACCAGTGCGCAGTGTAAGAGTGTTGTTTTTTATTATTTAGAAAATTGAGTCTAGAAAAAATTGACAAGTTTTAAGTACAGTACCGTGTTAACTATGATAATAATTTTTGAAATATTCAAAGTTTGTTTTGGTTTGTCTCCCGTTTGCGTGAACAGAGTAGGCTATAGACTAAAACTTCAAGTCCGAATAAATTATCCAATTGGGCTGGTCAATTGACAACAATGGTATAAGAAGCAAGGTTGAGTATTTTGATAAATTTGGAGAATTTACAGCTGATCAAAGCAGCTGGCTGTGGGCTGTTTTTCAGCTGTCAAACCAGTCCAACACAGCTGGAGGGTTGTTAGGTGACTTTTAATTACCAGGGAACAACAGGACTGTGAATTGCACTGGCAAAACATTACACATAGGCCAAAACCCAATTAACTGGAATCCAATTCATCGGACCAAACAGAATTAAGTTGTAGCAAGGAGACCCCCTCCCCACCACTGGTAGTACCAGCTACAAATCAGTGTAATTTATTGTTTGGTTCCGTTGCAAAATGTCACCAGAAGGCGTATTGAACGACACAATATCAGAGAGGATTGTGAGCTCTTGTTGGTCTGGGGGGGGGGGGGGGGGTGTGATGTAATGTGTATTGAAAACTCATGTGGTTGAAAAACATATGTCAGTCAGTATGTCCACCGACACATGCCACTGAATAATAAGTCAAAGTATACAAATTCCAATATATTCGGTCCTGGCAATTGACGCTTGTCATGACAAAAACTACTTTTCATTGGGAAGCTATATGAAGCTTCAGGAATGCACTTGTCCGTATTAATAAACTGTATGAAAAGTGTGGAGTATGTTTCGTATCGAAATACCAACTGATAATATTAATATTTGTACTTGTACTTAGTAAAAAATGATATATAATTTTGCACTTGTATTTTTTCAGGAAATATTATTAGTATATATTTACTAGTAGTTCTGTGAAGAGAAGACCTCAAGCACAAGAAAAAGGATGCTTGCACAGAGGAATATACTTGATGAACACAACTTGAAAAAATATAAGATGGAGGGGGGGGGGTAAACATCTAAAAAAAAAACATTTCATCTCAATTGTAAGTGTCACAATAGAAAGACATCCTTCAGCTATTATTTCTAGTATTAATTCAAAAATATTATTTAACCTTCTACTTTCTGCAACAGGTTTGGGGGCACAGATTGAAGAGATCCCCAATTGGCAGTAAATATATTTATTATAATAAAGGCCTATTTAATACAGGGGTGCCCACAGGGGGGGGCTATGACGCAGACTGCGTCATTGAAATTCTTGGGGGGGGGGGGGGTTCCAAAAACCATTTGGGGGGGGGGGGGGCGTAAAGTTGATTGAAACCGTGTTTAACGTGACAACATTCAAAAATATACTACGAAGTCAACAGATAGAATGTCAATTAATGAAAAAAAATTCTAATTATTATTATACAATTGAATATGAATTAGCTGAAACAGTGAAGAAAGGATTTGTGCAGGAAGTTATTATTCAAACTTAGCAAGACGCTAAGCGAGTGCTCTGAAAGTGGTTTATACAACTTTACTCTCCTTAACAGTTACTAGTTAATCAGCAGAAAGAGCAATAAGACGATTTAAAATTATCAAAAACAGACTCAGATCAGCTATGGGAGACTCATGGTTGTCCAATCTAATGGTTCTAGCTGCAGAAAAAGATGTACTTGAGTGTATTTCTAACGAAGAAATAATTGAAAGGTGTTCTGTTTCCTCATCCCAAAGACATAAACTTCTACTTCTATGTGGGGTTTAGAGAGATAGATTTAACAAGCTTAGAAGGTGCCTAGCTAACTTGTAGATGGCCACAGCCTACAAATTTAAAATGTTTGACTTCAAACAGTTGATGTTTTTCATGAGCAAAACTTACTAAATACTAAAAATTCAGTAATTTTTCATAACTATGTTTTTATTTTGTTTTTGAAAGACACTTCTTTCGATTGTGTGTTGTAAATAACTACACATGAAATGTGTGCCTTTTATGTACTTCATCCATACATAAATTCTCCCAAGATACTACACTAAGTAAATAACCTGTTGTTTAAAACTATACTGTCCAATAAATGACTAAGTATTTTGAATTTTTGTGTTTTACAAATGAAGTTATTAACTCATTGTTTTCACTTCCTTTAAAGGAACAACTTTGTAGAATTATTTAACCTTAATGTAATTGGTACACCGAACATAAACTTATAGGTATTTCATTTTTATTGAACATTGTGTATTTGTAATAATATTTTATTGCTTAAAAATCATTTAGGTTCAAATTCTTATTTCGCTATTTTGCAATTAAGTTTATTGAGCAGAAGTTCATATATTCATTTCATTGATATTTCTTTTTTACCTTTACAAAAATATGTTACCTATGTAAAGAGTCTCAAGAAATATACATACATTTTGTATATTATCGACTGGGTTTGAATTTTTTCAATAGTTATAAAAATCTTCTTTTAGTTTTAGAAAAAATACGGGGGGCTTTTTTCGCATTTTTTTTGGGGGCGGGGCCTAATTTTTGGGTGGGGGGTGCTAAATTTAGGGGGGGTGCGTCATGAGGCTTAGGGGGGGTGGGCACCCCTGTTTAATATATTATATATTTTTAGTATAGAATATTCTTTTTTGGGATACAGAATAGCACAACTCAATAAAACCACAACCCACAATATGACATTGAACTGAATCGATTATCACATACAATTTATTCTACAGTCGGATAAGTGATGTGATGAAGGATGAATTTTTGTGAAACACAGAGATGAATTAGTCTAGTCTACTTAATGTCTGCATTCAACAAAAAATCACTTTGTATTTATTTATTTAAACACATGTAAAAAGCTCACAGAATACTCCATGAAGAGCCTTATTGACATACAATAATTGAAATGAAACAATATTTAAAAAAAGAGAAAAAATACAATACTTTCAAATAAGATCAAATAACGGTATTAGAAGTGACGAAATTGAGACATAAAGAATCATAATGAAAAGCTACGTTAGGTAGATAATGAGCTCCATGAAAATATTAAAGTAGAAAAAAACATTTTTTAAAAGAAAAAAAAATTAAAGGAAGAAAAAAACTTATAGAAAGTAGAGTTTAGTAGAGTATAGCTCGATTACAAATTATTAATCAATTGAGCGGTATGATATTTCACTTTTTTTTAATTGATTATAACGGTCAGAAAAAGGATCAATGAAAGTGTTCAGTTTATTGTACAACCTTAGTGTTCTATACAAGTAGGAATGAAAATTGTGAGCCGTTCTGATAAACGAGACCTGAAGCAGCGTATTTACTCTTGGTCTATTAGACGGAACATAAAAATGCAACAAGTTGATCACGTTACCACGGCTGCGGTTCTATTTTCACCCAGTCAATCATGTGTACTTGTGTTGTTCCAGACAGCTGATTGGGAAAATCAGATTTCTCAAATATAATGAATTGATTTATAGAGCTATATGAATTAATTTTGCATTTTTATCATTTAATTAGTAACCACTTGCTATTATACTTAATTGGAATAGTAGAAATAATTCGTCTCTCTAAAACAAATGTGTTATGAATGATATCTCAATCCATATAAATTCAACCAGATGAATAAGGAGGCCCGAGGGCTATCTTGTAATCTGATTCCAAATGATGGAGAAGATCGTTTTAAAAATCATATGTTTTCTATAGAAGGCCTGAGTGCCTTTCCTTTTTGAAAATCCTTACGCATACATCGCTGGGTGTAGGAAGATCCATGAAGGATCCTTGAAGGAAGATCCATGCAAAATTTCATAGAATTTGGTTCATACGTTCAGCCGTAAATGCGTTACAAACAGTCGGACAGACAGAGACAAATGCAAAACGGTCGACTTGAAACAGACCTCTACTCTCTTCGTTCGGTCAATTATATATTCAGCATTCTATTATTTTCTAGAGAATGACCCGGTTAGATTTCAAAGAGATTCCAAAAGTGACTAATTTAGATTGTATTTTAGGAAGAAAATACATTACCGATACATTTAAATTTCAGAAGGCAGAGTAGAAATTGAACTTTATAAGTAGAGTTATCAGTAGAATTAAAATTTAATTAATATATTAATTATGAATTATAAAGAAAATTAATAATTTTCTTTTATTCGGTTTGGAAAAGTGCATTAATTGATGATAAATGACGGAAAATGACTTTGAAAAATCAGAAAAATATATTTTATCGTGTTTAAAAAGAGATATCATATCCATTCATTGATAAAAAATTTATACATAATTAATTTGTCAGTACAGAAGCGATAGCATAGTTGAGACTTTGAGAGATAACTTCAGAAAATGAAAAAGAGAAGAGAAAAGAGGAGAGCTATAAAAAAGAAGTATATGTTCTAGAATTTATTAAAGGGAATGGGGAAGAAATCTATGAAAGTAGACTAATTTGTGATTGAGGAGAAAAGGAAAACCTGTGAAGTGGTGGAAGGGAAAGAAGACATGAAGGAAGGGAAAAATAGTTGAAAGAGAAGATGGAGAACTTAAAGAAAAGGGGGAAATCGAAGAGAAAGAGAAGGTTGTGAAGAGTATGAGGAAAACCAATTGAAGATCAAGCTAATATAGTTTGACAAAACCAATATAAAATATCAGATGATTAATTGAAAAGCGACATAAATTTCGAATAAAACAGGAAGGGAACGAGGACAATTAAAAGGGAGCGAGTTGGCACAAAACATAATCAGCACAATTTGTCAACAGGGAGTTATTTCCTTTCTTAGCCAAGTGCGCATCAGATTAAGATTGGATGCGATTAAACTTTGATAAAGTTCACCGTTGAACTCCAAGAGAGAGTCAATTTCATGAGAGTTACAACGCAAGATGAAGAGAAAGAGAAAAGCAGCGAGAGGAGAGCTGCAACTACAACATTCGAGCATTAACAGCAGATGCCGTGGCCGTGGAAAATATACTTGGTTCGAGTCCCACATCTTTATGGGCGGTTAAAATACTGACGGTGGCTGATATTATGACTACTTGCAAGGCGAATACGAACCTCGAGGTTCTGGTTCTGGTTGGGAGTCAGAGTCACAGCCGCTGCGATTACGGTTTAATATTTGACTCATTCGAGTCGACCTGATGGGATTAATATGATAGCGCCATTATTACTGGCAATTGAATTTAATGGAGTTCTGCAGTGGCTCTCAACCTAAACAGGGCAATGCATTTTGAAAATGTGTCGAGGAGGATTACAACAGTCCCGGAATCCCGAGCAGCTAATTCAATTCCCTGCTTTGCAGCAGCGTACACTGTCGTCTTTATATAGCGATACGTTTTTATTATCCACTAAACTATGATCCAATGCTGAACGGATTCCGAATGATCACGAACTGATCTCACGATTGGTTATCATATTTACAGTCGTCTATGATGTCATATTCTCACATGCAACCGGAAAGGAAAAGAAACAAGTCAGTAGAGAATAAAATTGGGATTCTGCTCTATTTGTTTGAAGTTGCCACAATCTATGTGTCAATTCAGCAGTCAGCACGCTTTACATCATTTTTCATTTTCTCTACTCAATATTATTATGAGTTTCGTTGTATTCAATTATTTTTCATGTATTATTCTTCTTTTTTTATTTTGAGGCCACATAGGACAACTTTAGTCAATATTTCAGTCATTTCTACGTCCTCGCATCAGCCTAGATTCTAATTTCTTTCTCCAATATTCCTTCATTCTATCAGATCGTTGTTTTCTGATCTCCTCTGAAACCTCCACTGTCCTTTGTCTTTCTGGTCTTTCAATGTTAAACTTATTTGTTCGTAAAATTTTGTTAAATTTTATTTTATCTGGAGCATCTTCAATTCTCAGACCAATTTCTTGAAGATCCTTTAAAATTTGTGAAACATAAATTCCTTGGGTTTTTCTATTAATATTCCTCATGACTAATTGTTTTAAGGTTCTGCTATCAGGCATCCTGAGTATGTGGAAAAAATGGGAAATTCTTCGTTTCTTCATGACGCTGATAATTGGCTCTATATTACTGTAAACTGTTTCATTTGTAGCGATTCTCCAGGCACCATCTTTTTGGTAACTTTTGTTTATGCATGTTCTAATAATTCTTCTTTCGATTCTAAGTAGTTTGTCAGTTTTAGTATTATTTTTTACCTGGAAGAGGGTTTCGCAGGCGTAGAGTGCTTCTGGAAGAACTACATAATTTTAATGTCGGATTTTGGATTTTATTGATAGATACTTTTTGTTGTAAGTCGACCATGTTAAAAATTGTGATTTTTTTAGTTTGTTTGTTCTATTTAGTAATGTTGGATTTTCGTCTAGATTGTGGTGGATAATCACCCCTTATAAGTATTCTTTATATTTATGTATTTTCTAAGATTTTATGTATTGTTTTTGTATTTTATTTATTTACGCATGACATATCTAGCAAAACAATTTTTTTTCGAAACGTTACTTCCGGTAAAAAACGTGCTACCGTCGGGATCCGATTCCCAGTCTTTCTATTTTGCGGAGACTGATCTTTTTAGGATGATGCCCATATGAGTCGGGGACTTGTGCGTAAATGACAGAAAATACAATACTGAATGACAGATATACAAGGCTGAATGAGATTTGAACTCATGACCTCAGGAGTAACAGCCAGCCAGAGTCGTATCAGAGACAAGCTTTCCAACTGATTGCGCCAACACGTCTGCCAAAAGCTAAGTAAAAAGCAGCTGCTTATAGCGGCTCACCAACGGCTATGTTGGACCTTCTGATTAAGTGAACAAATTTTATACTTGAACATACTCATTTTGATCTTCTTATCTCATTATACTATTAACTTTTTGTTGTAAATTCAACGAGTTGCAGTCAGTTTTATATTGTGTATATATAATAAATGTACTCACATTCGGCCAAACGTTTTCGAGGTATTGAATCTCATCTTCAAGGCCTTGGAGAAGAGATTCATTACCTCGAAAACGTTCGGCCGAATGTGAGTACATTTATTATATATACACAATATAAAACTGACTGCAAGTCGTTAAATTTACAACAAAAAGTTAATCACAAGTTAGTTCGAAGTTACTGACAATTGAACAAACTGACAAATTTACTTAAACAGAATTTATTAATTTCGAATTCCTTCAATTGCTATTAGTTTATACTGAAGACTTCCGCAATGGCGGATATTGACAACAGTATTTAATAGCTGATGGAAATCGATGAATGCTACTGTACAAAAAACGATACGAGCCGATATGGCCAAGTTAAAAATGAATGCTGCTGTGCAGAAAGGTCTCCATGGTCTAGTGGTTAAGGCGCCCGACCGGCAATTGGGAGGTCCGTGGTTCGATTCCCGGTGGTGACTGATATTTTTGTACAGTAGCATTCATCGATTTCCATCAGCTATTAAATACTGTTGTCAATATCCGCCATTGCGGAAGTCTTCAGTATAAACTAATAGCAATTAAAGGAATTCGAAATTAATAAATTCTGTTTAAGTAAATTTGTCAGTTTGTTCAATTGTCAGTAACTTCGAACTAACTTGTGAGATACGAGCCGATATGGCCAAGTTAAAAATGAATGCTGCTGTGCAGAAAGGTCTCCATGGTCTAGTGGTTAAGGCGCCCGACCGGCAATTGGGAGGTCCGTGGTTCGATTCCCGGTGGTGACTGATATTTTTGTACAGTAGCATTCATCGATTTCCATCAGCTATTAAATACTGTTGTCAATATCCGCCATTGCGGAAGTCTTCAGTATAAACTAATAGCAATTAAAGGAATTCGAAATTAATAAATTCTGAAAAAGTTAATATTAACAACGCCATGGAACAAGAAATCCAAGAATTTCAAAAAAGGTACTATATACTACGTACTCATATACTTGTACTATGATACTCATTTCATATTTTCATGCATGAATTCTGGAATTATTGATACCGTCGAAATTCCGAAATTCTAGAGCTGTAGATCTCCAAATGAGCAATACACGAGCGAAATCAATCAAGTTAACGAAACAGTTGTTTGACATTTCCCTGACATGAGAAACAGTGTGATGAGAAGCATTAATATGAAGCCTTACACTTACATTATTGCAGGAAACAGCTATGCAGCGATGGGACAAGGGAGTTTAATGAACAAGTTCAAGCGGTTCAACGGTACCCGAGTGGCTTGGCTGATATCTGGCAAACGACATCCTGGTAACAACAGGGAACTGATAAGAGGTAAGAGATGAGGAAAGAGAGACAGTATGAGTGAGTAGGATGAGGAGTGAATGAGTAGTTATCAGCAGTAAACCGAACGCAAAGACATGGCTCTGCGATGAGTGAGTGCAGGGGTACAAGACGAATTCATAGCTGAATTAATACGTATTCGGCAAAGATGGAGAATGTAGCACATGATGACAGCTGCTAATATAAACAACAGGGGGTTGATAAGGAGTGGGAGGGGGGTTCAAAGCGTGCCCCGACTATTTGTTACATGCGTGGAAGGGAGGGGTTGAACATGAACTGCTCATAATGAGAATGGTAGTTGGCACAGCCATAGCCCCTATACACAGATTCCATTAGTTCTGCAAATGAAATATTTGATAACTTCTAAGTTTCTAGTGTTCTTCATGAGACATCTTCAGATTCCAATGTTTAATATTGATGAACAACAAAATATGGGGGAAAATTATTGAAATTTGTGAAACATACATGATAGCTACGCAATTATAATGCACATTATATGAATAATAATAATAATAAGCGTATGGCTTTTAATGGTGGGGAGACCCTTACGGGTAGTTCCACCTCGCCGTTTGTGCCATGTTATGGGGAACATGGTGGACCTACTATTTTAGGCGGGTTCCGAACCACCGAGTAAGTGATAATAATGCTTGTAACATCAAGTCATTGAAGCACAGTCACCCATCCAAGCGCAGTCTTGAGCGGTCGTGACTGAACATCACGACCACTTGAACACCACGCTCACCGCATGACCAATCACCACCCTATATGAATAAAATATACTGTAACATAAATGTTTCTCTTAAATCAAACTTCGCACTGTCAACAGAAGTATTGCATGTGTAATGGCTTGATGATAGTGAGTTGAAAAAATATATTTTTTTCTAACATAAGAAACTAGAAAAACGAACGCAAAATAGAAAAGAAAGACTTTCTGAAGAAAGATGGGATAAGACGGTTACTTTTAAATTGCAACAAAGCATATGAAGTGGCAAGGTATTTTTTCAAGCTTTGAAGTTTTTCACGTAATAAACTTTCACAATTCACAATCATAGAAAAATCCAAAAGAAGCTATGACAAACAATAGAAACTGTTCTCTATTATTTTATCTACGACCATGTCATAATGTATACAATACAGTTTCACAATTGATGCCAAAACAGCTGTCTTTTCGAAATGCTTTTTGAGACCCGTTGCATAAAGAGCTCATTATAGTACAGGTTCTACATTATAACACGGGTTCTGGACCAATCAGAAGCATTTTTGATGGAATCAATATCGTAATTCAATATTGTGAAACTATCAGCTGATTTCATCAAACTGCTACACCAGCTACTTTAACCTAACAATCTACTATAACTTCTCATATTTGAGACGAGAGGTTAGGTATCTCTGAACGGCCACAGGTGAAATTAAATTGTTTTAATTAAATGTATACTAGTGGTCGTAGATAAAATAGTGTATGCAACGATTTTATTTGGCCATTAAGGCACTCGTGAGATATTTATAACACTCGCATTCGCTCGTGTTATAACTTACATCTAACTCGTGCTTTAATAAGGGTCAAAATAAAATCGTTGCATAAACTACTATTATAATAATATGATATGTTTTCAGTTCTTTAAAATCTCAACATTTCTTCTATTTTGAGTAGTTAATGGAAGGAATACAATAATTAAATAAATAGGTAACAAGATGTAGCACTCATATTTCTCTCATTGTCTTGTAAGGCCAGCTTCCTGAGCTTAAATCTTCTATTCAAGGTTTTGCAGTATTTTTCAATCTGTGTCAATTTAGCAGTTAGCACGCTGTACATCATTTTTTCATTTTCTCTACTCAATATTATGATGAGTTTCGCTGCATTCAATTATTTTTCATGTATTATTGTTTCTATGTATGTATTTTCTAAAATTTCTTTATTGTTTTTGTATTTTTATTTATTTACGCATTACAGTCTCGGCTGCCTAAAGACAGTCGTTACGTCAGAGGCACTGAACTTATTCAGGTGCGACCTGAAAACTCTGAGAACTGAGTTCAGTTTGGGCTCCAGATTGAGATCACGTGATATTATTATTATTAATATGTTATGAATAGCAAAGCTATTCTCATGTATAGTTGCTTGGGAGTTATTTTAAGGGTAGCTTTGAAGCATTTACTGGACTACTGACAAATATGATAAATTGATAGGTTTTCAGAGCTCCAGCTATTACTCTATTAATATATTAGGATAATATACATCTTATGAAATTTATACTATAACCCACTGGGGTTGTACATATTCATTCAACAAAAAAAATTGAAAATAAAAGAAAATATTATTAAGTTATCCAGGAATAAGGCAACAGGTGTGTTCTTATTGTCTGTTTTGTGTTATAGCATGAATTACATCATATTTCAAAAATGGATACATAGAAATTTTTTACAACTGAATAACAACTCAGTAGAATATAAAAATTAATGTTGTAATTGTGGAAAATGTTCATATTGTAGATAATTTTTAAAATGTCAGATTCCAAGTCGTACGAGGAATTTGATAATTTCACAATAATTTTCAATTGTATGACAATTTACAACAGTCTCATCTGTTTCTTGCTTGAGTTGCATTACATTGTGTTACACATTTGTAAGTGACTTCAGTAGAGTCCCGGTAATTAGAGTTGAATGGGACCAGAAGTACATGGAAATCCCTGAGAAATATAGGGTTTTTGTTAAAACTTACATGTTACCAGTCTAACTAAAGAAATATGTACTTTTATTACATTTCTTGAGAATGGAAAAGAGCAGTGGAATACTACTCACACCTCACAGAAATCAAAAGATTTCAGTTTTACTTAAAAAGCTGTCTTAGAGTTTTTTGTTTCAACACACAGCAGCGTTTTTGCTCGAATTCAGACTACAGATGCTCGAATTATCGGGACTACTGTTACATTATAAGTATGTTCACAGTTTTTAGTTATTGATTTGACTCGTATATTTGCTTGGCACTCCTCCCACCAGGGGGCGTGACTTGTCAGCCAATCACAACCTTCGATGAAGGTCAGCCTCTTTCTCGCTTAGCCAATAGTATCGTTCCATGTTCAGTATATATTAAGCTTCTCTGTACTTTATTTTTAGTTTGATTGAGATTGATAATGGTATAACAACCGAAACTAGTTTCTAAATATTTTTTAATAATTGTGGTTGTGACAATTTCGTCTTATTATTCATTATGAGTGAGACAAAGATGGACAACGATTGAAATACTGTAACTGGAATTTTAGAAATATTAATGCTTCTACCACTGTAACCTGTTTCTCTCCTCAATAGTTTTGGCGATGACAATAAATTGATTAAACTTGAAAAAGTACAGACTACGCTAGAAACAAGTGTTGTAACGACACTAATCAACCATAATTATTATTGGGCATCGTGAGATGAAAAAAAATTAATGGCCAATCAGTAGGAAGGGATTTACGGTTGTATTCTATTGGAGTGGCCAACAAACGACGTCTAACAAGCGATAATTGCAGAAAATAACCGTTTCCGACACTTCTCTCAAAGACAGACTCAATTAGAACAAACGCGGCCTGAATAGTCGCATAATTGACAACAGCCTATTAAACCCCTATTAAATGGATGATGCTTTAGAAAAAAAAAACAGCTAATGATTGTGCGGAGGCAGAGTGATGCCAGCTAAAAATAACATACTGAACTTGACCGACAATCAAAACGATGGCAAGTTCAAACTGCCTGTTGAAACAGTCAACACTGTTGTTCTTCAATGTGTGATGTCCTTCATTTATCAACGGGGCTCATTCAGAAAATTTACAGTAATTGATTCTTCTCGTATTATATTAACTATATGTGAATGTACTATACATTATGTGCAGTTGGATTTGAAAATATGTCCACGAATGAATCCCAAAAGTGAGTTTCAACTGTGTAAAAAGCAGACACCAATTCTGAAGGAAGTAAAGGGGATTTATACATGCATCCCCCTCAAAATTCTAAATTAATACTAAAAAAGATGCATTTATGCCTTATATGGAGCTGAGAAACTTTTTTATACGTGATATCCTCCCCGATATGTTATCTTAGCTAATATCCGCCACGCCGAAAAAATGGTTGGTTTTGCCCCTGATATAAAAAGTGTTTACTAAATATTGATAAATAACAATAAATTATTATGAATATATATTTTTAATCAGTTTAAGTTTAAGTGCCTGAAAGTCAAGTCGAATAGGTAAAAACATCTAATTTTCAAAACTAGGGGCTACAAAGTGTACCTCAACAAAATAACTTATGAAAATAAATAAGCTTGTCATTTGTCTCTCCACCATTTCTGTTGAATTCAAATTCAACCTTGGTGAAGTGACGCAGGGGTGAATTTCTGTCAAAAAGGTATAATAGATCTCGCAAGATTAAATTTGCACAATTTATTACCATTCGGTGGTCTACAAAAAGACATAATGTGTTTACCATGCCTACGCTATTATTTGTGCCCCATGTACCTCAAAATGTAGGCTACAGGAAGCCTTTCTTTGTAGAGGCGAAGGTGATATTGTGGAAGGTATCCATAATAAATAATAAGACGAAATTGTCACAACCACAATTATTAAAAAATATTGAGAAACTAGTTTCGGTTGTTATACCATTATCAATCTCAATCAAAACTAAAGTACAGAGAAACTTAATATATACTGAACATGGAATGATACTATTGGCTAAGCGAGAAAGAGGCTAACCTTCATCGAAGGTTGTGATTGGCTGACAAGTCACGCCCCATGGTGGGAGGAGTAACAAGCAAAAATACAAGTCAAATCAATAACTAAAAACTGTTAACATCTAGAAAGCAACAGAGAAGAAAAGTACGTAATACGGCTAGAATTGAATCAAATTAAAACTAAAAAAAAAGATTGATGAAGTAATGTACTGAATATAACTATTTCAAGTTTGACAATAAATTTTATGAACAAAAAGATGGGTTAGCGATTGGTTCACCCCTTTCACCACTACTAGCTGATTTAGCTATTAGTAGCTGCTAACGGGTGCAGGTGAAATTTTCAAGCTACAGAAAAGAGCTATTAGGTATCTAACAAACTCCGGGAGAAGAGATACCTGCAAAACCCCTCTTCCGTAGGCTTAACCTGTTAATCATTCCCGCCTTGTACATTGCAGAAGTATTGATATTTTTAAAAATAATGATAGACTCATTACACTGAATCATCCTGTCCACAGATACCCTCAGCGCCATAATAACCTCTATATACCTAAACATAGACTGTCAGCATATGAGAGAGGGGCTCTATACTCTTGTATAAAAATGTATAATGCCATTAATAACAATTTAAAAATGGAGACCAACTTAAGATTGTTTAGGAGCAAGGTGTCACAGATACTGGTTAGGAGCTGCCCTTACAGTGTTGAGGAAGGAATAAGGGCATTGGCGGGTCGTAGTACCTGAGAGGATGAATCAGATGCATGCTTTCCATCCATGACATCCTCCAGCTCATTTGTTTTTCCAGAATGGAACTGGAGGATTAAATGCATTTTTTCATCGAGTTTCAGTGGTCAATTTTAGATTGTGACCTGCGGGATGGTTGATGGGTCATGATATTGTAAATTAGTAGTCAATCAGCCTGTAGATTGGTCTGGACGAAGTTGCACGTGCTCTGGGGTGCCAGGGAGCACGTGCAACATAATATAGCATTTTATAATTGACTAAACCGGTAAAATTTTATTTATATTGTTGTAATAATTTCTATGGATGTATTTGACATGTGTCATGTTGTTTGGGCTCCGCTCAGGTGTGCAAATCAACGCTTTAAAAATAAATAATAATAATAATTTATGGATAGCCTTGAACGAAGAAATTTTGTAAATAATAATTTTAAGGATAGGATTGCTTATTGGTTCAGATATGTAGATGATATTATATGTTTGTGGAAGGGTAGTAATAGACAATTAGATAATTTCCTTAGCTATTTGAATAGTTTACACCATAAGATTGAAAACACCATATAGAGTTTTTAGTTTTAATTTGATTCAATTCTAGCCTTATTACGAATTTTTCTTCTTTGTTGCTTTCTAGATGTTCACAGTGTTTAGTTATCGATTTGACTCTTATTTTTTGCTTGTTACTCCTCCCACCAGGGGGCGTGACTTGTTAGCCAATCACAACCTTCGATGAAGGTCAGCCTCTTTCTGGCTTAGCCAATAGTATCATTTCATGTTCAGTATATATTAAGCTTCTCTGTACTTTAGTTTTAGTTTGTTTTAGATTGAGGTACAACAACCGAAACTAGTTTCTCAATATTTTTTAATAAATGTGGTTGTGATATTTCGTCTTATTATTCATTACAGAAAACCTATCAAAATGTTAATTAATAGGCTGAATAGTTGTTGTGGACTGTCTTAGCATATAACAATAGATATTAATTATCATATTTTCATTCTTTAAAACTTTAAAACATGTCATTTTGATTCACACCAGCCAATTTACATTCTTCGATCAATAAATTAAGGTATCTGAGGACATTTAAAATATTTGTAAAATACTGAGCAAAATAATTTACCACTAACTTACTTGAATATTATTTATTCATTAATTATCAACTCAATTTTATTTTCTCTTCCAAAAGGGATTCCAACTATTATTAGCCTATATTTATACACCACTAGATTCCATTTTCATATTCACTATCTGATAAATCATGAAAGTAAAAAATTCTTACAATCTATTCCATTAAACATTTTTGGGTGTGCAAAATTATATAAAGGTTACATTTGAATTAAACAAAAATGAATAGAACTGCATCTTGAGGTATAATCTCGAATTCGTTATAGCCACTCAATCTTTCCTGACTTGAGAAGAAAGGTCAGTAGATTTTATCTTGAAAACAAAAATGAAATATAAGTTCCTTGTTTTCGACAAGATAGAATAATATTTTGCTGTCCACGATTCAATTTAGGGCCGGGCTTGCCTCGCCAATAAAGTGAATGTAGCCTACAAGTTAAGTTGTTCTATTTGGTCAGAACGCTAATGCAGCATAAATCATAAAATGCTACACGAAACATAATTCTCACCTGGCCAGGCAGAACCAGATCGTGACTGGATTTTTAGCTACGGTCGCCGATATTCCTTTTTTTCTCTTTCCGGACAGAAAGTTCTGATGACGAAGCCGATTAGCCTATTCCGGAGTGAATATTCGACTCAAAAGATCGCAAGGGTTTTTCCACGTCAGATTAAAATGCAATAGTGATACTTCATTTATATGACTGGTGATAACAGACACTGATAGCATCGTATGAAGACATTTATTTAGGATTCTATTAATATAATAAACGGTCAGGGTTTTGCAAACTGTATCTATAATAAAAGGCCTATGTGCCCTTCTCTATTCATGCATACAGAGCTCAATCCGTAAATGCAGAGCTAAGTTGGTTCAGACTGAAACAGTTCTAGTAGAGCCTGTCAACTAATTCCTGGCAGTGCGCAGAAAGCAGAAACACATTTTGTTTTGTCAACGCAGCGTACACAACATTCTGGAGTAATAGAACACATAAGCGTGCCTGTGTTAAGAACTAATCATTCTTCATATGACGAAGTACGTATGTGAAAAAGTGAAAACATTCAACTGTACACTGTATAGAGTCAAGAGTATTTAGTCATTAGTACAGTGCTGACAATACGACATGCGCGAGGCTTATTCATACAAACACATTTTTTCTTAAATTTGAAACATATTATTATTAAAATTAGTTATTGTACAATAAGCATGCAATTTTTTCTCACAAAACTTGTAGGAAATACTATATTGAACATTACCTAAATTTCATAAAACTAAGATTTTAATGAATCAAACCACATAAAAATAGCACGCTGTGCAAAATTGGCGTGTTCTGCAAAAAGAGCTGATTTTATTAAATTTGTGTATACATGTTTTCGACTATTGTGTTATCTGACGTTTTTGTTCAGAATAAAATTCTCTACAAGTTTTGTGAGAAACTACAAATTATTAACTTCATATCTAAAAAAAAAAACGTGTATTTGGGACTCTTATTGCATATTTTGTTGATAATCTAAAAAAATTCTGTGGATACAAACTTCTAACTTGTTTTATTCGATTTTTCAGCTCATTCTTCATAGAACCTGATCAAATTGAAAGTAGAATTAAGCCACTACTAATTTCTGAATAATAATTGATGGGGCTAACTGCTAACTTCCGCCACCTTTAACTCTACAATGAGGCATTTCCGGACCTATGTTTATATGAACTTTTTGCATTATTTTGGCGAGTACAACTGGGATCGTATCGTTCGTCAGTTTTCACCTCATTTACATCCGTCGCTCTGCAGTACACCGCTTTCCGCTCCCAGTGGACAACTAACCTCTTCTACTCAACTATAAAAAACTAACAACTCAAACTTTTTCAAAACGCAATCAAGCCTGGATTCTAGTTTTTCCCCACGCGTACAATCATGTTTCTGGCCCGCATAAAAACCCGTACTCCAAACCCTATTATCTATCCCCTTAGTTCTCCTTCTCCTGATAATGCTGTAAGAGTCAAATCAGTCGATTGGGCAATAGAAACTCCCGACGGATGTTGATCTCATCCTAACTTTTAATACCATATTCTACTATAGTATTACTATATTTATACCTACTACACATTCACCGTTCAATCTAGATTCAGTCAGTGAGAGGGTTATGGCCAATATAACTGGTATTTTTAATAGAACGGTCAGTTCCAGGTGCTGGTCAGAGCATGCTCGACTGAATCCTCCTCGAGTATGCTCGTCTGAAAGTCGCTTCAATTAATCGTCAACTACAACAGCAACAGCGGCGGCCACCTAACCGATTTCGCGGCACAGATTAACTGAACGAGCGACCAATGTTCATAATCTTTTTTCGATTTCACGGATGCTGTAATGACCAGTCGCTCGTTACTGCTGCTGTTGCTGATACTTCAATCTGTTATTCGTGTTTCCCATTACGCCTCAAACTAAGAGGTTTTCGATTTACTGCGCCCATGTATCAATCAGTTAACTTGAAGCAATACTTCATAGATGTATGTCAGATATGGGCGTCTGATCGACATATTTATCGTGGATTTGTTGGAATCATCATTATTTTTCATTCGTGATCAATTCGATTCGAAGTTAATCATCATTTACGTGGGAGATGAGCGATGAATAGTGATTAAATTGCTGTAATTGATAGCTTTGGAAAAATAAATTTGTGTAACAAAGAAGACTAACTTCCCTGTAATCAACCCAAGTTTTCATGTAACTACATTTCAACTCAAAAAAAAAAAAATTAAATAAATAAATAAATCTAATATATGAACGTCTAGATTTTGTCGACTAAACTCTAATGATGGAGAATAAGAGATTGAAAGAGAGGAAGGAGAATCAACAGAAAAAATCAAAACGAAGAAAAATAATGAAATACAACTACTAGGAGTAGTATAAGAAAAATATAAAAAATAAGAAGAACGGATGAGAAGAAGAGAAAAGAGAAGGAATAGTTCTTTATTTCCTCTTTAAAAAAAACAAGTACATAGGTAATGACAATAATTTTGAGAAAAAAATATTCTTCACATGGGCTACAATGCCTGTGTGCGAAGAAGAGTCTGAAACGTAGGATTTTATTTAGAAGAAAAAAAGACAAATTAAAAAAAAAATTGAAGAGAAAAATAAATTACAGCCAAAAAAAAGAGGGAAAAAAACAAAAAAAAAGCGAGAAAAAAAGGCTTAATTATTTGAGGAGGATCATCTATCTATGGGAAATAAGGAAAGAAGGAGAAGATTAAAGAGAAGAGAGAGAAGAAGAAAGGAAAAGGAGAAGAAAAAGACGTTAAGAAGGAGGAAAAAAGTTAAGAAGATGGGGAAGAAAATATTCAGATTCAAATGAATCAGGTCACCTACTAGTAAATAGATAAATGTTAACATCTGTATAAAAGCATAGAGGAATAATGTAACAAAGACAGCAGACGAGAGAAAACAAATATTGTCAAAAAGCCAACCACCACTAAAACGTCACTACTACGTTACTTTAGTCACTACTACGCCCCCGAATGGTGGAGTGTTGTAGAGAGTGAGTTTAGAGTGGAGTGCATCGAAACCGAGTGCAATCAATAAGAAATAATTCAACAGAATTAAATTGGGCAAGGTAAGCCAGTTGCACGCACGCACGCACGCTAGCGCAAGCGTGCACGGGGCTAATTCGACGCGGCGGCTGACTTATGTGCTGTTTCCAGTCCCCGAAATTAGCAAGCTGCATGGCGAGCAGCTCTTCTGCATGCAGCTGCTTCTCCCGCTGCTAAATTCTTCGTCGCTAATCAATTATGTGCGCACTGATAAACCTCACGCACGCTCCATCACAGCTACAGATAACACTATCTAATCCTACTACCCTCATTCTCATTCAAGTGTTCTACGAAGCTTTACCTTGGAGAAAAGAGATGGCTTCCCATACCTATACAAATTACTGTCGAGTCTAGCAGTCTAGCATCCAAGCGATGAAATGCAAGCTTCTTCGTTTCGTTTTAGCTGTATTTAAACAATTTTAATTCAAAATTTATTCATGATTGTTATAATGACTATAATTATAAATGATTGTACGATTACATTTCTATTTTCCACATGCACTGTATGTCTATTATGTGTAGAACATGTGAGGTTCTATAATGAAGCCTGGCCGGTCGACGTGGTGAGTGAGTATCTACAAACAATGATGCAATTTCATTGCAAACTTTCATAAAATCTAGCCTACATTCAGGCTGAAATATCGGGAGACCGAGCTCCACTCGTATTAGGGGGGGGGGGGGGCAAAGTTTGGGAGGGAGATTAGCGACGCGTTATGCAGAGAAGCGGGCCCCCCTCATCATCACTTTTGTCATCATAAGACATAAGTTATTGCACAAGCAAATCAATAATAATGGAAAAGTGTTCTTTCAATCAATAATCATATGTATTTTGAGTAACTAAATCTGAATTTCGAGCTTACCAGCTCGTAGAACTGTAATTTTTCAAGATTGGCGGGGAGTGTTAGAGGAGAAACCCTTTTGTCACCCCTCTCTCAAGAACGCCTTGTCATACCCCATCTAATGGATCATTCCTCTCAGCTCATTGAAAAGAACCAGCTTTATATAACATGTCACATTCAGCTTATCATTTGTTATTTTTTTATTGCTGATGATGCCCACATGAGTCCGAGACTTGTGCGAGGGTAATGAGGTGAATGATAACACATATAGATGCCAAGCGGAGTAGCGGGATTCGAACCCACGACCGCTGAAACGACATCAAGCTGAAGTTGTGACGCCCCAACCAACTGCGCTACGCGGCCCGCCTAATTTGGAAGTTTAATGTAAGCTTTTTGTATACTTGGAAAATGACAATTTCTTGTTGTGAAAGCCCTAGCTCGGTAAATACTCAATATAACTACTTAGAATGCAAAGTTGGTCAACATCTACATCTTTCTCTTCCACATCATTCACATCAAAATCTAAAAAAAAACTTTTCAAAATGAGCTGAACTGCATTATAAGAAGCCAAATTTTCAAGTGTTTTGGAAGGTTTTCCGATCTTAAAGCCAAACTATGTGTCGGACAAGAAATGAATTTGATAATTTTCTCAAAGATTATCTATGTAATTCCCTAAAGCCCAACACAAACCGCGTCTTCCTAGCTTGCCTATACCCAGTCATTGTAATTAAAAATGTCCAAACTTAAATGAAAAATTTTATTTTTTGTTTGATTAAAATTTAATTAGAAAAGTTTGCTTTCTTCAACAAAGAAATATTGGATTATACATGGGCTTAGACTACCCAGTCATATGACTGTTTCCTACATGACTGCAATGCTCCGACTACACGGTACACGTGTAATTGTTCGCGTTCGAGGCAGCGTAAATAACGCCACTAAGAATCATTTGATTGTATGTATGTAAGCGTATGGCTTTTAATGGTGGGGAGACCCTTACGGGTAGTTCCACCTCGCCGTTTGTGCCATGTTACGGGGAACATGGTGGACCTACTATTTTAGGTGGGTTCCGAACCACCGGGTAAGTGATAATAAAGCTTGTAACATCAAGTCATTGAAAATCATTTGATTAAAAATTGTTGTATTCTATCAGCTGTTCCTTTAAGGAGAGATTTTTCCTTTTTTGTGCCCTTCAGCGAGTTTTTACAGGAATGATGAGTCCTAGTGCAATTGAATTTTTGCAACAAAAAGCACCTAATTTCACAATTTCATCAAAATCGTAAGAGCCGCTGTTGAGATCTGTTGGACACACATAAACACAGAAATTGCTCGTTTGATATAATCCAATTTTTGTTGTCTGTTCGACTGTTCCACGAGAGAATGGAGTGTACGCTGCCTACTGAGTCAATTACGTCTGGGTCGGACCGATTCTCAAGCCAAACCGTCAACAAAATTGAAATTAAGCAAAATCGAGAATAGAACAGCTGGTTGCAGACTGAGGTAGTATCACTGTGAACTAGAAAGTAACATATTAGGTCCCTATGACCTTCCTCTCTATTGGCCACAGCTGTCCAACATGTTAAAGTTTGGGTGGAGCTTCACTCCATTCCGTCGTTGAATATACCTAATACAATCTCTTACATATAAAAAAAGCGATCGATGTGTGTATGTGTATGTATGTATGCTCCCAGTAAACTCCAAAACCGCTGAACTGATTTTTATGAAACAGGTACAGGTTTTCAGGCACAACGTGGAATAGCCCCGAGATGGTTCCTGTGAAAAATGGGAGTTGAAAAGTCCTCGCTGAAGGACACAAAAAGGAAAAATCTATCCTTAAAGGAACATCTGATAGAAGTCAACAAATCATAATTATGGAGGCCCTTTACGCTGTCAGCAGACTTACGGGCGTACCGTATATTTGGAGCATTGCAGTTATTTAGGAAACATATGACTGGAGAATCAAAGCTGAGCTTATAATATGTTTCATCCATTATTTCTTTGGTGAAAAAATCAAAATTTTCAAAATTTGCAATTTAACCAAACAAAAAATAACATTTTAGGAAAGCTAGGAAGATGCGGTTTGTGCTAGGCTCTTGGGAATTCGCCGGGTACCGCTATTATAACTAAATTCCCGTTGCAACGCACGGGTAAACCGCTAGTTTTTATAAAAACATGACTTCACTCGACTTCTGCCTAGCTTTATATGAGCTTCATGATTTTTGAATTTATTTTTTGAACTCTAACCTCCCATAGCTACTAAGACATCTCAAAATAAAGCTGATAATCTGAACCCCTCTAGGAACAATCAATTCAGGCTGCATGTATCATAATTTTATTATTGTCAAACAATTCTCTGGCTGGAGAAGTGAAGTATTCTGTGCGGGAACAGAATATATCAAGCTGATTCAGCTGTAAAGAATAATTTCAGGGCATTATTGTAAGGTATAGCTTATACATTTCTGAGAACGCAACATGTTTCACTCTTTTAACTGCTAACGTCGACAAATTAAAGAAAAGAATGTCTCCAGCAAACTACACTGAAAATTGATACCTTCATCAACAACTACCATTTCTCAACATTATTCAAGAAATTTTCTAACACGACTATACTTCCATCCACATTTTACGTTGTTGCCAATTTTCCCATTCGTCTGCCGACTCGCTATATTGCATGCTATTGACAGCGTTCAGCATAGAAGATTATTGCATTTATATCACACAATATTATGAGCCTGTAGCATTGTACAAAGTCAACCATGAAACCGAGTAAAAACTTACAGTAGTTTTTCTTTCTATCTGAAAACGATAAACTCGTACAACTTTCCTCTCTTCCTTGGAATATTCACCACACAGTAACCGATAATGCAAATCTCAAGTGCAGCAGTGGTAAATAAATAAATAATAATTTTATTTCCATTTTTCAATAAACAATACAAAGAATTTTAACCAAGCGGTTCAATAATTAATATTCAGGTTATAAGATACATATAATAAATAAAACATATATTTTGGAAATCATCCTACCCCACTATGGCATGCCATGTTCTAGAGTAGGTGTTAGTAGAGGAAAAAGGAGGTTTCGTTAAAAAAAGGATATAGGATTAAGGATTGGTCAGTTTTCAAAATTAAAAGTTTCCATCATAATAATTGTTTGAAAAAATCCTCTCTATATGCTGTCTGTCAATATTTGATAGACTTTAGAATTTCTTTTGAGCTTTCAAATGTCATTAAAATTTGTCATCAGTGACTTGGATTGACAACTATCAATAATTGATCATTGATAATTTATAACTAAAATCCCGTTGCAACGCACCGGTAAACCGCTAGTTTTTTTTATAGAAACGTGACATCACTCGACTTCTGCCAAGCTTTATATAAGCTTCATGCTTTTGGAATTTATTTAAGCTATTGGAAAAAGAAAAGGAAGAAAAAGGAGAAGAAAGAAAAGAAGCAGCAGAAGGCGGATAAACCACCAGTAGCTAATCCCAATAACATATTCATTTTCAATCAATAAATTGTAGTGTCTTTCAGTGAAACACCTGGAGCACCCAAAGATGTGGTAAAATTTTATTTGTGTGTCAAAAGATGGGTTGGTTGACAAATAACTTACACTGGAAGTTACAAAATTCCATATCTAATAGTTTGCAATTTATTAAGGGTTTTCATCGTCATGGATCACTTGGTTAAAAAAATATTCTATGAAAATATTTATTTTCTGCTAATAGAAAAATCAAGTTCCTATGTATTCAGGGCGTTAAGTAGAATAACAAAGCTTTTTTCAATTTAAAAAATCTAAAATTTGATTATTTTTTATTAATAGAGCCTGTAACAGTTTGTGAGTAATATGCAGGATGTAAATTCCTACATTGAAAACACTATTCAAGTAAAACCATGTTTTTAATACAGTAATATATAATTGGCTTTGTATTGACAATACACTTTTTTAATTGGTCTCAGGTGAAAGTTAATTAAAGCCCGGAATAATAGCATACAAGGTATCCTAGTCAAGGCACTTAATGCTTTTCATGAGATAAGGAATTGAGAGCTAATCAACTATTAGAAAATCACGTACATGCTCTGTCACACACTCGTAACTTATCAACTTGTCAAACATTGACAGTGCAAATTGGCAATTATTGTTTTCAACAAAACTTATCAATACGGAAGACTTTTGATGACTTTTGACGTTTAAGAGCAAAACATTAAAATTTCTACACATTTTTCAATAATAAAGCAGTGTGTAACGGTTGTCATGACTATTGAATCATCACTCATGACCATGACACATGGAGTTAGATATGATTTCCGTGTTTTAAATGCGACAATTGTTCAACCTATAACGGCTTATGAGATTCAGAATAACGATATTTGAATGAAGCTATTCATATTCGTCAAGATACATGGAATGCTTTCGACAGTGAAGTACTGTGCAATACTTCAATCCTTCAATACTTCAATACTTATCGAGTACTAAACTGCATTTTATCAACACGTTCTGCAAAAAAGAGCAAATCTGACAAATCTGTCATATTTATCAAATTCATGACATAGGCCTAATCGTACAGAGAATGGCTAGTCGCAGAGATCAGAATAATTTTAGCAGATAATTAGAATACGTATTGTAAAAGATCAATACTGGTTTAATTCTGAATGCTGAAAAAATTAACTGATGGATTCTATACCGATTGGAACTATTTTGGAGGTGAGAGTGGTGTCGGAGGGTGAGGTGTCGTGATGTTGTGACGGGCGCTCGGGGTTGCACTTGGAAGGGTAACCGGTTGTGATGACATTGCGTTATCAGCTTTATTATTGTGGTTTGGAAGCCACCTAGAACTGAAGGTCATACAGAATCTCCAGTGAAAATCATAGAAAGAGACGTTTTTCCATACAGACATGAGTAGTTAGATGAGTAAAAAGTATCTGAAAATGTTAAACTTTCGAGAATGACTTATTTTCATATGGACATAAATGCTAATAATAATAAATCTGGGAATCAAAAATCATTATTGATAAGCAACTCACCACACTGTAGCAAAGATTGATGAAAATTCAGTCTTTCAAGCCTCACCTGAAACAAAAGAAATTTCAGATCTTGATAAAAGACAAATATTCATGAAATAAAAACTTGGAAATATTGATTTGAACACCCCATAATCTATGGTACAATAAATCCACTGAATGCGTATTAATGGGATGAAATTGATATGCAACGACCCCTATTAATTGCATTAGGTGTATGAAATGTAGGCTACCGGCTAAAATCAATATTCTCAAGCTACTAGCTTGAAAACAAGCAGATTATTTTCTGATAATAAAATTAGGATAGGCAATATTCGTTATTGATGAATAATAATCATATTAGCATTCTGGCAGTGTAAAGAAATTTTACACGTCAATTTTCAAGTGTTTCTACCTTTTAAATTGTCAATAAGATATTGCGCTTTCAACTTCAATAACTTGATAATTCATTCTAAAATATCATCATGTTTAAATTCAATGAATTGAAGCGGTCAAATGCATTCTAACGTTCTAGATAAGCAAAATGGACTCATGAATTTGAATTGCTTTTTTTAAAGATATAATAATCATGACTAAAGAAAATGTAATAGTAATATAATTAAATCAATGATAATTGATAGATAAAAAAATAATAAAAAAGCTCATAATAAACAAAAGGCTAATTCTAAAAGATTCGCCGGTTCACCGCAGTATTTTTTTTTTTTTGAGGATGAAGCCCACATAGGTCTTAAGTTACACAGGTATACTGTCATATTCTGCTCCCATTGTATCAACATTATTGCTGACTATGTATTTTCTACTTTATTGTATTAGTCTGTAAGAATTGGGCAGTTCTGAATTTACTTTTGAAGTGAGCGCATCGCTCCGTGCTCTGTGTAGTGTTTTAGTTTAGGATGTGAATAAAGATTGTTTTTTTTAAAAACCCTTTCGAGTTGTTCGTTCGCTTAACTGGCGCCCGTTAACAGGGACCGTGGAAAGTTTTTCGGAAAATCTACGTCCGTTCGACTTACAATTTACAAGACCACTTATCTTGTTTATTACGTGATCAAAAATCCCGTACGCGAAAAACTTTGAGTGTTAACTCTTAATCTGCGGTCGAAAAATCAAAAAAATTTTTTCTTCAACAAGAAAAATCGTGAACTCAACTCATCCATCCAAAACAACTACCGGTAGAAACTTCAGACTCAACTTTAAGCCTGCCAGACTTCAACAATCAACAATCAATCAGAATATTTATTAAATCAACACGCTGGCCGCTGGAAGGGACAAAAGGGCCTTACAAAGAGACCTCGCCTACAGACGGACATCAGCAGCGATATCATCATCAACATCGTCATCGGAGGGCGAAGACGACGCAGCCAACTACAACTGCAACGACGACATTCAACCTCAATCAACTTCGACTGTGAGTAATTTCGTTGTATCTCCTCCAAATTCATTAATCAAACTCCCAAAATTGCAAATCACAATGGCTACTAATACGGTTTCTAAACCTATTCCTCATGACATCCTCAAATTTATACCCCGTTATGACGGATCCTGCTATAAGCTTCCACAATTTATATCTACCTGTGAGGAATTGTATACTGCTTATTGCAATGACACTATAGCTGAAAAAGATGGAAACCACTGGCTCCTCTTCAGGGCAGCCGTAAGCCACCTAGATGGACCCGCAGAAGCGGTAGTTTTTAATAACAATTGTACAACAATTCCTGAGCTTTCAACAGCTTTAAAAACAAATTTTGCCGATAATAGGGCTGTACCAGATTTAATTTCAGAAATAACTTTCATGAAGTCCTATCAAAACGAGCACCCGATTGAATTCATTAATCGACTTGACGAGAAACGTACCACTGTTCTAACAAAATATAAATTAGATGGTGTTAAAGGTGAAATTTTAACAACTTTGATGAATCAATTGAACGCTACTCTAACTCGAACTCTCATTCATGGAGTGCATCCAAATTTGGGTTCACATTTGCAAATTTTACAAATAAAAAATTTGGACGATGCAAGACGTAAATTAATTAATGACTGTAGTATTGTTCTGAGTCAATTGAATTTCAATACAAGTGTCAATGCTATAAATAAAATAGACTCAAAAGCGTACAATCAATATTCAGTGCAATCGTTCACTAATCAAGGCTTTCGACCTAATAACAGATCATTTTCTAGCGGTTTCAACCAGAATTTCTCGAAACCTAAAGTACCTCGCTTCTCTCAACAGAATAGAGAATTTCAGCAGAATTTTCCACAAAATAACTTTGCACCATACTTTCAGCAGCCAAGGCCTAGCTATCCGAATCAATCTAATGATAATTTTCCACAAAATACCTTTGCTCCATTTTCTCAGCAGCCTAGGACTAACTATCAAAACCGACCAAATAACAATTTTCCGCAAAATAATTTTCGATTGACACAACAGCCTCACAACAACAATAATAATAATAATTGGAATTCACAAAATACTGTCAGTATGCGTACAGTGCAATCTCACCCTTCTAATCGTACGAGAAATAATTTTAAATCTCCCTTTGAAGTGAATCATTTGGAAGAAAACTCAAATAGTCATGATGACACTGAAATTCAAGGCATGCGAAGTCAAATAGCTTCTCTAGCCGAAGCAGTCAACCAGTTGACCAATCATTTTTTAGGGGCGGGCTCACCTTACCCAGTAAACCCACCCGACACTTCGAATTAAAAGCTATAAATAAATCATTGCCATATTTTATTGATGAAAATAACCAGAAATGGCTGATTGACACAGGCTCTCTGAAAAATTACATAGATCCTCGTATTCTACCCGTTGGTGTGAAAAAATATAAAGAGAACTTTATCGTTAAAACTCCCAATGGGGAAAGCAAAGGAAACGAATATATAATATATAATGCCGAAAACGTATTTTCCTTAGATTTAAAAATCAAAATGTACATATTCCAATTCTCGCCTAAGTATGATATCTTACTAGGTCATGAAACGTTAAGCCAATTGAAATCAAATATAGACTTTGGTAAAAATTTGTTGAAGTATGAACACGGTTCAAAGAAATTATTATTTATGATGAATGATTGTGAAATAAAATTGAAACCAGGCCTTAATTTAATTACCGTACCAGTTAGGTCACTGCCTAGCATTCAAACGGGGTTGCTTAAAGCTGTTTCTAATGAAAATTATCGAATTGAAGAAGGTATTGTTAATATACATGACAATAAATGTCAATGTGTAGTATATTCTAACGAGCTTATGACCATAAGTCCCGAGCCAATGGATATAGAAGAAGTAGACTCTATTTATGAAACCAATGAACTCGATCATTATAATACACTTACTAAAGAGGATATTGTGAAAGACATCCCTACACTTTTAAGAACTGACCACATGAATGGCGAAGAAAAACGAAAAATACTCAATTTAATTATTGAATATCCAGACATAATAAAAACTGAAAATATTCCATTAAGTTCGACAAATCTATTAAAACATAAAATTAATACTAAAGACGACAACCCGGTGTACACGAGAAATTATAGGTACCCGCAAATTTTCAAAAAAGATGTCCATATAGAAATAGAGAAATTATTGGAAAATAAGATAATCCAACATTCAAACTCACCATACAACTCTCCTATATGGGTGGTTCCCAAAAAACCAGATGCTTCTGGGAAACGAAAAATTCGCATGGTAATAGATTACAGAAAATTAAATGAACAAACTATAGCTGACAAATACCCTATGCCTAATATTGAGGACCTGTTTGGAAAAATCGGAAGAGCGACTTATTTTTCCACTATAGATTTAATTTCTGGATTTCATCAGATTGAAATGGATTCAGACTCTGTTCAAAAAACCGCATTTTCAACCGAAGACGGCCACTTTGAATTTTTAAGAATGCCGTTCGGTCTAAAAAACGCACCCCCGACATTCCAACGTGCCATGAATATTCTATTTTCAAGAATGCCCAATGTACTTGTCTACATGGACGATATTATCGTATTTTCTGACAATTTAGAAGAACATTTAAAACATTTAAAATCAGTTTTCAAGAAACTTAAAGATCACAATTTGAAAATTCAGCTTGACAAGACAGAATTCTTCAAACGAGAATTACTGTACTTAGGGCATATTATTTCCGAAAACGGCATTCAACCAAATCCTGCAAAGTTGCAGGCAGTTAACGATTTTCCCATACCAAAAACCGAAAAACAGATAAAACAATTTTTAGGACTTACTGGTTATTATAGAAAAATGATACAAAATTATGCAAAAATCGCCAAACCTCTCACCCATGCGTTGAGAAAAGATGTAAAAATTAATATTAATAATAAAGAATATATAGAAGCATTCGAAAATTTGAAAACCATGTTACAAAATAGTCCAATACTGCAATTGCCAGATTTTTCAAAACAATTCATAGTAACCACTGATGCTAGCAATTTTGCAATTGGAGGTGTACTATCTCAAGTGTTTAACGGACAAGATCTACCTGTAGCATTCTCTTCAAGAACTTTAAATAAAAATGAGGTTAATCTATCAACAATTGAAAAGGAACTTCTCTCTATAGTGTGGTGTTGTAAGCACTTTAGACCCTATTTGTATGGTCGAAAATTTCTAATTCAAACCGATCACAAACCTCTTCAATGGCTCCACAGTATCAAAGAGCCCAATTCAAAACTAATCAGATGGAAATTATTGCTTGAGGAATTTGATTTCGATATAAAATATGTTGAAGGTAAATCTAATAAGGTAGCTGACGCTTTGTCACGCCCTTTTCAAGTGCACATGATGGAAACTACAGATGATGACTTTCTTGGTTTTGAAGACGTCAACGTTGAGGACTTAATCCGATTCAATAATAACGATGCTCCTCCCTCGATACATAGCAGTGACATAGACGACATAATTGATCGGATAGATCAGAGTAGAGAAACAAATAATAATAATAATATTAGTAATGAGAATGTAAATAATGATGATAATAATAATAATAACGAGCAAGAAGCTGAAATAATTGACAATCAAAGTTTAGTGACAATGCACTCACAAGAGAGCTCCAACGAACAAGTAGTTTTAGCTGATGAAGATAAAATAATTAATATTGAGCATAACCAACTTATACTCGAACGAGGTGATCAATCCCCTCACTTTCAAAAAAATTTTGGTAAACGAAGATTAACTATTTATTTTAAGAATGCTTCTGATTATGATAACATGAAAAATGTATGTATAGAATACTTGAAACCTAATACAGTTTACGGAGTTTTCTGCTCAAAAGATGGTGTTTTACATAATGAGTATGAACAGATTTTCGAGAACTTTAAAAATATAATGATAGAAACTTTCGATTCAATAAAACTTAGAAGGTATAGAAAAATCAATTTAGATATAACAATCGGCGAAGAACAAAAAGAAACAATTTCAAATTATCATGAAGGTAAAACTTATCATCGCGGAATAAACGAAACCTACAATCAGATAAGAAGAAAATATTATTGGCCATCTATGCTCAGAGACATAACCGATTATATTAATAAGTGTGCTATTTGCCTAAAAGTTAAGTATGATAGACGCCCCGTTAAAGCTGCATACAAAATCACTCCCACTCCCGAAAAACCATTTGAAAAGCTCCAAATAGATTGTTTTCAATTTGATAAAATAAAATTTCTGACGATTATTGATTGCTTTTCTAAGAGACTAACAGTTAATTCACTCAAAAGCTTGAATCAATTAGAAATACAGGAATGTTTAAATGACTATTTTTCGGCTTTTCCGATACCTAAAACAATACAAATGGATAACGGCCGTGAATTCGATAACGCTGGCTTACGCGACTTCCTTAGATTGTATAATATTGAACCATATTATGTTACTCCTGGTCACCCAGACTCACAAGGATTAATAGAAAGAGCCCATTCAACTCTTATTGAAATTCTCAATGCTATCCAACTTGCAAATAAAAAAAATACAACCGAAACAAATATGAAATTAGCAGTAATAGCGTTTAATAACACACTAAATTCTAATTTAAAAATGACCCCTATGGAAATCACCTATGGTATAACAGAAAATCCTTTTGTTAATGGAATTACCGAAAAATTAATAACAGAAGAACAATCGCATAAATACTTGGAACGTGTAAACCTGATACACAAAATGATCAAAAATAAAATTGAGACAGAAAAACAAAAACGTACTGAAGGACTTAATACTACACGTGAAAAAGACATAGAGATTGATAAAGAGCCTTATTTAAAAACGACATTCAACAAGAAAACCAAACCTAAATTTTTCAAAGTTAATTTTAATAAAGATGAACAACTAGCTACTAATCCTAGAGCGATACAAAAACGCCCATTTAAAATACACCCTAATAGAGTGAAACGCCCCAAAAAACTTGTGAAACCTAGGAAATTATCTGTTTCAGGACGTGATGATACTTCTCCTAATTCTCCTATCGCTGGCCCCAGCAGCGCCTTATAAAATGTTAGATCTCAGCAAAACTTCTGGGATAGTACTAATAAGAATTCAAGATTCTTTTATTGTAAATGAAACGTACACTTATATGCATAATATCAATGTACACATGTTACAATTAGAATTAAATACTATCAAGAGAACAATAGCTATGCTAGATAAACACAATATGGATCAAGGTCGTCTGGACGTTATACTAATGCATTTAAAATACACTGAAGCAAAGCTAGATCATGTCAGCCTCAGCAGAAATAGAATTAAGCGTGGCCTATTTAACGGGCTTGGTTCCGCTATTTCTTGGGTCACTGGAAATATGGATGCAAACGACAAAGAACGTTATGACAAAATCCTATTCAAAGTACAATCAAACGAATATAGCTTACAACACAATATTGAGAAACAGTTCTCAGTGAACAAAAGGCTGATTGATGAATTCAACTCGGATGTCAAAACAATTCATTCTAATAATTTGAAAATTATTAATTATTTTAAATCTCTCTCGAATGAAACAACAAGTATAGAGCTGAACCAGCAATTTTCTTTATTGTTCAGTTCGTTAATGTTACTATTTAATAAAATAAGTGATTTAGATACTAGTCTAGAATTTTGTAGATTAAATATATTACATTCTAGTATTTTATCTCGTAAGGAAATAGCAAATATTATTGATGATTCTAAGGTAAAATTAATTTCAGACGAACCACAGGTATTATGGCAATTGGCTAAGGTTCATTGTTCTATCTATAACGAATACATTTCCTACTTTATCGAATTTCCTTTACGATCACCAACTTACGAAACATTATTCTTATTATCCTATCCTGTGTACCATAATAATGAGGTTACCACTATTCATGAATATCCTTCCCTTATCCTGAGATACAACGAAATATTCACCGGCAATTGTGAACTTCTAAGTGATAATTATTACTGCAATAATGCAACAGTGATAAAAAATCAGTGTATAAGTGAAGTGTTAAGTGATAAAGAATTAGTGCATTGTAAACAATTATTGATTAATGATTCTGCTTCTTTCGTAAAATTTATCCCTATTATAAATCAGTATTTACTTTATAAAATTGACAAAGCTACTATAACATCAGACAAAAAGAACTTTACTTTACATCCAAAGTCAACTCAGATTTTATCTCTTAATATTTCTGAACAGTTGCTTAATTATTCTAAAATGCACGAATATTGGGAAAGTGATGTATCTATCCCATCAGCAATCCCAAATAAAAAGTTTAAAACAAATTTTACATTTGATACAATTCATGAAGCAAACATAAATATTGAACCTTTACAGGTAATAGAAGAACTTAGTATCGGAAATAATGATATTTATTACATTTGGTGTTTTATTATATTTTTTGTTATAGTGTTTAGTGCTTTTATTTTAGTTCACATGTATCATTTTATTAGAAATTTCATTTTATTTAAAAAAAATTGTAGAAGCAACGCGAATGCAGCTTCGGCTACACAAACCCCAACATTTGTTATTGGGCCCTGTCTCCAAGCCCAAAATTCTGTTTGATCGCTGAGGACAGCTTCAATCTTAGGGGGGGAGAAGTTACACAGGTATACTGTCATATTCTGCTCCCATTGTATCAACATTATTGCTGACTATGTATTTTCTACTTTATTGTATTAGTCTGTAAGAATTGGGCAGTTCTGAATTTACTTTTGAAGTGAGCGCATCGCTCCGTGCTCTGTGTAGTGTTTTAGTTTAGGATGTGAATAAAGATTGTTTTTTTTAAAAACCCTTTCGAGTTGTTCGTTCGCTTAACTTTAGACCTGTGCGTGGGTAATGAGTTGGATGATGGTGATTTATGAGTTGGACCTAAAGTTTTAGGTGGGTTCCGAACCACCGGGAAGTGATTTTCAGCAGAGAACAGTGGCATTATTATAAAATATAATATTTATTTTACAATAATGCAACTGTAAATGCAAACAAAAAAGGCTAATTCTAAAAGATTCGCCGGTTCACCGCAGCTTCACATAAAAAATGATAATTACTCTAACTACTGTAATAATAAACAATAAAGGCTAAATTTAAAATATTCGCCGGTTCACCGCAACTTCATGTAATATTTACTTTACAATAATCCACTTGATTACTAGGCTATCAGATAGGTTTTGTGAACTGTTCAAATCGATTTTAATCACTAAAAAATTGATGATTTTCTGGTAGGCCTTAGGCCACGCCATCTTTTCTCATCATAATTGTACTTGATTCCTATTCTATTTTTTACTGTTCACTCCTTTCACATAAGGTTTTTACGTCAGTCTTCGTTTACCATCACTTAGCCCACACTCACTTGGGCCTCTTCAATGACGACCAGACTATTACTAATTTGATTTTGATCTATTTTCAACAGATCCTATTACATGAGGATGCGTCAAAAACAATCCATCACACACAACAGGATCCTTGAACAAGAGTCTGCTCCACCAGCAGCCAAGCAGTAAGCTAACTAGAGAAAGTTAAGCGCTCCATCATATTGCACGGGGCGGCAGCTGGCGTCTAAGTTAAGTCCCAAGCAGCGAATTAAGCATGCCAAGAAGTAATGAAGCGACATTAATTGCGGCAGCTAACACATGTTGTGTCACTGTTCTTTAATTTGGGTCCATCAATTTTCACCTCGCCCCTCTACCCTCCGTCAACAACACAAGGAACAGTAACGAGCCACTCATCTGACACCTGCAAATGATGATATCATCATACAAAGGCCACCTTCACACTGCTCACCTCATCTGAATACACCTATTCTGGCATTAGCTCACAGTCACCATTTGACTTGTTAGCCTGCTCGTGCATAATGTGTGCACTGCTGGCTTCCATCCAAGTGTTGTAACTAACCTATGACAACGCCGTGCGGCTGAGAATATATTCTTGGCATAGTTTGATACCATCAATTCAGTAATAATTACGACACAGGCATATCAAGCATCCTTCACAGAGGATGCGGAAATCAGAAAACCAAAGATGGATATAGAAGAATTCCCATACATTTGCCGGAGAAATTATTTATTTATTCATTCATTCAACTAAATCAACTAAAATACAGACATTGTGAATACAACATTGCTCAAAACTGCTTTTCACAAAATTTTGAAGTAGGATCAAAACCTTAGGTTAGGCCGCTGTTTCACTTGAAATTTCATCTTGTAGCACAGTAATTATTCACAATCACAGTCTGGATAAAGATGATATAATTTGGAATTTTGACATCTTTAAGCCAAAAATCTTCACTAGTTACACTCATTACCATATAAACGATGAATTATGGAACGTTTGACGATTGTGGTCTGAAGCAGTGGTCAGCAGGGGAGTTGTTTGATATTTCTTAGTTTTAGCGACGGTGATATGTGGTACATGCCATAATAAAAAGAGCTGATGTCGTCTCAACCAATTTAATTAATAATACATGAGATACGGTACTATAGTTTTCGACTTTGAGTTTGAGATTGAAGATGACGTGACAGCCTGAAAGTCGAAAGAATAGTTTCTCATGTTTTATTTAAGTGGTTGAGACATCGTCAGTGTAATTTATTATTTTGATTCGTTTGTTGAATATTGTCTTTGAATTGTATGCATAATACAACGGTTTTAGCTACAACGGTTTTTAATTTTGATGATTGAGTGATTGTTGCAACATTGTTTAATTGTTGACATATGAATGAGACCAAGGTTTCTCTCTTGGTATGAGACTTTAGTGAACTTATAAAAATTGTAAAACCAACTAAAATAGGTATGATAATGAGATCATTCTGCATTTAATTTGAAATTAATAATAAAAATCAATGAAAAATTGATAAATATGATCTACAAGGACTATTATTACATAATTGCATCTTTTATTGCATGACTGATCTGCAAGAAGCAATAATTTCCAACACATGAAACAGTTCAGTTTGCAGTTTATTTGAAAATAAAATAACAGTACTGTAGTTATTATGCTGAATCCTATAAAGAATCCTACGGAAAGTATTTTTAAATATCGATAGGAAGTACCCTTTCAATAAATTATGATTTAAATACTCTAATCACAACATTCAATTCTTATGTAAGCTTTACACATATTGTTTTTATGACAAATAAATTTTCCACGCATTTGTCTTCCTTATTTGATTATGATTAGGTTCAAATAATTTATATTACATTCAATTACTGATCAAGCTATCCAAAAAAATGACGCTTAAAAACTACATCACTAAATAACCTATTTGTATTACCATAATAATACAGGAGCGGTTCCAGATTGTGAGTGTTGCGGGGGGGGGGGGGGTGCGCAAATGGGATTTCGTTAACGTTTTTGCAAAATTGCCCTTCCTCCCTACTCTTTCTCCATTAAATATCCAAGTGGGGAAAATTCCCTTGAGAGTTGGGATGAAGGTAATAATCAATGTTTTTTTCAAAGCAACCACAAAGAAAATGCACAAAGCTTCATCAGCTAAAGTGCTAAAGGAAAAAAGGGATATATAGCACAAATAATAATTTATTACAAATGACGTTCAGTCATCCTATAAAACAATGTTGAACCTGATGATTCATTTGAAGGAATTTGAAAAATATTTATAATTTTAATCCAGCTCTCATTAGGTTAACAACATCATCAATATTTGATAACGCTGTGAGAGATAGGATGGGAATTCGTTACGAATGCATGGTAGGCTAGCCTCGAGGGACTTTCTGATTAAATTAAAAAGCCTATTTTATTGGAATTTATTGAATGTTATCATAGCTTCAGTGTTTCATCATTTTCAAATTATCACCTTCCAAATTATGATTACTATAGTTTACAAATTCCATGATTTATCATCCCAATTCAAACATCATCGACCTTTGTCGCTAATAAAAGACTACAATAACTTTATAAACATTTTAACGAGAAAACACCAGCTACTTTATAGTTTTGATGCATGGAAATCTATTTAAAGATAATGATTTATCACTCGATATTTCAAAGGCTACCACATCATGCATCACGTTCAACTTTTTTATATAGCGATGAGTTCAGAGGCAAAAAAACTGCTAGAAATTTATGTTGACGTTTGCATTACAGGAGTGGAGCTGATTTATGGCTTATGGCATTCATCATCGGGTCCAGAATGAGAAGATGCGAGATGAAGAGAGAGGGGGACCGACGAATTTCAAAATGGAAAAGAGCGTTGATAATACACGTGCAAAAAAGAAGACAAGCAGATAACGTGCGCCGTGCCCCGAGCATTGGTTATGGAAGTTCGCGCCCATATAAGATCTTCCAAATTGGATTCACGTTCACATTTTCTCAGCGAAAATCAACTAGCATTGTCAGAATGAATCTGAATCAGATATGGAAATGCAATTTCAAGCAAGGAATGCATTACTACTAATGCTACTGGCTCCATAGAAGGCTACCAGTACGAACATCGTGAAGCCGAATTTTATTATTCTTTAGAGAATTGAATTTATTGTTATTACACATGATTTTAGGCTATATCACATAAAAGCATTTAGTTTTCACATCCTTTTGTTCAATATTTTCTATTCATTTTGTAGTATAATTCAATAACAAGTAAATGAAATACTGCACCGATTATAACCAAAGAAAATACAGTTGCTTAAAGTTGGTATTTTGATTTACAAAGCTAGAGGAAGTTCAAGGTTCAAAGTTATTTATTAAAGCCATTTATTCCTGCATATAGGAATCGATATCTATACACTACATCTACAACACTACAGTTGTAGTAGTATAAAGATCGATGCATATAGGTAAAATACAATAAATTGAATGTAAAAAAAAGCGGCTCTACTCTTCAACACTGTTTCTATTATTCGATTCATTAGAATTCAAATCTTTATGAATTAGGTTTGCATGTCACTGAAAATGTTGATTTGAAAATAAATTGTATAGATTAATTCTTCTCTATTCACTGAATATGAGAACAACTAATATGAAGATTCAACATTCAAGTTTAAAAATTAAAAAAGTAAGTACTTTGATTAAACTGGGTTTATTCTCTCCACAATAATTCACTATTACTACAGACACTATAATAATTAACAAAATTGAATCAGTCAGAGGGGGCGCAATCGACTTTGGGATCTGTGGTGGGTCCATATCTATTTTCTACCTGTAGTGGACAGGGGGGCAACAGGTTGTTGGGTTGTGGAAAAGTACAGCTATTGTTCCAAGATCTATGAATGCTCATTGTTGGTGACTAGTAGGAGAACTGGACCCAAAGTGATTTGTCATCTGAAGCGAGCACGATTTGGAGTAATGTGGAATACTGGGCTACACATGCAGAGTGACAAAATCTCAATAAAATGGAGAGTTGACAGTATAATACTTTTTTTCCTCTTGATAAATTGATTTTATTCTTTATTTTATTGTCTTCAAACTCACTTTCAGCTATTTTACAACTTTTAGGGGACAATGCTTGTTCCTGTAATAAGGTAATACAGAAATAAGATATTAAAAAAGAGAAGTAAATAATTACTTTTGGCAAAGTGAGAGTTACAAACTTATGCTATCAATTGATAAGATCTCATTTTCAATTTTGATACATTTCAGCTTACAGTATGAGTAAGACAAAAACAAGACTACTTCATCCAGTGAGATATTTGACTGAGAATCATGTTGGCGAGAAGTAGCTGTAAAAACTCAAGGTTTGATTCAAGATAAGAAATTTGTAATGTAATGAAAGTTTCTAGCAGTTTAATACTGGGCATATCAATTCAGTACCGGCCTTTTAAATACAGATTACCAGATAATACTTCTCTTTTTTATAAACTATTTTTAGTAGACTATTTTTCTTCTACCTATCCATTCTATAGAACCTGAAAGGGCATTGAAATACTTACAAGTTACATTGATTACACTAGTTTTCGTCTTACAACTCCAAAAAATATTAACTCCAAAATGTGCGCTCTATAGTCAACACAAACAAGGAAGGCTCAAAATCAACAAATTGGCCAAACTTCCCAACTATTATTATAGAATAATAGAAGCAGGATGAAGGAAGGAATATTTTCAACTTTACAAACAATAGGACAAACCTTTCCGATCAACCTGTTGATTTGTCTACCTTCAGGTAGAAAATAGATGTGGACCCATCAGAGAAACCGAAGCCTCTCACTTTCTCTTCAAACATGTAAAATACTATTGCATCTCCCAAAAAACCATCATCTGACTTTTAAATGTAAATGTGTAACAGTAAGTTAGTATCAAATGAAAATTACTTCTTTTGTTTTTCTTCCAAAGATTTCATTAAATATATTATCGAAGAACTGTATTATACTTGAAAACATAGGCCTAGTCTGCTCTTTTGTTAAATGCTTCATATAGGCTATCTGAATTTTTTTATTAATTCCTTCTTGCTAATAATGTATTTAATTTCTTCAAACAAAAACATCAATTCATTGATTATTTCAGTAACTCAAAACTGCTACTAATTCATCTTTCCAAATAATAATAATAATAATAATAATAATAATAATAATAATAATAATAATAATAATAAAATAATAATAATAAAATAATAATAATAAGTAAAAAAATATATAAAACGTTTTAATATGTTCTCACACTTTTAGTTATAATTTCAGAAGATTGAACAATTTATTTTTTATTAGGTTTGAAAGCGTATTTTAGTTCTCATTTTCCATGCTCTCTATTCGATTCATTCATAATTCAGCTTAGAAAATTTAAAGTTCTTAAAAAGTTTCTCATGTTTGGAATTATTACTGTGTCATGCAATTTTTCACAGGCAAAAATAGCCGAATTTTGCATGAGCTGAAAAAAATCAGAGCTTTCTAACGCCATTCAGGACACAGTGAAAACGAAAGCACCGATAATAATGTAGCTTGCAGGCGGCATTAAGCACACAGCATTTTAGATGCGGCAATACGATAGTGGTAAGAGGTATACATGGTACTTTACCCTTATGTTTCACACACAGGATCCAGCAATTTAAGCACGCGCACGCTCAACCGCGTGCGCTTTCAGTACATGTTGACGACACTGGAACAGGAACCAACTGCAATTACGTCAGAATAATGGGACTACCACTGAGTGGAGGGGTGGGGGTAAGAGAACCAAAGGAGACGACCCCCAAGAGGGGGGAGGGGGTGTCAAGGAACTTCAAGTCGAGCAAAGGCAGCTTGTAACTGCGGGGTTTCGACGCGAGAATTGTGGTAGAATAAAACTAATAAATACGGTCGTCTAAATCGCTTTAATCACATTCAACCCCAACTTTTCATCCCACTATATCATACAAAACCCTTTTCATAAACTGAACTTGATGGCGAACATTAATCCCACTGTGAAGACAGTTGATCTGGTTGGGTTGGTCAGTGGGTGGAATGAAAATGAGAAAATGTCCAAAGTTTGATCATCAAACTCTTTGGTTGAATGGTGAAAAAGAATAATTTAATCCTCATTTATTTGTTCCAATCAAACTAAGAAAAAATCACTGATGTGGAAGTAAACACATTTCCATGTGTGACATTTGTTTCACTCTGATGTTGAGCTCTTGAACAACATGAGACTCTGCAGGTACCTGCCAGTGAACTTTTACCTGAGTACTTAAGTTCAGTAGTCAGGTTCTCTGTCAGTACCAGAAATGTCTGATGATGCTCAAGAGCTGATGAGCACAACAGAGTGAAACAATAATTGTAATAAGTGTAATAATAGTTTGTATGATACTAATCATTTTACATTTCTATGTGAAAATGTAAAATGTTTAGTATAATACAAACTAAAATGCCGTAGAACCATTGTTGACAAGCTGAAACTGACAAACGATATCTAGTTTACAAAAATCAAAGAAAACATAAAGATGACATGTAATCTATTAAATTACAAAAAAGACTAGACTAGTATTTAGATTGAACTATTTTGTTTTGAAGGAGTGAATAAAGATCTTGAATAGGAAAGTATTGAACCAAACAGAAGAACTTTGGGAAACAGGTTGAAAGGTAGACACTAAACGGTTTTTTTTAAATAACAGAAAAAATTAATAATATGCCAATAAAATGTATGCAAACATTTTTGACAGAAAACCTTATCACTGTATTCCATTAGGTATTATAAATAAAAGAATAAATGGCGTTCAATCTTTTCTTCCCTCTTTGGCTCTTCGGTTTACTCTTCAAACTCTCATTGCTGAATACAAAGTTGCATTTCTTCACTGTGCTAATTTCAGTGCTCTCAAAGTAGGCTACCCTAATAAATTAATTACTGATTACATATGCATCACAAGCCCATGTAACACGTCCTTGGCATTAGTTGCATTATGGAAGCAGAAGTCAAAAATTTCAACTGTGATATGCAGAGAGCTGTGGATATACTGTACATGCATAAATGTTAACATCCTTAGACTTATATCATTTTTATTATTATGAACAATTTAAAATATTATTACAAAACAACTACAATTTTAATCGATACTGCTTCATAATAGAAACTATTTTCCTCAGAAATTCAGTTCAAATGCAATTTATGCTGAATAAACTATCCAGTAAGACACCACAGCTTTGCTCTATTGTTCTCTACAATATTACTATCAAATATTATTGAAAAATTTTCACATTCAAGACAATTCAAAGCGATACTTTTGTTGGATAATAAATCACATGAAAAACGTGAGTCAGAGAATAAAATCAGTTATCACAAGAAGATCACAATCAATAACTTTTTATTGCGAATGTTCACTATAGACTTTAGAGGACATTACACTGTACATTCAACGTTGAGAGCCGAGTTGTTCTCTCACAAGTCGCAAAAATTTGCATTTCCTGACCGAGCTAATTTTATTGTTCTCAAAGTAGGCTACCCTAATAAATTAATTACTGATTACATATGCATCACAAGCCATATAACACGTCCTTGGCATTTAGTTGCATTATGGAAGCAGAAGTCATAAATTTCAACCGTGATATGCAGAGCTGTGGATATAAATGCAAAAAAACGACCTATTACAGAGCTGCTAGCTTTACATTCCCAGTTCCGTTTATTAAAATTCACTACATACTCTATTTGAATAAAAAGAGTGGTGTCACTGTGCAATAAAACCTATTCCGATGTTTAGAGTCATCGCGACAGCTATTATACCGCAAAGAGAGAAAAACTAACTGGAAATATGTCTACGCATATTAATTTTGCATTTAATAATGCGACCGCTAGTAGCCTCCAGTTGAGAGTTGGGCGGGTATTTCATTTTTAAATAAGTAATGTGTGGAATTCGGGATGAGCTTCACGCATCAAGTGCTCCTCTCGCCGGATTTGGAGCTTTGCCAAACGCCACCGGTACATGGCGCATCATGGTACACCGGAATGGTACACGGTACACCAAGCAGAATCAGGTGCACCAGCTTCGTAGCTTTAATTCATTAGCACCGAGAACGCCAAACTGCAATGTATAGTGTCAGCATACCCTACTCCCATACCTAACAAAAATATATTCGTTCCTTATACAAACAAACCCTAGACAAATTCTATTTGATTGTGGAGATGGCAACTTTGTATGCTGCAATTCGATTACATTTTTAAAATCAAGTATAATGTAGAATTTATTAGAATAGTATAGAAATTACACTCAATACATCATGAGAGCGAGTGAGAGACCAGATAAAGAGAGGATGAAGCTGTGCGGACAACATGTCATCAAGGCTTTAAAAGACCACTCACTGTATGCTGTAATTGCTGTAAACCACTCTATCATTAACCGAGCTCCATTATCTATATTATAAACAAATTTCGGCATTCAAACTTCTGTTTTTTGTTTCAAGATCATCCACATCTACAGAGAAGGCTAAACCAGTAATGAGCTTTTTCTCCAAGAAGAAAACTGTTCAAGATGATACCTAGAATGTTGATAGTAGCCTAGGTATGTCTAAACAGAATGTAAAATAGATAAAAAAATGTAACAAAATAAAAAACTACATTGTTACGGGCTCTAATACTAAAGTAATGCTGGCAACACTGGAGCTTTATTTACCCAATTACCTCATAGCAAGCCATAATAAATAAGTAATCACACAAGAAAATCAATAAAAGAAGCAAACAGTTCAATAACTTTCAACCAACAATGAATATTTCTATAACAAAATGAATTACTTTCCAAAACTAGTTAATAGCTGTCAATAGGCTGATCAATAATTCAATTATAAGTATAAGTGCCCAATAAACTGTTGAATAACTCAATAAGAAACATCTAATGAACTTTAAAATAACTCAATCATAAACTAAACCTAAGCACAATTATTGTCACAGTTATAATAACACTTGAAATGCTCAATCATAGTTGCACTGCGTATAGCACACGCCTAATAAAAACTAAAGACTGCTAACAGACACAGCCCTTTATATGTGTTTATATTGTTCTAGAGAGTTGTTTTACAAATGTTCCTATTGACACAATATTGTCAAAACAGAAAAGCTGTCATCTAGGATACCCTCGAAAGTACTAGATTCACAAATAACAGTAAACGGAGCGTTGAGCCGAAGAAAGAGGAACAAAAAGCACCACGACCGCTTATCTAAATGTAAACAGAATTGCGAAAGCAACTGTTCACACAATGCTACGCTTAAAGGATGCTCTCCTCTTCCTTTAAGTTTCTCAACTAAAACTCCAAAAAAATTCAAAAATTCAATTTTCGTCAATAAAAATTGGAATTGCAATTATGCAATTGGATGCGGTATAGTCAAGTAATTTTAGATCAAAATCGGCCCTCAAAAAAAAAAAAAAAAAAAAAAATGATACAAGCAAGAAATTTGGCACATATGTACTACTTTTCATGCTGAATAACATACTAAAAGGTGTCGGCGATAAAAGTTGTGCTTCAGCCGCCATATTGGAAAATGGCGGCCAAATTTCAGTTTTTCCCAATTTTCTCAAAAACCATCAACCGCATCGGGAAAATTTTCAAATAAAAAATGTTTTTTAGATTAATATCTACAGCTTTTGTTCCTTGCTTTTTTTCAATATCTTCAACCCTCACGCCATAAAATTGAAAATAAAAAATCACCTTTTTTTAAATTTCCTCAAACATAAAGTTTGACTTATGATTTCTCATTGAAATCAAAGTTGACATGGCAAAATTCTCACCAAATCGATAAACCATGATAGGTAGCTCATTTTTATGGCGGAAGACCAAGGTATTCATCACTCTAGAATTGTACAACCCTTTATCTCTAACCAAACCTAGCTTCCAATGTGGAAATTCATCTTATGATTTACAACCAATTATTTGCAATTGAAATGGAAATATCATGATGATTTATACGAATAGGATTCAAAATGATAAATTCAAGTTTTTCAGTGAAGGAATCTGACGCATGGCCGCCATATTGAAAAATGGCGGATAATATCTAATTTTCTTGTTTACTTGAAAACTATTGCTCAGATTGGAAAAAAGTATAAATAAAAAATTATCCTTACTCGAAGATCTAAAAGTTTTGTTTACTTTTTCTCACATATTATCACTTTTTTGATATTTTCAAACCTTGAGTTGTAAAATGATCTCAAAAAGATTTTAATGTTTCTATTCACAAGACTAAATTTGGAATTCTCAGCAAAATCAACTATTTCATTGGAATGTTCTACAAAAGTTTCTCAACAATATTAATGGATTCAATGCTAATTACAACGCTAAAATTTCCGCGTAACAGGGTGGTGGGTCAAGTAGAAAATGTGTGGCTAGTGTTGTTATGGTGGGAGGGGGTGAATCTTGTAACATGTTGTAATTCTTATAATAAAATCAGTACTAGAGTTTTATATCACCCTCCCATCCTTATAAGTTTGTTGGCTTTTTAATAGAGGGTCCTTGTGTAGGGGGCTAAAAACCACCCAAAGTCCTATCATGGTTTATCGATTTGGTGAGAATTTTGCCATGTCAACTTTGATTTCAATGAGAAATCATAAGTCAAACCTTATGTTTGAGGAAATTTCAAAAAAGGTGATTTTTTATTTTCAATTTTATGGCGTGAGGGTTGAAGATATTGAAAAAAAGCAAAGGACAAAAGCTGTAGATATTAATCTAAAAAACATTTTTTATTTGAAACTTTTCCCGATGCGGTTGATGGTTTTTGAGAAAATGAGGAAAAACTGAAATTTGGCCGCCATTTTCCAAGATGGCGGCTGAAGCACAACTTTTATCGCCGACGCCTTTTAGTATGTTATTCAGCATGAAAAGTAGTACATATGTGCCAAATTTCTTGCTTGTATCATTTTTTTTTTTTTTTTTGAGGGTCGATTTTCATCTAAAATTACTGGACTAGTAGACATATAAAACTCAAATAGTACAGCAAATAATCACTCAAATAGAAAAGCTAGACTTTCTATACCAATCTATTTTTTCTGATGGACGTTGCCAAGAATTACAAATAAAGGACAATATTTTTGTGCACTGTATTTGTTGTGGCACCCAAAATTCCACCACAAATGGGAAACTTAAAAGTGTACGGGAAAGGAAAGCACCACGGTTACGTACACTGCTGGGAATAAAATCAAGTAACTCAGTCAAAAAAGGAGGGTAAGATGCATAGCCAATTTCCCTACTTCAATATCGATAAGGATCTCACGTTTCCAGGACCACGTATGTTCTCAGTTACTTGGGCGTATTTTTTCTTGGAAGAAAGTAAAACTGTCCCATCACGAACAGTTTATTGCTAACTGAATAACGTTAGAACGGCCTCAAGTACCAATATTTGTAGCAGACATCAATAACGCCTCTTTATTTACACACCAGGACAGGTGAATTCAGAATGTAAGGTTCTTATAACGGATAAAGTCACTGGCAAGTTGTGCTTCAACTCGAAGAGGTCTAGATTAGAATCTGATAGAAATCGAGAATTTACATCTCCTTTAATAGATTACTGTATATTGTAAATATCCATGATTCTGTTGAGGTCAGAATAGAAAGTTTACTTAGAATAGAGTTCACAGCGCCAATGCCAATCCAGTCAGGCCCAAAAAACAGTACTACATATTTAATAATTTTATAGTTCTATTATCATCTATTGAAAATTCTTACCAGTCTGACATTTTCACGGCATATCCAAAAGTATTTTATTTTTTCATTCACAATCTTTCAGTCTTTCATTCACAATCTTTCTGCAACAGGCAGGCGCGAATCCAGAGGGGTAGATAAGGGGGATGTAACCCCTTCCAAAATTCTCCACCGAAACTAAAAAAAAATATTTATTTGAGTTTAGTAAGGTGGTGAGGACTTTTTTCAGGTAAACACCCTCAGAATATTTTCTACGTAAATATACACCCCCCCCCCCCTGGAAAACAAATTTCGATTCACCACTAGCAACAGACATGTAATACTCCGTTTGACTTGATCCTAGAGCAATGGGACTGGTTAGTTTTCTCAGAAATGATCAAATATGGAAAATTCGAGTTATACTTGAAAATTTCACCAAATCTAATGAAACCAAAACCAAGACACCACAAGACGTAATGAATAATAAGACGAAATTGTCACAACCACATTTATTAAAACTTCGAGAAACTAGTTTCGGTTGCTACACCATTATCAATCTCAATCAAACGATTGATAATGGTGTAACAACCGAAACTAGTTTCTCGAAGTTTTAATAAATGTGGTTGTGACAATTTCGTCTTATTATTCATTATGGATACCTTCCACAATATCACCTTCGCCATTACTAAGAAAGACAACACAAGACACTTACTAACTGCAAGCTACTGTCAAATTTCAATCGAGTTTACAGGTCAATGGATTAAGAACTTTCTCAGTTCTTTTGAAAATTGAACATTTACTCCGTACTAGACGACCGGTACAGTGTGGTACTCAAAAACTACCTACTTCCTCACAATCCACAGCTGTAGAGCACTTGATTAAAAGATTTTTCAAAATGCTCTAGTATCAATCAATTCTAATTGAACCCACACATTGTTCAACATTTTTCAAAAATTGTACTTTCATTAGAGAGAATTTGCAACTAGTCTAACAACGCCACCTCACTTACAAACCTGATACACTTCGTGACTGGCCCAGTGTGCTGCCAATTTGTAATCCACCTTTAAATTAGTAACAACAGAGACAGAAAATAAGTAAAAAAGGAACCTAACATGGTTGAACTTGTAACAAAGAGAATTAAAAGGAGAACGAAGATGTCAACACCGATTTTCAAGACGAAGACAACCTTGAAAGCAACAAAATAATTATTCGATACGCGCAAGCACGGCTAATGGTGCGCTTGTAAATTAAAAACGCCAGTACTGACTTTCAGGTCACGCTCAGCTACCCTTTCTTCATTACGACGAAACTAATTTGGCAAGTTGCCCGTGCCTCGCCACGCCACTCGCCCTCTAAATAGTTCGAAAATCAGAAAACAAGGTGAGGCACAATCGCAAGCATTCAACTATTCAGCCGCTACAGTAGACGTAGACTAACGACATGCCGACAATGTATCCAAGTACAGTACAGTAAATACGTTGCACCCACAACCCACAACCGTGTCTGCTCTTGTTAATCATGTTGTCAGTAGAGTGAAAAAACTGAGTTGAAAGTGGTCATGCAAGTCACTTTTCTTGCAGAAGCAGAATGGAATCGGACGTGACACACATGCTTCCTTATCCTTTCCGATCAAGTAAAACGACAGCAGTTGTGCACAAACTAAAGGGGCCCACACACTAGCGAGTATGGCTCGCGAGTAAGACTCGCGAGTCTGGCTCGGCGAGTAAGACTCGGAAGAAAATCACCACTAACTTGTTGTGAACTTCCCGAGTCCGGCTCGGCTACTTTTCAAGGTCGGCTGGAGTGCGCCCGTGTTAATTCTGATCCATATAGCTCATCTAATCTCAAAATTACAATCAATATCTGATTTGGAAGGTCATTTTATGCTCTAGAGAGAGTATTGGTTTTGCTAAAATTTCATAATTCTTGAAATTTGATTATTATTATTATTATTATTATTAAGAAATGTTTTATTTCTTCTAATTTTTTTCTGACATAAGAGAAAGAGATGTCAGAGCGTTTATAGGCACGATTTATGTTTTTTATAACATTTATTTTCCCATCTCTAAGTATCTTTCTTATAGATCTATAACATAATTATAGATATAGATATAGATCTATAATTAGGGAAGTGATAGCCGCGAGGCGTAGCAGGTATCTGTTCAATCAGATAGAGATAAGCTAAGCTGCGTTCTCATAGGTCCTGTTTGTAACGGTGACCGATTAGATTCGCTAGCAAAAAAGAGACTGTTCTCTGCTGTAAAATCACTTCCTGGTGGTTCGGAACCCACCTAAAACTTTAGGTCCAACTCATCAATCACCATCATCCAACTCATGACTCACGCACAGGTCTCAGACCAATGTGGGCTTCATCCTCAGAAGAAGAAGAACGTCTACAATAAAATATGCAAAAGTGTAATAGGGGGCCCATAGAATTCAAAAGGTCAGATGAAATATAGGATTAATTTCATATACTTTTTACTCAATTTTTATTTTTCAATTACTTCCATTTTTTCCAGTTGTATCGAAGTAATAATCGTTATATTGCAATTTATTAAATACTGTTATATTTATAATGATAATGTTATATTTATAATGATAATGTTATATTATAATAATAAATATAAAATAGGCATTGGGCTTACATGCAAAGGGATGTATTATTATTATTATCATCATCATTATCATTCAATAATTATTTATTTTATACACAATTTATCTGTTAGCAGCTATTATTATTGAAATTATTTTTTAGAATTTTGTTTTTATGTTACTGTAGGTATTTTTTGTTGAAAAAACAACATTCGAATATTTATTTGTATTGTATTAAAAATAAGCTCTGCACTGCAATATTATCATTTTTATTTTCTCTTGAATATTCAAGTTTTAATATACGGTTTCTTTTTTATTTTTCTGTTTATACATTAGTTTAACTTGGTAACTATTTCAGTCATAGTATTGTCATAGTAACAGTAAATATACAAACTTGAATAGATAACTCAATCAACTTATTTTTACGTCTTGTGAACAGTGCAAATAATAGCATTCTGACCTTCTGCTATGTTATAATGAGTTGCCGAGCCTGGCTCGGCTCGGAAAACGTCCACTAACTAGCGAGTCCCAGCCGAGCCAGGCCGCGCTTGTAGCCCTGCGCGAGTCTGGCTGGGCTCGGCTCGGCTCGGGAGAAAAGAGCCCACTAACTAGTGATTTTCTCCCGAGTCCGGCTGGCCGAGTCTTACTCGCGAGCCAAACTCGCTAGTGTGTGGGCCCCTTAACATAGCCTTTACAGCTCTATAACAGCGTTGACTGCAATAGAAATTAATTGCAATGGAAGAGCTGGATTATCGGGGCGTGCGGGTGTATTCCAGATTTTTGGAAATTAATTCAACTCACCACTAATTCACTTTTTCGCTATTTGTCATTTAATTCGAATGAATAACATAGAATATTGGGCAGAAAGACCTCAAGCTGGATCTCCTACAATCAAAATGGATTTTTATCAATAACGGGTGCTAAGTTTATTTACCAATTTTGAACAAATTTCACAGGAAGTTATAGTTTAATTTTTAAGGTTCGTTAGAGTACTTCTAACGCAATAAAACAGTATCAACAAAACTTCTAACAATAAAACAATAAGGTCTAACTTAAAACGAGTGATTGGCGCGGTATCAGGGTGATTGTGATGTTCACTAGGACTTCACTTGGAAGGGTGAACGGCTGATATGACATAGTTCGGAATTCGGAACCAAACCTAAACTGTGGGAACATCATTCATAACATTATAATTCACATTATTCCCCACGCATTAGTTTCAGAATCACGTGAGCTTCATCAGTAAGAAAAAAGAAATAGCATCCGAAGTGGCCTGTCAACCCAAGCATAGAATCTGCAAAATGATTCTCCTTTGCTGAAAATCAGGTTTTTACATCAAAGCCACTCGGATTTGTAAAGAAAATATCTAAATACAGTAGAACTTCGACAATTCGGACCTCGATAATCCGCAATTCTCTGTAATTCGTAGTAAAAGATCAGTTCCTTGAAATAACCTCTATATCATTGAATACATATCTTTTACTCATTTCAAGCCTACACATTTTTCTTAGAATTTTGCACTTCACAATCTCATGTGATGTGGAATCTTCTGCGAACTTATTTATTTGAGAAAGACAAAAATAAGTGAACTGATTCCTGCAGTTTTCACAACTATGTGAACTTTTTTTAAGGAAGACCGAAATAAATGAACTGATTAGTCTAATGCATTCTTCACAACTATGTGAACTTGAAAAATGGCCTTCACGTGCCAATATAAATAGCAATCACGGTTCAATAGAGGCTTTCATAATGAAAATATCGTTCAAGACTGACAATAATAACAGACAACACTGATAGGCAGACTACAAACTCTCTTTATTATTATTTTTATGAGTTCCATACATTAAAAATCGGTTCAGTGCCTGCTCGATGGCAAAAGAACAACAATCACTCAAGCGTTTTGACAACAATTTGTCGCAGCGAATTTCGCTATCTTATCAGCTGTGATAGCCTGTTCCAACACCTTGCCGTTTCGTATATAGATATACATCCAAGGTTGTTATGTATGTGATTATTATATAGGGTGCCACGACCAGCTCAATGGAGTTGAGCGTGCAGTGCAGTTCATTCAACCGAATGCAAAACGTTAAATCAGCTAGAAAGTCAAGTTTTCATTCTCTTATCAAGTTGTTCACTGTTCAATCACTTTTTGATGTTGAAAATAATTATAACAATGAAATTTAGTAGTAGCCTACAGTAGAAGTCCTCTAAAAACCCGTTACCCTCGGGACTAGGATTATGGTCAGAACACAAAATTGTAGGTAGAAAAAAATATTACCTATTGGTTGCACAATACAAAGAAATAAATTTTTACAATGGAATATGCAATATCTGGACCCAAAAAACGGCTGTACTGTTCCATTTATTGATATATAATAACTAATTATTTTGCAATAAAATGCACGTAAACTGTTTGAAATTAAAACAACGAAACTTGGAACAAGTTTGTGAGCTTGGCGCGGTCGAAATACCCGGAGTGTCAGACTGTCCGAGGGTGGATAAAAGGGACAAAATTCGCATTTGTTGAGGTATAAAATAACTGGAAAGTAGGGTATTGAAATAATTGAAATTTTTAAGGAATTTGGTCATGCTTGAAAGAATCGATATGTATTTTTCATAGATTTGAAGATAGATTTCTACGTCCGACACAGGAAAAAAATCATAAGATCTGCTAAAATATGATATTTATATAGAAACGGAACCGACAATCAGGCTGAGGTAGTCATGGGTTAAATAAAATAGTAAAAAAATCAAGGGGAATAAATTGACAAACTTGTTCAAATTATAAATAACAACTACCAGAAATGAGCAACGATATTATAATAGAAAAATTAAAATTATAAAAAATAAATATTATTAGAAAATTAGGGGCCAGAAAATAATAATGAAAAATGATACGATAGATGTAAATAAATGAATTACAACTGAATAATTAATGGAATATAGACACGGTTCAGTGAGAATACACTACAAAGAGAGTCTCACCCTAAAAGAAAACTAAAAACCCGAATAGGATCGAAATTCAACTTCAAATTATCCATTTAAAGACTCCATAGTGAAAAAATTGATATAAAGTATTACAGAAGTTCTAAATGGGTTCCATCCTCCATCTTAATATTCAGCAGGTTAAGAAAGAGATAGGAAGCCATTTCGAATTCAGCTTCATATAATTAAACTATTTAAATAATAAAAATTCCTAAATAAGTTACGAAACATTCAAGAACTTTGAAGTCAAATGAAGAAGAAAAATAATCCATTAGTTCGACGCTGGTAAATGAGTACTTTCCCTTGAAACAAGAGGAATCCAAGCGAAGGGCAAATGCCGTTCTACTTTCTGGTTTGCTAGAAGCATTCTAACAGTTCTCGGCAAAATGCCAAAATCCTATTTGGAGAGCACTTATACGGTGATTGATAAGCATCCTGCATGACAAACCCATCTTGTCTAGTTCGACAAACTAACAATTAATAAAATGCTATTTTCAGACATTATAGACCAGCATTCCTAAAAAATCTCAATATGAATCTGTTTAGTGTTTATGAAACAACCGGAGATGATAATATTTATCCCACAAGAATATAACTGAAATATCTTCTTGGTGGGCTACAAATAGCACAGCTCTATCCATCTTAATACGTCAAAACATGTATACTAAATTCTTTCAAACTAGATTCAGTTTTAGAAAATATTTCTGTCTAAAGCCTTGACCTTCATTTTCATTACCCATTTTAAAGAATGCCAAACAACTTATTATTCAAAATTAGTTAAAATCAATAGTCAAACGAACAAATTTCAGCAAATAGTCAAACGAACAAATTTCAGCAAATAGTCAGCTTATCAAATTTTTATATATTGTTGATGAGTTACTATAAATAGACGACCATCTACTGAGCTGGTATGAAGCTAATATGAGGCTATGTTATTAGGAAATAATATAGTGATCGTAATATTAAAAATTAGTTAATAGTAGCTAAGCCAGTATAAGAAAATATAATGAAAAAATATTCAGATCATCTTCTACTCATTGATCAGGAGTTCTCATGCAAAGTTTTCAAGGAGTTTCAGGACTTTTCATGTGAAAACACGAATATTTTCACTCAATTTTATTGTGCAATTGCTAATTACTCGTCAATGCTGTACAAGCAAATATTTTGGGTTTCATCTGAATGACAAGAATCACAGAAGATCATAAAAATATCATAAATAAAATATAACATTTTTGGAATAATTTTTACTAAATTGGAAATACATCCATGCCATTCTAGAATTTTTTTATATTGACTAACTGCTTTACAATGGATAATGGATGTATTGGGTTACATCTGCATATATTATTTTTCTAATAGGGAAAGAGATTAACGATTGTATCAATATCAGTATATTATTGAATAAGATGAGCCAAATGTCGAAAAAGATAAGATATTTAGATTCAGAAATTTGACACATTTTTATACTTTTTAGTAAATTTTCTTTATTATTGACAAGCCGCTCTACAGTGAATATGCATACATTCAGGATGCACCTCAATAAGTTCATTACATAACGATCAAATTCTACAAGATGTCAAATGAGAAGCACATTCAGCCTCCAATCTATCAATCCGTCAATGTTGATTTGGTACCTTAAAAAGTCTGTATTATCTGTATCCTACTTTTTGATAATACTGCACATGTACTAATAACGAGTAGTAGTTGAACTACTTTTTTTAAAACTAAATTGATAAATTCAATTAAATTTTAGCAACCAACAAACAATGCAGAAAGCCATATTTATTTAATCCTTGTCAGATATAAATTAATTCTGTCCCCTCCTCCTACTTCCTTAGAACCCTTCACTACACATATAATCATCAACATCACAACGTTCCGCATTCCATCTTTTGGTTCACTTTTATTTCATGTTCTTCTTATTTATCGTGGATGTGGCATATTTGTTCCCCACACAACACAGAATCAACTCACACTATTTTCTCACTCACTCTCTTCTTTTATTATGCATCAATGTGGCAAGAGAAAACAAAAAGAAAATTCGTTTTTGTTCGTTTCATTTTTGAATAACATCGGCGAATTTCCATACGCGGAGAATGAGATATCACAGCTGGTTTCGTGACGAACAAAATTCCCAGAGTTACAGTTTTTGAATGCACGTGTTTCTAGCCTTCTCTGTAGATAATGATTCTGTTTTTTTATCAACAAATAATTTCTCAAATCTCATGCAGGTTGCAAGTTGCGAGCGAATGTATGAAAGAATAACTAGTAGCCCAGGCAAATTAAACCAAAAAAAGGCCGTGGTGGACAAAAATTGATACAAAGCTGGATTTTTTAAAAATCCACTCTAGGCATCCCAGAAAAGATTTCCCCCAGCTTGCGAAAATTTTGGCTTATGCATAGAGAACATTTTGGCTTGTGCAAACACCCCCCAAATTTGGCACTTTTCCAGTTTTTCGCCTAAAACTACAAAACATTCTACCGCGTTGAAAACATTGATCAGTTCAAAATTGAAGAATATGAAATTCTACGTCGATTGATGTATAATAATACCAAATCGCTCAGTTGTTCATTCACAATCAATTTTTTAAAATCAAGAATTTTTACCCCCTTTGTGAAAAATGAGTCACCTTCATGTTTCGATGCATTTATCATGTAAATGCTCACTCCAACACATAAACGTTATAAGAAAGAAGTGTTATAGGTCATTGAATTTACTTCCAGAAGAGTCCTCAAATTGAAAATTTCGCCAATAATTTGGCAGTCCTTTTCTCAACGGATTTTCATGTATTTTTAGACGCTGAGTCTGAATCTGAACTTTGGATCTCCAAAATATCAACAGGGGGAGAAGGGGTCCCCTCCGACATAATTACATTGCATCATATAATTTAAAAAATCGGCTACCTGTGAAGCGCTCCATAAGATACAACGATCGGCCTGGTAAACGGTTACTGTAAACGGGTAAACGGGTTATGTGTGAAACTATCCTATTCGATCAAAATTGAAAGAATTAATCGAGGAATGCTCCTTTTTGTTTAATATTGGGCCGAATCTTGCGAAACTAGGATGGGATGGGACCACCGCTAAAAGATTCTCTTTCATTAATTTTTTTTATCAAACCCGGTTTAGTAGTGTTTGAATAATTGATGTAAAAACATAAAAAATAGCTCGAATTGAGAACCTCCTCCTCTTTGGAAGTCGGTTGAAAATAGAGGAAGATTTTGCAGTTTTTTGCGAATATATCTGGAACTATATCACTACCTATCACTGCAAACTATATTTTTCACTATACTCTGATTATATTAAAGAAGAAGAAAAGGCGATTGAGGATTGCAGTTTTGTTGTTATTCAACATTGTTTTATAGCTACTGCTAGCTTAAAATAGACAAAATCACTCTATTTGCAGAAGGCGAAGCTGTACGTCATATTTGAGCCATTTTTTCTCAACGATGATCAGGATCCAAATATAAACTCAGCTCATTTCCAATATGTGAACACTTGATTGTGTCAGAATCCAATAGATAATACTGAGAATTACTTGAAAGCTTTAAACATGTAAACGCTCTAGACCGTTATAGTTTGAGACTAATGACGATTACAGGAATGTAGAGAAATATCTTCTTTCAATAAAATTACGGAATTTTGAAGTAAAAAATCAAAAATCTTTTATTTAGATTCTTCTAAAATATATAACGTACATAGTATATGCAGTTTTAAGAATAAAAAACAAAAAACAAATCAAGAATCTATAATACCTGCAAGGCGAATCCTGTGCGCAGGTATGAGTTGCAATATTGTAATAAGTAATTTTTAATAATTTATAAATTAACTAACTTCAGAGTTTTTATCAAGCTATGGCTAAAATAAAAAATTATGTTTATAATATATATGAAAAAAGAGGATATCTTTCCTAGGGTACATCCTGAGAATGAAAGACACAAGACTACTGAAAAGACTAACAGAATTTCACTGGAAGAGGAAAACCCAACCCAAGTGGCTCAAAATGACTATAGAGGACATGAAGCAACTGAATATAGAAATAAAAAATTTAAAAGAGAAAAATAGATCTAACCGCATGAAGAACAAATACCACGCGGAATTAAGCAGAAAGAACAGCCAATAAGTGACCCTAAAGTGGTCCCCTGTGGCCGTACAAGCAAAAAAAAAATAGCATAATATTCGGCTAATAATCAGGCTTTATAATTCTAAAATAATAATTCGGCTATAATCAGCTTCCCTTCTGATGAATCAAATCAAACTAAATTTATTCAGATTCTTCTACATAAATGCAATATAAAATACTAAATGGCAAGAGACTCCATTCTACCAATTTCTCTCAATAGTTTACACACACATTCTGACATTATTACACACCTTATTAACATAACAAATATAACACTGGAATAGATGGACATTTTTATAAATACATATAAATTGGATGATGAGCATATGGAAACTAATAATGTAGGCAATTAAATATTCAATGTAATAACAGAAAAATTTCTAATATTTGTAGAAGTGATTTCCTACTTCAACTGAAAAATTATTGCTAAAAATATTATGGAATATGAAATAAAAAACTTGTAGGAAAAGCATAAAACTGCCTTCGTATTATACTGTTCTACACTATAATATGGAAAAACTTTAAAAAATGATGACTTGCTTTACATGTCATTGACCGTCCGCCGGTTCCCAACAAAATCAGGCAATAGCCTAGTACAAACTACAGTTTGTGCACGACACTCATTTTATTTGAGGTGACGATATCACTTGATATTGTGAAATAGCTAGCAATTACAATTTATAGATGCTCTATAAAAGCATAAAAGTAAACTCAGTTCAACGATCACTATTTGGGTTAAATTATTACAATGTGCATTACTCATCAACACTAGATTAACGATTTTATTTCCAAATCTATCTTCAAAACTATTTTTCACAATGCTGTACAACATTGATTATCCTTCACTCTTTAAACCCTCACTTTCTGTTATCCGTCATCATAAAATTGAGAAAGTTCCGATTTATTAGCATATTATACAACATATTATAAAACTAGGCTACTTTATACTTTACTCTGCAATTATTATTATAGCATATTTCTGATGCCATAAATATGTAAATATAAATTGAATTATCCTTTTGTGCACTGTCTTATTTTAGCAACTTTCCCCAAACCATTTCAAATTTAGAGAATGTTCTGTGCACTTTTTAGGCACTCTATCATCCGCCTATTCAGTTATCCGTCACGTCCCCGGTCCCGAAGGTGACGGTTAATAGAGGTTCCACTGTTTTTATTTCCAACTCCCAATCCTAACACGGAATCAATAATGAAGAATATTTTTAGAATTATTCTTACAATATTTAATTCTTTTTTTGCTTCCCTGTATTTTCTCCGCCACAGATACATAGTAATCATTAAAAAGGTCGACTATTTTTACAGGATCTTTTACAACTGTATGCTCTGTTTTAATTTTAATTAAAAATGTATTTCCATTGTTAGCACTTCATTATTTATGATATTCCATGTAGCTTTACTCAAGCTAATTTGATATTTGTCTAGTAATGAGTTTTGCAAGAGCTCAGAACATTTCGTTCAATTGTGTTTTTCCATTCTAGTACATTTTTGCAAGATATCGGTCTCTCACGTTCCTCTACTGCCTATGGAAAAGAGCAGCATATCTATATTTTTCAATAGCTGTTCTTACATCATGAGTCATCCTTTTATTCTGTTGGGAATTTTTTTTCTTTCTTTTCTTTTTTTTCAGTGGGAAAGCCTGGTTTTTGTGAGAGGTTAATATTTTCATGAATGACTCATACATGTCATCAACATTTTGAGATCGATAGACATCATCCAAGATGATTCTTAAACAACTCGCATGAAAAACCTTCACATTATGTTCACTAAAATCTCTCAAATACATATAGGGTAATAGGGGTTTCTTTTGAGGCATATTAACTTCCTTGCTGAATATTTCTAAAATTTGAGAGTGATGATCAGAAAAAAAGTTTTTATAACATCAGCCTTATAAAAAATCTTCATTTAAATCGGTTTAAATGTTGTCTATAATTAGTTCAGAGTGTAATGTTTCCCTATATTAAAGCTATGTATACATAAAGCCGCCTCTCCACCAACCGAACATGTCTGCCGAACATTGTTGGCGAATACAAAAAGCGGGCAAACATTAAACATATGGGTCACCGAACATGTTCGTGAGTTCAATTGGAATGTTCGGTCTGTGAGCGAACAGTGACGACCAACAACAGGTTCCCGCCACTAACCCCACCACACCGATCATAATGTTCGAGAAGGCGTCCACACCAAACCAACTCCAAAAAAATGTTCGGCGACATCAGCTGATTCCAGTGGAGTCGGCGTAGCCGAGTTGGCTTATCGCTGGTCTGATAAGCCAAAGGTCCTGGGTTCGATCCCAGTTGAGTACAAGATATTTTTCTCGAGCCACTCCCGTGTTTCGGAGGACACGTTAAGCCGTCGGTCCCGGTTGCATATAAAAAAAAAGCAGTCGTTAAAAAAAACCGCGAGGTGGAACTATCCGTAAGGGTCTCCCCACCACGAAAAGCCATACGAATTTACTAGCTGATTCCAGCGAACACTGTTCGGTTGGTGGAGACGCGGCTTAAGATTTAAATTATGAGACAATAGGATGTCTTCAAGTCTCTCCAGCTGTATTTATATTAAATCCCCTACAATAACTTTATTCTTCTTAAAAGGCAGCTTTGACATTATCTTATCTAAATTTTCTATGAAAAGCGTTACATAACAATAAGGTGATGTGTATAAGGACAGCAAACAAATCTCACAATTTTCTAACACATTTGAAACATATTTCTAGAATCTTTTCTTCACAGAGATCTTTCAACCAATGGAATTTATAACATTAACGCTTATTTTGCAATTATTAATTTTTGGGGAAAATCACCACACCACCTCTTTTGTAGGACCTACAAAAATGTGTTGTCAAACTATAACCACTAATATTTACAAGATTAATTTCAGAAGATTTCAGTCAATTTTCTGATAAACACAAAATGTCCTGCTCTAAAATTTTATTTTGGAAGTATTGTATATTCAAGTACTTAACTTTGATTTTTTTTAGTCTACTTAAAAAGACCCACGAAATGGTATGGTAGGCTATATTGCGAAAATTTGATGTTATTTATACACTAACATACTTTTTACCTAATCTATTTTATTTAGAATTTTAGATGTAGGCCGTGAGAAGTATGGAATCTTCGTCCTATGTTGCTTAAGACAGAACATGTGTGTTGATAAGCAATTTGAAAATAGTTCGCACATCTTTTGAATAGCGTCATTAGTCTCTTCTATTGCCCTATTTACACAAGACCAGTAAGGCAAGTCATGATGGCGAGGAATCGAAAATATAATAACGTTTGTTTTGTAGAGACACCAAACTCCTCCGCAATGCTACCAGACCATCCTTTGCCTCATTTTTACTAATATCGTTGGAGCCAGCTTGAACCACTAAAAAGTCTTTCCTGTCAAAATCCGTCAATCTGTCCGGCAAATCGTCGTGGAATTTAGCTCCCTGTTTCACAAATGAAGTAAAGTTGTAATTAGCCCTACATTGTTCCTTCCTTGATTGTCAGCATAGTGATGAATTTTCATGTCAAATGGAGATAAGTCGACTGAGTTCATTTTGTATTATTTTTCCCGCGCTAGATAGTCATGTTCGATATCAACATTGCAAGATTATGATTCACATTCACCTGTGGAATCAGCAACGTCCAAACCGTCTCTATTAACAGTGAAATGCTCGGGAAGTCTCGTTTTCGCTAGACTAGTTTCTCCTTTTCTATTCTGGATAGTCTTACATTTACCAATAGATTCCCATTAAGAATCGTATTGTGGCTTTCACCACAATAATATTGTATTTTGGTTTTGGCTACTCTGCCAGCGAGTTCCAAACTTGACCAAATCCAAAGTAGACAGGCTCTCAACTTTGAATTTGGTCAAATTTGGAACTCGCTGGCAGAGTAGACAACACCAAAATACAATATTATTGTGGCCAAAGCCGACATTTAGCCGCGCAGACTGCCAACATAACAATTCAAATGAGATATATTGTATGATCTTTGAACTGTTTTGATGAAATTTTATTGAATAATTGTTGGTAAACTTCATATGCTAATTTTGTGTTGCAATATTATTTATTGTCTTTGAAATATTATTTATTGTCTTTGAAATTCCATAGTATGAGGGTAATTCTGGAAGTTCAATTTTTTATATAATTAGGCTTGATGTGCTGAGCTGCTGTAGCACGGTCGGTCTATAACGTTCCTACTCCCTACTCGCTTAGCGAGTAACTATCCCAATGTAATCAACCCTTAAGGGTCGATTACATTGTGATAGTTACTAGCTAAGCGAGTAGCGAGTAGAAACGTTAAGACCAAATGTCCTACAGCAGCTTTTCTGCTCAAAATGAATGTGATATTTGTTATCACCATCAAAAATACTTTAATATGACCATAAAGAGTTGAAAAAATCGTAGGCTTTTATTCGGTACCTTTACACCTAAGCATTCCTGAAACTGTTTTTATTAACACATCTTTATTTTTGTGTGATGTACTACTCTTCGAAGTGTAAATGTGTCGTTAAAACGCAACGTACCACGTTATCAGTTGTTTTGTATCATTCGGATGATACAGAACATGTGTGTTGATAAGCAAGACAGTATCGATACTTCCATTCGGTATCGAAACTCGTGCGATTATTTTACTGGATGGGATATCGAACTGCATTATATTTAATGAAATGTGTTTCATAAGCAATTTTTTCTGGTTTTGTTCATTACGCTCGTGTAGTAGGCCAATGTTTGAAAGTCGATGTTCAAGTTCAATCGAGATTTTGTTCGAAATTTTATCTTGAACAAAAGAAATCGAACTTGAACATCGACTTTCAAACGATACATTGATACATTTCATCATTCTCAAATTTGTCTTCATTTTACAACCCGGGAACGCATTGAAGTAGATTTGGTAGCATTCTAGGTAGGTAATCAGCTCCAAAATCGAGGTTTTTTTAATTGAGCTGGCCCACCCGGTTTCAGTAGTGTGATCATTTGACTATTTACCAAAGATCTTCAAGTTGACCGATGTCAAAACCCGTCAAGTTGACCTCAAATTGAAGGTACTGTATTTTGAACTCAGTTGAATAATCATTTAAAGGTGAGAGCCACAAAATTAGTTTGATTGAAAGTCAGATTAACATGATAAATCGATTAAAACCATTTATTTGAAGAAAACAATCGAATGAGTCGACAGGAAAGGAACCTTTGATTTAACTTTGGGTTTGGTACAGATATCGGTAATCGAATTTTTCATTAGGTAAGACAACAGAAAACGAACCTGATACTTGATCTACACTTACAACCCCCCGGCCCATGTCCACTATTTTTTTTCTATAGTACTACACGTGGCAGGAGCCCACCCTCAGAATCAGTCCCCCCACTCTTGTCTATACGAGAGAAATTGAATTATTATTAATCAACTTAAATAGTTTTTAAAACAATTTACCTGATAATTCGGAGCTGCAGATGACCACAGCAATCAGGAGCAACAGCAAGTTAAAAGAAGACATGTTGATGAACGAAGATACAGAGTGAATGTGAAGAACGACAGAAGTTTGACGACGATCACTCATTTATAACAGTATCCTTTCATTAGTGACGTTTCTAGACAGGCGTAACAGACAGTAACTTATCTACGTGAACAAACATGTAAAACTATGCACTGGAACAACTACTATCAGTACCGTGTCAACACTAGTTCCCGCAATATAACAACAAAAAATATAGCATCAAGCTCTCTATCAACAGATTTTTCGCGTGACCGAATGAAAAACAGCGAGAATCTGCAATAGAAAAACACAAAAATCTATCACGTATCACAAAGTTCACCGGTCACAACTGGATCAACCGATGACGTGTGCTACAGGTACACCGGTAGGGTGACGGTTATAGGTTATGTTACACTACCATGGCAACAGAACAAACCGAAGAAAATCGTAACGGAAATTTGTCACGAAGTGTGTCGATTTGAATCAAACAAATCGACAACTTCAAAATTTGAAACGAGGGTTTGACGCAACGTAACGAATATTTTTACGCCAATTCGCCGCGGCGACTACAACAAAAGAAAACAACCTTCTGCCAACACGTTCTGGTCTCAACTAACTGGCGAGTGGCGACTGGCATTTGTTTGGCTGGCTAGATCGCTCGCACGTAACGTACGCACGCACAAGAGCCGGACAAGCGGAGCGTTGTGATGATCAGCTGGTTGGCTAGGAACCTCTGTGGCACCCGAGCGCCCTCAGCCGAGTCATCTTGACACTACAACTATGTCAAGTTCAAAGGCAAGAGTATAGCAATCAGTGGCGGCGGCGGTTCCACATGTGTGTGCAAGAGAGAACGAACGCCATTGGAAACCTAGGAGAACGAATTGGAGCAACGAGCGGTTACACCGGTTGGACGCTGGATGGATGCAGCACGAATAGGAGACTCTCTCAATAACATTTGATTTTAAAATTTTCTGTATTAATTTCAAGTTTCAAGTTAATCTCAATCGTGTGATCTGGCTAGGTGTTTGGCATTGCTATTTTTTATTTTATTGTTAGTTTTCTTTTTCATTGTCTGTCTACCTATGAGTAAGATGGTTTTTTGAGGCAATAAATGTATTATCAAAAACTATCTAAAGTGGAGGCAAGGAAAGAATAGATATCGCCGAGAGAGAAGCTTAGTGACTGTCAGAAAGAGAAGAAGAGCATGTATTCCTCCACTTTGTCATGTTCTCCGTGGTAATCACTGTCGTACGCACCACACATGCCCACTCCACAGTGGATGTGGCAAGTTGCGGTACTGGGGGAGTTGGAGAACTATTCTTTCCTAGCCACTACTTTAGTTGATGTTTTGCAGTTTATGTAATTAGTAACATACATCTTTCATTCTGATAAATCTTGGGCCTTGGTGCCCAATATTCTAACGAGCTTACACTTAATAATCAATAGTCAATATACTTTATTACATATTCTTTAAGAACAGTAATAGTTTTTCTTACAATTATGGTTGGTAACTTAGAAAAAGTACTATTTTAACGCACTTGTTTTCAACCCTAAGCTTGTCCCGCCAAAAGTCACATTATTAATAGTTTCAAAATATCTGTATGTCATCTATATAACTATTTTCTATTCTTAAATCAAATTCCCACATAACTGGATTTCAGTCCACCAAGCAGGCTTCTGTTTTCCTGTGGAAATTCGTTTCTAAAGCTCTTATTTTTCACAAACTTAACATTTACAGATTGTAAGAATGCAAAAGCTTTTTTAGCATAATATACTTTCTAATGTTGGAAATACCTTCTGCTGCTAGTTTCCATGATTTGCCTTTTCTCCATCTTATTTGCTTCGATGTTGCTTGGATGTAGCATTATATAATCGCCAACCTTTCGCCAGCATCTCTCAGTTTTCGCTGTCCAAAATATCTCACTTATATGGTATTTTCAAAAAAATTATAATAATTAATTTGTTCCAATTTTTAAATAATTTGTTATATTCGTAATAAAAAAATCGTTTTTTACGATACCGTAATTGATTTGTTTCTATTTATAATAACTGAGTTATAGTATTACACTGAAACGGTGAAGGCCTAATACTAATATTAATATTAATTTGGAAATAAATTGGACGTTAGGTTTTAAAGGATCTTCTCTTTTCAAAATAATTGTTTTTTTTTGAGAATTCTATAAAATGTTAGAAATGTTATTTCGCATCATTTTATTTTTATAGATGGTATCCCCTAAAAATTGATTGAATCCCTGGTAAGATTCATCTAATCTAATTGTTGTTTCATGAAATTATGCAAATACTGGATCACCGGACAACCATTATTCATTCAGCAAACTAGAGAGAAGACTTTGAAATTCAGCTATTTTTACGACATTAATTGCAGGAAATCCAATGAATGCATCCAACAAATGCGGTCTGTTTAGAATTGAAAAACGCAAATCCAAGCTGTCGTATCAGTTAAGCCAGTTATAAATCAAGATCCAAATGAGATGCGACGACAATCTACAAGGTGAGCAGCGTTAGGCACCAGCTCTAGCGCACCGCAGCGGACAGCCAAACCCAAAATCAGAGAGTCCAAAGCTCTCAAATCCAACAACGCACACACATGTTCTGGAAACTTGCCATTATTTGGGCCGGCTTTGACACTGAACTAATTAATTGCTCCATACTCTGCTCTGCTCTAAAAAGAGCTGCGCGCACTCATTAAGCGGCTAACAATGGAGGCATTATGGCGGCAGATAGACATTGACATTGAGGTCCGTGAAGTGAGCTCGATTCTCATACACACACACACGCACACGCGGTAGCATAGGAGCCTGCTGTCACGTGTGGAGTGTGTCTGCCTGTCTGCCATCTATTCATTGCTAATGCACACACAAACATGTTTCAATGCAATGTGCTCGCGCTGATTATAATAATTCTTGCCACCGGACTAGAGTGCGCACATGTGACACGTGTGATAAGCTACTATTCGAACAATGCTATTCAACAGAATATCCATGTATGCTGAATGCTGGAGAATAAACAATAGAAAATAATAAACTTACTACAATGGCAGTATCTATGTACAGTAGTAGATTACTAGTAATAGTAGATTAGATAATGTAGATAATAACATTGCTTGAGTTACAGAATTTCATTCTCTAAAGACTACTTTTCCAAATTAAGTGTATATAGAGTTTTTCTTTGCAACAAGAGTTTTCCCGGAAGATATAGGTTCTTAGAAGAGCTAAGAGGTAACTTTCACTGAACCTGTAATTTTATTATTGTAGTCGCTAGGAAAAAAAACTAATTTATTGTATAATATATTAGAAGTTGCAAAATTATTTATTGAATACGTCAAACATGTTTTCCAACGGCTGGTAAGCGTAGCATTCTCTTGAGTTTTCTATGTTTTATTTTAAAATGTTTAATTAGAAGTTTTTCTTTCTGTTTTTTAGTTTTACTTTCTTTTTCTTTAGTTGCTTTTTTGCTTTGTTCAGTAGGAAAAGGTTGTTTTTATTTCGCCCTAACAGGTTTAGTAACTTATGGGCTTATTTTCCAGAAAAATTGTACTTGGTTAATATGTAGTTAAGTATAGATATAGAACAGTACATTATTATTATGTTGTTAATACTACAGTAGAGATAAGATTAAATTAGGAATGTACAATGATTATTTCAAGAAAGATTGTGTTAACTGGGAAATAAATTTGATTTGATTTGATTTGATGTTGGACCGGGTAATGTTGAACTGATTTTCCTTATCAACATTTGTCACTCTGTAGAAGAATAGAACGATTGATTAATAGGTAAAGAAGAACATGGACTTTATTTGGTATGGATGCACATAAACTGGATAAAATAAAATCATTTAGGTTTTCAACTGAAAAAGACTTGAAAATGTTATTCTTGTCGTAATGATAAGTAAGCTAGGAATGAAAAAGCATAAACTACATTATGTGCCAAATTGTCTTTTCTTACTATAGATGAAAAAGTCAAAAATTAATTGCGATTAGTTCTTTTGAATGTCTGAGTTGGAAGTCAGTTTAGCATATAATATGATCACAAAAAGAAAAAAGGTTGGTAGTCGCTCTCGCATAACTTCTATGAGTTGGAAAATTGGTTGTAATAAACATCTTCAATAATGTATTTCACTCTTTGAAATGCACCATTATGAAGCTGTGAGAAACCTGGTCTAAAGTTAATTAAAGTATTTCTTTATATAAATTAAATAAAGCACATTAATGCTTACTTTTGATAAGGATTATTAAAAGAAAAGTACAGTTTTTCTAAATGAAATTTCTCAATAATAATAAGCGTATGGCTTTTGGTGGGGAGACCCTTAGGGGTAGTTCCACCCCGCCGTTTGAGCCAAGTTATGAAAAACATGGTGGACCTACTATTTAGGTGGGTTGCGAACCACCGGGTGAGTGATAATAAAGCTTATAACATCAAGTTTCAATATTATTCATCATGTTTTATGTATCGTTGGTTCGGAAGCCACCTAAAACTGTAGGTCCAACTCATCAATCACCATCATCCAATTAATTACCCACGCACAGGTCTCAGACCTATTTGGGCTTCATCCTCCGGAAAAAAAGAAGAAAAACTATTTTTTTCTAAATCCAGTGTTGAACCAATTTTTATATTTTCCAGTGACTCTAAGCAGACAAAGTAATTATTTTTGCTGGTGGTGCCAGCAAAAAGGACCTAAATGATGTGTTTTTGTTTTAGTATTATGTTAGTTTGGCAATAAATATTTTAAATTGAAATAAGAGATAAATTTGAAGCTTACACTGAAGTATTCATGAAGAGGCAAAACTTTACATGGTTTTACTATTGTTAGCCAAACACCCCATCCCTGGATCGCTTCAAAAACCTCAACTTGGCAGCCAACTTGGTCATCCGCACATAATACCACTTTGTTAAATCGATTAACCGCATTCAATTAACGTCATGATCTGCTGCATACATTACTGCCACCAATATGGAGAGAATGGCATTCGGAATTCACATTTCCCCTGCAAACTACAAAGGCAAGCAGCCAGCAAAAGAGCGGATGGTGCATGGCTGTGAAATGGTTGCCTATTGCAGTATGGCGCGGGGCGTCTACTGCCATATTTATATGCGCGCGTTATTGACCACACGACCTGGAGCCGTCATGAATGAATGAATGAATTCATCCTCCGTTCACCGGCCAACATTTGCACAATGGGTGAATCCAACAGATGTTTGGATCCATGCCACTGCCGAATCAGCTCTTGCTAGCTGACTAATTAATTGTTAAAATAGAACGAAGCTAAACGCGGATCCAGCAGCCTTTATGTGCACTGTGATTTTACGCGGTCCACTACACAGACACAAGCGCCGTCAACACGGCTCCGCAGTTTTCTTGTTTTTCAGCAGGGCTGAGCGCCAACAGAAAAATATGAACATCATGTTTTGGATCAGAATGTTATGACTGTTCAAATTCCACAAGGAAATTTAATAAACAACTTATTTATGTGAATGCCAACCTTCGGTGAAAAACATTTTGGTTGTTGAGACTGGAATTCAATGCATCATAAAACATTACTGAATATTAGGTCTGCTGAGTGGGTTTGTCAAATTGTATTTAATTAAATATGGAAACCTCATTAAGCAAAATGAAGGTGATGACTGTATAAAGAAAGGATCCAGTTCTTGATAACAAAGTGATACTTGGTACTGGGTTATCACTAGAGGTTATTAGGTTTACTGAGTGAATTTATCAAATTGTAATTAATTAAATATGGAAGCCTCATTTAGCAAAATGAAGGTGGTGACTGTTTAAAGAAAGCATTCAGTGAAGTCTAGAATAGTTCTTGGTAAATATCACAAAGTGATATTTGGTACTGGATTATCACTGGAGGTTCAGAGCAGACCTAAAGCTAGAGGGCCATCATCCATCAGTATCATCTACTCATTACCCACGGGCAAGTCTCAGATTCACGTGGTATCATCAGCACGAGAAAAGTAAATATTTCGAGTATTTGGTATGTGATAGAACTTATGATCAAGACAAGATAGTAAAAATAAATAAATTCCAGGGTATTTCTGAAACTATCAACAGAACTTTAAAGAATAAAGCCAGAAAAGAAACTAACCTGAACTTCTATATTCTGTAAGAATATATAAGATCTATATTCTGTGATGGCCATTACTAATGAATGAATGAATGACTGAATGAATAATGTTTATTGCCAAAAAGAATTTACAAAAAAATCAATACAAATACATCAAATACAAAACGAAGTACAGATGAAACAAAATAATATAATTGATCAAAATTCATTGACAAAATTACTGGGCGCAAAAAATGAATTTTTCCGTCCGCGCCCAGGCCTTTTTTATGTTTCTGAAGAAATGGAGCAGGTTACAGGCAGTTGTTATGATCTCTTTTTTGAGCTGTAAAGGGAAGATATGATTTATAATGACGCAATTAGAAGGAACTCAAAATACTTTCCATATTGCAGAAAATTGAAGAGAATCATCTGAACAGGAAAAAACATGTAGAGCGGATATAGAATTGTCGAATTTGCAGGGCATTCGTTTCTTAGCAGCCCGTAGGAAGGAGAAGTGTAGGCAGACAGCAGCACAAATCTCGTAAACAATAGAATGATGTGATACTGCGTTTGTAGTCGGAACAGGCAATTTGCCTTATTATTCGAGGATGTCGTATTTAATTAAATAATAATTGTATTCTCATTTTCATAAAGCATAGTTATTATTCCATTATTGTACTTTTTTATTTTTTGAATTATTAGCTTTTGTATTTTGTATTCCTCATTTCAGTTTAATTCACCTTTCTCCTCCTTTCATTTCTTATACTGATGTTGAAGATCCTTCTTGTTTCAACTAATATACAATAAAAACTTAAAAATCACTTTTAAGTGGACATTAACTCACGTATGGCGTGACGGCCGTTTCACTCTGTTGTCAAGAGCATCGTCAGACGACTCACAGTACACAGAGTGAGTTGATTGCCACTTAAAAGTGATTTTTAAGTTTTAATTATTTCTTTTTCCCTTATTCTTAATGCCTCGTTTTACCTTTCTCTGTTGAACAGATACGTGTATTCTGCCTACAGGCAACTTCTAATACGTCCACTAGAACCTATTTTCCTTTTATTCTTATTAAGTGACCTTTTTATTATGTGATGTGATTCTTCCAACTTCTACCCGAAGTTGTCATGAATTTACACCAAAAACAACCAAAATATAAACTAGAACTTTCACTCAGAAATTCCATAGTTGACAAACAAAGTACTGAACAGTATTAACAGTATACTGAACAAAATATCAACAGCGTAGTTAATTATGTTTTGTAGCTCAAAAACCTCAAAATAAAATCTCCTGAAGTGAAATTACTTTCAAAAAGATTAATGAAGTGGGTTTGTGCCAAAATGTCAACTTCAATTCTCAAACACGTTGCTAGACGCTGCTTTTGAAATAGCTAAAACACTAAATACTCGTTAACCAGCAGTAATGATGCTGCGATGGAGTTGCTAAGCTAATGAAGATGAGAGAAGGGGGAGAATGAATATCACAAAGTGGACAGTAATAGAGAATGGAGAAATGGCGAAATGTAGATGTGACAAAATTGTCAACCAAGGAAGGGTTGGTTGATCAAAATGTGATGGGCACATTTAGAGCTGACCAAAGTCGTAAAGTAATGTATTTGTGGAGTGATGAATTTTTAACGACGCCACAAATCAAAGATGAAACGCGTTTTCTGTTTGTTTTGACGCCTAATCGATTCCTAAAAGCTTGATGTATGCAGTTCCAGTTTCTGTCCTCCAGTGGTGCGGTGCGTTGCGGAAATGTCGTCGACGACACGTCCCCTCTGAATAGTCTGCTTGCTTGTTTAGGTCGGGTTAACTTTAGGTTAGTTTAGGTTTAGACCTTGCTATTCGTCCAGTCACGTGCTCTGTAGGATCAGATTGGTCGACGCTAGGTGTTATAACTCGATTTGAATTGCAAATTATCTCAATAGCCCCCCGCTCCCTAATCCGAAAAGCCCCAGATCCAACCCCCTCTTACCTCCCCACAACCACTTGCTTGTAATTAAATTTGTGACCTGCAGAAACAAATAGACCGTTCTCTAAGCGTCTCTAGTTGAAGCCATTGATTTGAAAGGCAATGTGACAAAGGATTATCGAAATTGTTAGACAACATCTCTTTTGTTGCTAGGGTTGATGTTGACATTTTGGGTGACAACATTGGGATGAAGACTGAAGACAGGAGGGATATGTGTCTTTGCCATTTCATGTCAGGACGGTATAGTGTAGTAATTATTTTACTATACCGTACTGATCCCATGTAGCCTCTATTGAACTCTGAGCGCCCCGTAATGTGACAAAGTGAATTGATTCCAATCTAATTTTAAAGTTTTCTTCATTTGATTACTAGCACCTAAGAGATTGGTTTGGATGCAGTTACAATGAATTCTTACGGGCAGAAGCTAATAGCAAACCTCCGATAGGAGATACAACACTAATAAGCTATTTATTTAATTACAGTATTTTCAATTTTCCTAAATAAATGATCATTAAAAAATCTATAACACAGTAATGATGTCTCAATCATGCTCAACTGAGATTCAAATGAATTTACAGTTGTAAATAATTATTATAATTATAATTGACAGTTGTAAAAAAATGTGTTTCACATATTTAATTATTAGCTAACACACATTTAATTATTTAGGAGATACAACACTACTAATACTATTTATTTATTTTCAATTTTCCTAAATAAATTATCATTACAAAATATATAATGCAGTACTGATGTTGTCTAAATCAAGCTTAACTGAGATTTAAACGACTTGACAATCGTAACTGTAGTATCTCATGTGTTAATAATTAAAGTGGTTGAAACATCAGTATTATTCATTATGGCTGTCTATCACAATATCACCAATACTAAGAAGATATTACATACTTGATACTTCACCTAATAGTTCGATTTGTTTTATCTTGGCTGTTCTACTTAAAAATGAGCTAATTCTATATATTTTTTTTTTTTGAGTATGAAGCCCACATAGGTCTGATACATGGGTAATGAGTTGGATGATGGTGATTGATGAGCTGGTCCAATAATTTTCCGAACCACGGGGAAGTGATTTTACAGCAGAGAAATGTTCTTTTTTGCTGGCCAATCTAATCGGTCACCCTTACAAAGAGTGCCTAGGAGAACGCAGCTTGACTCCGATTGAACAGATACCTGCTACGGCTCTCGGCTATCACTTCCCTAGGTCTGTACATTGTATAAAAACTATTAGAGAAATAAAGTTATAATTTTTGTTGCTCTTATATCCTAAAGAAAATATTTAAGCATTTTTTTATACACCATAATGCACTTCAAATATGCGCACTGTTGGTTGTTCAGCACACATCTGTTCAGGTACAGAATTTTTAAAATGGATGTAACCTTTTTTGATGAATTTGTATTTGATTATTGAAAAATTCAGTATCACTTTCCCCTCCTCCAGCTCAATAGGAAAAACACAATTTAATCTTTGAAATTCCTAAATATGGTAGAACATCTTACTTGTTTCCCACAATATCTCAATGTTTATTATTATAGCCCGATTAAAGTAAAATACATATTTCTGTTCCTAAGAAAGAGGGTAACAGATGAATCAAAGACTTATTTAATTAATTATATTCTTTTATATTGTAATAATTTCTATTGCATTATTTATTTATTAATTATGATTTATCAAGTAGAAAAAGTAGAGTATTAGATTGGAAAACAGAGAAATAACTAGGAAGAGCCTAGTTTGTTGTATGCTCTACGAGAGCGCTCTATCGCAATAAGTGTACCGATTGTGTAGGACGTTTACAAATCAAAGACATGAACAAAAGTTCACAGACGAAACTTTATCTACGGTTTAATCGAATGAAAAAACTACAGATGGAAAACAAATTGTTTTCAGTTCAGTGCTTACTCAAACATTGATTTTCAGTTATAAAAAAATGGGAAGCCAATATTTCAATAAGTAGCTATCAGAAGGCATGATATGGCAAGATGGGAACTCGCTTCTGGTCGATAAGTACCGAATGGCTCTAACAATAAATTATAAAGTTTTAAATTGCTTAGACAACTCCAAACTTTCTCAAAAATTGTTTCATAAATTATGAAAATCCAAGGAAACTCCATCGGCAGCATGCATATCACTGATGGATGCAAATTTAATTATTCTTGCAATAGAATTGAAATTGAGTTGTGAGCTGTCATGATGCCTGTACAATGTACAGAGAAAAACTTTTGCAACAGATTTCAACTGGAGAGAAAGCGTGGCCTGTTGTTTCAAAGTTCAGTGATTTATTTGTTTGAATGTGGCATGAATTCTTAAATGCTTACAGCGTTCAACAGCAGATACAGATCTCACAAGTAAAGGAGACATGGGTTATCCCCAGAATTTTTTTCAAGGACATCCCTTTTATAACATCTCTGAAGAAATTGATACATCCAATCTCTTTGATTGTTGGGCAAATTAAGCATGACATCCTTCTCGACATTTAATGGAAATTTTTTTCTAATGAAATTGTATGCTTAAAAAACTTATTTGAAAAAGATAGCTCCCTAAAATATTGAAGGTTTTTCCAATATTGAATGAGGCTATTACTACGCTCCTGCACTCACTCAAGATAAGAGCATAGCCGCCAGTCACAGACGGACCACTCGCTCTTCTATAAGAAAGGTCATCCTTCATCTCGACAAAGTACTGCAGTAGTATTCATGTATCATTTTGCTCATAATATTAGTGTTTGTGACAATGTATTTTTATGTACTGTACTGTAATTTTATTATTTTATAAGGTGATGAATGTGATATGTTTTTTAAAATCAAATCTGACGTATGCTATAATTGTAATGTACAATTTCTTGCAAACAATTGAATTGAATTTGAAGGTAACCTTCGGAAGGAAGGTTTATCTTCTAAAAGCCAACATCACCTTCTCCTTATTCCATAACAATTAACATTAAATAATTGAAATTTTAATTAGGATTTCTATAAGATTTTGCAGTAACTAGTAACTATTTATTAAATATGAAATTACTCAAAACAGTTGTGGTCCCTGAAAAACTCTATCTAATGCTGAGCTTTGGTAGCTGAGTGCGCCCCTAGACCTCTAGCGCCCCCCCCCCCCCCCTAGGGTGAAATGATAAGCTACTGATTATGTTCTGTTCGTAATCATTAACTAAAGCTATTCATTCTGTGGCAGTTCAGTTTCTTTTTTCAGAAATTTTATATTTTCATTCTCAGCTAAAAAACCTGTTTCTAAATTTTATTAATGAACGCACCAAATAAAAATGATTTCTAGTTCTTTTCATGACTGATTATTGTAATTCCATAACTTAAAATCTCAATTCTGGAATTGTTAATTATTGTAAAGTTGATATAAATTTGTTAAAGATGAAGCCTTAATGACTTGTGGGTAGGGGGTGATATGATGATGAGATTATGATGTTGAGGATGGTAGATCTATATAGTTTTAGGTGGGTTCTAACCACCGGTTAAGTGTTTTAATCAAGCATATTGACAGAACATCATGTGAGATCTACCAACAACCTGATATAATTTCAGGCATAATTTAGAACCTATTATCAAAGACAATTTATAATAATTTACATTATTAATTTATAGACAATTTATATTATAATTTTGTCTTTGCAGGATGAAATATTATTGAGTTTCCCCAATGCTAGCAAAGAAACTCTTTGTCGCTTAGGGTTAAGTGTAAGAGAGGACCTGCGAGTCCTAACTTCGCCTCAATAAAGACAAGTTATCTATCTATTGTCATATACTCTTTTTACGGCGGAGGATGTGATGTAGTAATTTTTCTGAAAGTGGAAAAATACATCTAATTGCTCCGGAAATTAGGTCTTTTGAGGCTGCACGCATGCGACAGCTTGGCTCCTCCAAATCCACAAAAAGGGGTGACAAAAAATGCCCTGAACCTCCCCAAAATTTGCAGTGCCGTGTTACCTAAATTTGTAGAAGTCCAGGACGATTTTCGCCAATCCCTGCCGTTTTGACCTGCTTAAAACCATACAAGTGTAACTTATTTTACCGAGCAAGGTGACCCAGATAGAAAACACAAGTACTGAATTGGATCTATGCAGGTTTATTAGAACAAATTATATCAAAATGGATAATTTTTCTACAGAGACTGGCGATTTGATTATTTTCCTTTTGAATAAAGTTTTTAAAATAATCTTTTTTCAGTTAGATTTAAGTTTATAATTTTCAAATCCCCACGTGGAGGGTATGATCGGGTCCCGTGTTGGAATAGCCCTTTACAATAGTTGGAGATTGTACCATCAACGTTGGTTTGTGGTGAATTGACACTGTATTAGTTCGGCGCACTTAAACACAAGAGTATGGCCATACTAAATAATTTCAGAATAACTCACGGTACAGGAACTCCTCAGTGGTTTGCACTCTGGCTAGTCGCCCCCTTTTTGGAATAGGTGGTTCACCGTTGTTCAAGTTTACAAAATATTTAAATAAGGCGTCCAACGAAAATTTCAACAAGAGCATACATTTATGATAATACATGTAAATAATAGGAACTTTAAGACTTTTCAAATAAATTTTAATTAAAATGGACCGCGACTTTATAGAGTAGTTTCCCAGCAGATCCTCTCGGCTCCAAGTTCAGGTAGCAAGTCAAGTAACGGAAAAACTTCCCGAAAAAATTCAGGAAGTAAATTAGGAAAGAGAGAGACAGAAAATAATTAGATTGAGTCACCTTTGACTTGTGACCTATATGATGATGAGTTTTGGAATAAAAACAAAATAAACGATGAAATAAACTCATCAGTAGGTTATCACAGAATTTGAGCGATTCTTTCACATTTCTACTTTATTTAAAATTAATTAAAAAATAATTCGGCTGTCTAAATTTTGCCGGTTTGGAGATTATAAGAACTGATAAGATGACCACGTTGACATTTGAGACTTAAAAATTTATTTATAATATTAAAGTGCTCGAAAAGTGTTTCAAATTGCATCTTCACAATAATAGTGAAGTGAAAAAATATCAGTTCATAACTTAAATGCGAATTGTGTCAAATCTCAAACTCATGTCTGGACTAACCTACGAAGTGAAAGTGTTTACATTTCACAACAAATAAAATTCGTTGATCGAATTCCAATTGAGTACAATCTTTTTATGAACTATACTATTAGAATTATGTAATAATATTGACTTTACTATCATACTTTTATTTATTCGATCGTGACAAATTCAGTGATTAGGTTAAAGCTTGGATGAATATGCCAATTTCTGACTAATTATTATGCACCTTTTATAACCCTTATTGAGTTTCAAATTAAAGAACAGGTCTCTCAAATTGTGAAACGATATGTGTTGATAGCCTAAGCCAGGTATTTAAAATAATTAAAATATTTTTTCTGATGCCAGTAATTTTTGAATTTCGTGCCCAAGTGACGTCACGTATAGCACAGCGTTGTTGTCTACTGTGGCGCTAATTTTTGAAAATTTACTAATTATTATGCCAGTTATGATCACTCTCTTGGGGGGTGGGACTGCCACAAAATTGTTCCCTGACACTATCTATCTATCTTAGTTCTTCTTCTTTTTAGTTTTGCTGTCTTCTCTGTTCATCCTTTCGCCTCCTTTAACTAACTCATTGACATTCTTCTCCATATATTACTCATCTTTTCATATATCTTTCTGTCAAATCGTTTGCATTTTCATTACAAAATTGTTTTATGTTGAACTACCGCTCATATATAAGGTGGACTTGCTGTCTCACCTTCTTTGAGTGTGTATATTCCTATCATCTTTTTCTTGGTTGGCTTCACTTGCATTTCTTTTTTTATCAATGGCAATACTTTGTAAATCTATATTTCTAATTTTGTGTTATTATTTTTCAAGTTTTATATTATTTATAAGTTATTCTTCTCTTGGTAATTTTTCATGTGACAAACTCTTGAAAATTGTACAATGAATTGAAATGTGATGTGTTTTTTATTATGTCATTTTCGAGGAATAAAACATTTATTTATTTATTTATTTATTATTTACCATTTATTATATTATTTACCATCCCTACTCCATCACCTATATTTTGAACTACCTTTAAAAATTTAATTTCCGATTTTAATTAAATTGCACATCACCCCTTCAGAAATCAGTATCAAATCAGACAGACTCGGAAATAGAAAAGGAAGAATATCGAGGTACAGTATAACGCCGAATAAAAATTGCAATAGAATAGAGAAGACGCGAACACAGTTCCGCGTATTGAACCTGTTGCAGGTTTAACACCCCCTCACTATCATCACCCCCCCCCCATCAATCCATATGCTACAAGACATTTTCATATTGAATACATAGACCATTTTCCAAAGAAATATTTCGCATTCATTGCAAGACGTGGTAGTAGCTTCAGTTCAGCGCAGCGTTCAACATTGGCCCACTTACTTTTGAATTACGTTTCTCATTTTGCTCAGAATACATTTCTGTCGTTATTCCTTTTTCATCTTCCCTTCCACCCTAATCCCCCAATCCGTTATCCCCCTCACACCTACCATTCCGTACTAAAATTTACCTCTCATACATCACTCGACTGACATTCACTTTATTGTACGTACGTTGCACCATGTTGAACTTAAAAGCTGAATACTGTCGATGAAAAACCATGTTATTCTTCAAGCTAGTAATTTTTTAGTACAATTTGTTTACAATTTCTTTAAAGTACTTTATTGATTGCTCTATGTTGAACTCAGAAGCTGAATACTGTCGATGAAAATCCATGCTATTCTTCAAGCTACAACTCTTTTAGTTCAATTTGGAGGTGTTTTGTTACAGGACTTCTTTCTCATGGTGAAATTTCTTCGAAATTCACTATTTTCTTTTTGTTTTGCGATTATCTATTGATTTGCTACGTTAAAAAGTACTGTGGACTATGACGTACTCATACCATGAGCTCTCACATACTCACAGCACTATATTTCGTGCTCTTGATACTTACATAAGCCTACTGTTTATGGTCTACTGAAGGAAACTTGACATGTCATGGAAGAAATATATTTTCAAGTAGTCAAAAATGACTTCATATGCTTTCAATTGGTTTTTGTTGATTTTGATTTTCCAATCATTATTACAACAGTACTTATTAAGAGACAAACGGCATTATCATATTGTTGTGAAAATTAAGAAAAAGAAGGATTTACAGCGTTATCTGCTATGTCAATATTAACTTCTAAGCAATTAATTACTCTTCTTTTGACACTTTTATGTTATTTACTTAGAATTTGGTAGAATATTCAATTAGAACCTTATATAAATTTATCAATCTTATCGAATATTCTATTAGAACCTTATATAAATTTATCAATCTTATCGAATATTCAAGTAGAACCTTATATAAATTTATCAATCTTATCGAATATTGTGGAAAATGCAAGAATTTCTTATCTGTTTGTTTAGAGTTCAATGGTACAGTTTGGAAGGGTCTCCGCCTTTCCAGATCAAATTAAACCTATTTAAAGCGAGCGCTTAGGCAAAAGTCTGTCAGTCTTGTTTGAAATTTGTCGAGATAAGTGTCGTAGTGATAATTAATTACCGTATATTGTGCCTTTTGTAATAATTCTTTTTAATTTATACCAGTTAACTCTACTAATAGCTTTTATTGTATTACGGACTTGTGCTACGTAAGTTAATTGTTTTTTTTCGACGTTCCTCTTGAATTATTGGACAGTTTATTGATCAGTTATTATTTAATATTAGATCGTCCTTTTAACATTCAGTGATTGATTTTTGTACAGTAATTTTGCAAACTCTATATTAATTGAACAATATCGAGTTATCTGTTTTTGATTGCTTATTTTGTGTAAGACATTACTGATCAGTGTGTATTGTGGATTATTTGTGTAAGTAAAGTGCGGTTGATAAATTTAAGTGTTGCCAGCGTTATTTTAGATATAGAACCCGTAACAATATTATGATGTAACTGCTACTATTGTTAAACGCATCACTTTCAAATGAAACTCAAAACTCTAACATGAGCTTGTATGTAATCTATGATAGTCTTATTTGATTTGAAATAACCTGCTGTACTTGCCTTTCAGCATCCATTGAATTTAAGATCCACGAGGATTATCTCACCTGCAAGATGAAACAATACAAATTATTGAAGCATAATTTATTACGGAACAGAATTATTATTCTTAATTAATACTACAAATTCGAAGTGAAATTAATGAGGGTATGATTTTCAGCTCTTACATAAAGGATGATTTTTTTAGTGTTCACAATAATATTGCTGTGCTATGACCTGGAATTTTCTAAATTGTCAATTAGACCTGATTTAAAAAAATTAATCAAAACATTGTTTAGAATCAGACATTTGATAAAAGCTATTTATGTTATTTTCATGAATCATTTCTACCACCTACAATTTTTCGGTATCTTACTTTAGTAATCCAATTTTCTGCAAATTTGAATATTTTATTCAAGTTGGAAGAACATAATATTTTCCTCTCAACTGAGATTATCTCCAGCTATTTAATAATAGAAGCATGAAAAAATCTGGAGACCGAGTAAGTCATGAAAGAAATGTGAGTCAGTGTATGAGCTGTGAAACTTCACTTAATGACACACACACACACACCCACACACTCACACATTGATTCTTGGAATTGCAAATAGCAGATCCATTACAAGATAACAAACAACCTTCTCCATTGAAGCAGATTCAATTTCTCGTGTTGCAGACTTGTGCTTTGGGTACTTTGGATAGGTAGTGGTTGTATCAAATTATACCTTCAAGCAGGATTGCTTTATAATATTAATTAGTTTCATTTAAGGTGTTTGAATTCCTTTCGAGGAAAATTGAGAATATAAATGCATTAATTTACTATGTGGATCATGAAAGTGGTGCAGTGATCAAAAACAGCGAGTATATCAGCGAGTTTTAAACAGCGAATTTCAATGGAAACAAATATCGATATATTTGAAAATTCTGTTTTGTTTTCATTAAAGATATAGGCTGTATGCCAATAAAAATATTTGATAAGTGAATGGTTGAAAATCAAAAACTGTATCATGAAATTAAATTTTTATTTTTCAATGGCACAAGATAAGCATTGGCGTATCGACGGTTGGATTGCAACCCCCCCCCCCCCACCCATCAGCCTGTAAGAGAGGCCACAGAAACGAGTAGGGAGGCATCAATAAAAAACGATAATATAGGTTACTGGAGGTAAAAAGGCTTCCATACGTGAAGAGTAAATGATGTTACACCTGGAAAAAAAGGATTTACTGTAGTTGAAGTTACAGAGGAGATATGGCAAACAGTGCAAGTTTCCCAGGGCCTCAAAGTCAAGGGGCCACATCATCCATTCATCCATTAGAAATTTGGTCATTACTTATGACTAACCAGGAAATAGTGCCCTGGGAAAACAAAAAGTTTACTACTATTCGAGCAGATAAAGAATACAACCGCCTACAGCCTTAAAGACACTTCTATAAATGAGATGTAAGCTTAATTGGATATCTTATGTTTACTATAGTATACAAGGCCAACGAAGACTTGAGGAAAACTTACTCTTCAAAATTATTTTGGAGGCCTATATAAATGAATAAATGAAGCCTATATTCAGTTTCCAAATTTTTACAATTTTCTATACACAATTAGTTTCAATATTTGTTTCTGTTAATCAAATAAATTTATCTTTTTTATTTATTTCCTACTTTTGAAATTATATAAATAGTTCTTAAAATAAGTAATACAAAGAAAAATTCCAATTTTCTTCTAAATAAAAGTTCCCTCTATGAAAGTTCCTTTTTTTCTCTTTATAATAAAGAAATATATTGTAAAGATGATAATAATAATAATAATAATAATAATAATAATAATAATAATAATAATAATTTCTCTGGTTGTGAGTACAGCACTACCAGAGGAGTTTATTCACAATAAATTTAAAAAAATTAGCATTTCAGAAAATAAATTAAAGTCTTAAATCTAAAGTATTGCAGTTCTGAATTTTGTGGTTCCTACTATATAAATATGTGTCGGGATGCCACTATATTTAAAGATCGATCTTTACGGAAAATTTCCAGTGAAAATGTCATTCTCTTCCTAAAAATATCGGAGGCTTTATTGAAGAAATCAATTCTGTTAAAGATTTTTTGTTCATTTTCGTTTAATACAATATCTTTTTCTTTTTCTGTTATTCATTTATTTTTAATTACAATAGTTTTATCTATTTTAGCAAGATCCTTTAGAATAGCAAGTTTTAGTTGAATGATAATTTTCGAATTTCAATAAAGCAATGAAATTCTATTCTATTCTATTCTCCAAGTATTGCTAATTGTGATGCGTTTCTCCAGTGATGATACACAATTTCTCACATAAGAATAATTATTATTTTAAATTTTGATTTTATTTCAATATTTAAGAATGACATTTATAGTTCGAACAAAAATTCTAACTCCCCAATTACCAACTTGCAAATACATGTGCAGAGAATAAATTAAACAAAAGCAAAGCAATGAATAATACGACGAAATTGTGACAACCACATTTATTGAAAATATAGAGATACTGGTTTCGGATGTTGCTCCATTTTCAATCTCAGACAAACTTTTTTTTTTCTCTGAGGATGAAGCCCACATAGGTCTGATACCTGTGTGTGGGTAATGAGTTGGATGATGGTGACTGATGAGTTGGATCTACAGATTTAGGTGGGTTCCGAACCACCGGGAAGTGACTTTACAGCAGAGAACAGTGTCTTTTTTGCTGGCCAATCTAATCGGTCACCGTTACAAACAAGTTTGCAAACTAGTTTGTCTGAGATTGATAATGGAGTAACATCCAAACTAGTATCTCTATATTTTCAATAAATAAGGTTGTGACAAATTCGTCTTATTATTCAGTATGGATATCTTCCACAATATCACCTTCACCACTACAAAGAAAGTTAAAAACAAAGCAAGGTCTTTGGAAACTTATTGCACTCAAATTCACTGCGTCACAGAACTCACAGAACCGATCATGAAAAGTTTCTCCATTCACTTTAACTTAATTTTACATTTTAAAACTCACTCAAAATTCTTGAAACTGTAGAATTCGATTTTGCAAAAGGTTAGATTCAAATGAATACATCCAGTAGCAGACGCGGTCATGTCAAACTTATTCAATTATCTAGCTACTAGTTTCCTCTGCTGTAGTTCACCACAACAGTTGGGCAGTTGATTCGAGCTACACAGGAATAGGCGAGCGAATTCCATTCAATTCGATTTCAAGTAGTTTTGTGAACTAAATAGCAAGTTTTAGTTGAATGATAATTTTTGAATTTTAATAAAGCAATGAAATTCTATTCTTCATCGTAATTGAGGGTGTATTTCAGATCGTCCACTTTTCAGAGCCTCCAAAACTCACTGCGTCCATTTCTCAGATCGTCCAATTCACTGTCTCTCATCGTCCAAATTTCAAACACTCCAATTCCGGCGCGTGTCAAACTGTCCACTTTCCACTTCGTCCAGGTACACTCGGCTCCTATTAAAATTGACCCCTTTCGCAAAGGCTCCAGCATTCTCAGTTGCTTATTACAGTTGCTCAGTATTTCCCGTAATTTATGTCTCAATTAGCATTATACAAGGTAATAGATTGTTCTGTCAATGATTTGATTACATTCCAACCATCCTTCTGACGAAGTAGTCTTTACAGTTCTTTTAATTACTCAATTGATTAAAGCATACGAAATAGATTATTTTCGTAAAAATTTTGTGAAACGAAATGATTGAAAATTAATAACTGCTGTATTATCAATATGTGCTATTAGTTTTGAAATAAAATACAGTACCTTTTATTAACTAGTTGGTTTCTATAGATGACAAGCAAACTGAATTGTGTCATTTGTTTATTCCTCATCAGTTAATTATTTTTACAACCCGTTTACTTGGAATTTTTGAGAATTCGGAAAAGTATCATATTACATAGATCGAGCTTCAAACAACACGAAAGAGGTTAAAGAAAAACTATTCATGAAATAATAAATACTGTGGAACTTGTTCAATTGGAATTTGTATAATCCGAACAAAATAGCTATGGTACTTGGACGAAGTGAAAATTGGAGGATATGAACATTGGACGCTCTGAGAATTGGAGCACTTGAAACGCTGTGCTGCATGTACTTCCAGTAGTCTCACTTGCTTCAAATTTGTACTGAAATAGGTCTTGGACAATCTGAAATTTGGAGGATGTGACACTCCCGTAATTGATCATATTGGCATTTCTACCAAATTTCACCTCCAATCTATTAATCCGGGCTAAAACTACAAACCTCCTTCTGGTGAAGAATCTATGGGCTTCGGATGGAACTGTTCACGCCGGGTCTCCTAGTTAAAATAATGCTGTTTCTAGTTAAATAATGCTGTTTCTTATTTGACTTTACCAGCACCAGCACTGCTGACTCATCATAAACAGCCTTTTTCTTTCAGTATAAGTGCTTGCGACAAAGTTAACCTCCTCCATTGACAATTCTGGTGTTTAAGATCCAAAAGAAAGCGGTTAGGTGTATAGAAAGAGTAAATAGATTAAATTCATGTAGGCCGTTGTTCAAGAGACTTGGTCTCCTAACTGTACCCTGCTTATATGTGTATGAAGCTACTTTATATGTAAAATCGAATGATATTAACCAAAATCTTGACGTAGGCCTACATGATTGTAATACAAGAAGGAAAGGAGATTATCACTTGGTGAGTCCCAATAGCAGCTTATTAAAACAAAAACCTGGTTATATTGGTATAGGAAACAAGCTACCGCAGTTTTTAAAGAGTCTTGAAAATATAGAAATATTAAAAAATATTTAGTTGATAAAGCTTTTTATAGTGTACAAGAGTTCCTTTCCTATCAAAATTAAGTCTCACCCCAACTAATTGATATAGTAATTATGGTAACTAGTTTATTGATCGGACTATATTGTTGATCGGACTTGTCTTATACTCCTTAACTGGAGTCTCCAAGACGTATTCTAAAAAAACTGATTATAATTCCTGGATTCTTGTTCCATAACGTTCTGCGTTGTTAATATTAACTTTTTATTGTACATTTAACGACTTGCAGTCAATTTTAATTGTGAATAAATAAGGTGAAGCCTTGAAGATGAGTCTCCATGGCTCGAAAATGTTTGGCCAAAAGTGAGTAGACATTTTATTTAATTACAATTAAAATTGACTGAAAGTCATTAAATTTGCAATAAAACTTGAATACTGATGTTTTTTATTGCTGATGATGCTCACATGAGTCAGAAACTTGTGCGTGGGTAATGAGGTGAATGATTACTACACATAAATGCCTGACGGTGGAGCGGGATTCGAACCCACGACCGCTTAAACGACAGCAAGCTGAAGTTGCGACGCCCCAACCAACTGCGCTAAGCGGCCCGCCTAAATTTATGCTATTTGGATTAATAACATTAATGGCTAACAAAGTGTTACGAATGAAAGTAATGTGAATTTAACAATTTAGAGTGGTGTTCATACAACAGTGGGATATGAAACGTTCAATGCTTCATACCAATGTTATTCAACAAAGAATAATATTTCCTTCATAGTTCCATTACCTGTAATGTAAGATTTTCCAAACATTAATCTATGCTGCAGACCAATAATATCCTGCCTGTATTATTATCACGAGTGGCACGTGTGAACGCACAAATTTACAAATGGTCGTCAGAGAGCTTTTAAATGTTTTAGAACTTCAACAATTGCACTGCTGTGCGGCAATAATAGCCGTAATTGAGTTATAAATTCACTTTATTGTTCTCTTGATTGAAGCTCATTGTCTAGAATGTCTCTATGGATGTTTTGCGTCCCACTCGGCAATATAGAAGAACAAATTAGGCTGCGTTCTTTAGAACAATAGGCCCATAGAGAGATAGATCTTAATTTTTCAGCTTCGTTGAAAAGACTTAAATTGTTTGCCAGTGCAATTACAGACCTTGCTCAAATTGGTATTGTCTCAGTTCTTGAACTTTAGAAACTCTGCAACATCACATGAACTGATTCAACGGGGCTTTTTTGAGTTGATTCAATCAAAATGCATGTAAAGACTAAACTCATGTCTAACAAAAATAACATTGAAGTTTTCAGTTCAAAACTAAGTATGGCGAGTAATATAATAGGCATTATAGTAATACTTTTTTATTTTAAATGATGCCCATATAAATCTGGAGACTTGTGCGTGGGTAATGAGGTGAATGGGTGAATGATGAGAAACGTCCATGGCTGAATGAGATTCGAACCCAAGGCTGAAGGAAACGAAGCCAGCCAGAGCCCTTATATTATCACAGACAAGCGCTCCAACCAACTGCGCCACCAAAGCCGCTAGCCTGGTACTATTACTATTATAGGCATTCAAGCTTAAGAAACTGAATATATCTTTCTAGAGTCTGAAGACAAAGAAGGGAAATTTGAAGTCTGAATTAATTAACTAGTAGTTCTGTGTACAGTAGACCTCACGCCCAAAATTAAGGGTACTTGCACAGAAGAACATACAAGCACTCGATGTACTCAATGATAATCACCACCGCAAAATCAATCACAATCATCAGACCTAACCCTTGATTCAATTTGCATAATCTATTTCATGTCTGTTTTCCACAAAATGTCATTCTGCATTACTTCACCAAGGCTGCGTTTCTATTTTTATTCAGCTTGATTCAATACAGTCTTGTCGTTCAACACAGCTCAAATCAGATCAGATTTTACATGCATTATGAATGAATTTATAGAAAAATATTAATTAAATTTGTATAATTACCATTTCCTTAATCATTTGTTAAAGAATTTTAGAAATGAGTTGTTCCCTTGGGACCCCTTTTAAATAAGGAAACCTGAAGGTGCGTTCATAATGAGCCTGAATATTCTCATTATAAATTTCAAAGAAGGAATGGATATTGTGAACAGATAGGGGAAGATAAGGCTGCGAAAACTAGAACCAGAATATCAATGAAATTGAAAAATGTGTGGAAATTAAGTTATTTAAGCCTTTGGAGAATCCCGTTCCTTCATACTAATAAATGGGAAGTGATAGCCGCGAGCCGTAGCAGGTATCTGTTCAATCAAATAGAGATAAGCTGCGTTCTCGTAGGACCTGTTTGTAACGGTGACCGATTAGATTGGCCAGCAAAAAAGACACGTTCTCTGCTGTAAAATCACTTCCCGGTGGTTCGGAACCCACCTAAAACTGTAGGTCCAACTCATCAATCACCATCATCCAACTCATTACCCACGCACAGGTCTGAGACCTATGTGGGCTTCATCCTCCAAAAAAAAAATCCATTACTATTGAAACACCGCCTAGCTGTTATATTCGTGGAGACTAGAGGCTAATAAGTTTATATAAACTTATTAAGTTAATATTAACAACACAATATTAACAAGAAATCCAGGAATAAGTTCACTTTAAAAAGTGGCATCTCAAATTTTTGTCAAACCTTCAAAAGTTTCTATAAGGCAGAAAGATCATCAAATATTTGATAACTTTAGCATAGAGATTGATGATCCAAGTGTTGTTTAATTTTCTAAGCCGACAGCAATAATTTATCTCACGTTGGAGAATTATGGTGGAGTATGAAGAAGTAAGTGGGGGTAGATGTTGGCTGAATGACGGCAGTTCAAAGCAAGATGCACAAGAGTGAAAAGCACTGCTGAAGCTTGCAGAGCAGCCTGCGATAGATAAGGACAAGTAGTTTCCTATAAGAAGGGACGAACAATGGAAGAAGCTTTGCACCGTGTAAGCTTTGCTCCTGTTCATCAGTTAAGTGTTCGCTCACCTGGAAATAGTAAGTCTGCATCTGGGTCTGGCAAATGTTCTACACTTCATCAAACTTGTCGATAAGCGTGTAGCAGCCAATGCATGCTGGTTATCAATTAGGATAATAAACCCCGAATGTGTATTATTCATATTAGAGAATTTAAACCGACGTAATTTTCAATGATCTCAAACTGGCTGAAGCCTATTTCATAACTAAGAACGAACCAATACCAATGGCACTTTTACTTGAAATTACTGCAAAATGTTATGGAAGTTTGTTATAAAATAGGCATATGAATAAAGACTTCTCTAAAATAAAAATTCTCACAAATAAACTTTTTCTCTAAATCTCTCATATATGCTAAAGTAAAATCTCTCATTCACAAGTGCTGTACTATAAAATTCAGAAGTGCTACTTCACAGATTATTACGGTAGTGCTACTACTTTTAGTACTGTGCAGTAGTGAATGCTGCTTAATAATTTTTTTTGAGGATGAAGCCCACATAGGTCTCAGACCTGTGAGTTGGATGATGGTGATTGATGAGTTAGACTTACAGTTTTAGGTGGGTTCCGAACCACCGGGAAACAGTGGTTTTTTTTTGCTAGCCAATCTAATCGGTCACTGTTACAAACAGGTCCTACGACAACGCAGCTTATCTCTATCTGATTGAACAGATACCTGCTACGGCTATTGAATTTAAGAGAACTGAAAGAATTCCACCAAATAAATAAGTTTAAATTGCTTGTAATACCACCGTTTTTAAACTTGAAATACGTTCTTCAAAACTGAGCGTACTCGGAAATCTTTGCTTTCTTTCTTTGCACTTCGACTTTATTAGTTTGTATTAAATTTTCAAGCTTTTTCCCAGATACATTGTATATTTTTATCACTACATAATAGAATATCTCATAGCCTAATTGTATTAGTTTTTGTGATAAGCTATTCTATTCTGTTCACTTGACTTTTGGAGTTACTTTTTAAAAATTCTATTTGGTTCTCAATTATTAAGCTGATGTTATCTATTGTAATCAGAGAGAATTTTTAATTCAAAGATGCAATTTTCTTGACTAAGCTTATGAATCAGTCCAGCAAATTTGTTGTTGAAATTAAAAAGAATTGTTAATTTGTTTCACAGGTCGCGATCGATAGATATTATGTCCAGTATATTGATCAATTCACTACAGTATAATTAATTTTATATTTTTTTCAATGCCTTGATAATACAATTTGTGTATGTGATTAATAAATTAAAATCAATCACTATCCACGTTTTCCTTGAATGAAAGCGGTCTACAATTTACATATATTGTATTCTAATAATAGGATTCAGAAACCTTCAGTCTCTTAAAAAAAGGGAATGAATCTTAAAGAGTAACAAGATCAGACAACTTACTATATTACCCAATCAACAGAACCGCCAAGTTTGAGAGGGGAGCATTATACAGAGCTGTTAAGTTTTATAATAAGCTACCAGATGATATTAAAAAGCCCCAAACTAAAACCCAATTTAAGAAGTCAGTGAAAAAATTTATCCTGGATAGGGCATTTTATTCAGTTAGAGAGTATTTAGAGGTGTTATGATAGCCAATCCAACGATACTGTACACCCTAATGCCGGTTTAATCTCCCAATCTTTTCTTTTTGATAATAAAATTTCATGTAATAGAATAGCCTTTATTTTGTATGACTAAGTTGAAACTACTGTGCGAGACTAAGCTCCGTGTCCCTGACGGCTGAAGAGGAGAGACGAAGAATATTATACTGGGCAGCGCGTACGCACGTACAGAGACGCACAATTGCATTGCTTTTGCGATGACATAGTGCATTCCTCCGAGGGACACGGAGCTCAGTCTCGCACTGTATTACTATTAAATTTAATAGTGATTATAGTTTTTTCCTGACATAGCCTATTATGTGTTTTAACAAACTTAACTTATAGTGCCTGAATAGTGTAGTGACGATGCATAATATTTGTTATATTTATTATGTAAGCATGTATGTACAAATGCATATGCAAATAAAGGAATTGAATTGAGTCTAACAATCATTTCTGCTTACTTCTTCAATAGGAAATCAAAGTAGTCAGTAAACAAAGTACTAAATAAGCTTGTTCCTGAACAAAATTCCTGGTAACAACTCTTCATTATCTTTGAATTCCCCTGCCTTTCTTCTTAAAGTAGTGATGAAGGAGGTGTGCAATAAACGGGAAACTTCCAGGAAAGGATGGCAGTCTTTATTAATCCTGGAAGCCCTTCGCTCCGCTGAGAAAATCTCATTAAACACGGTCTAAGGAGTTTTTAATAGCCGCGTGCTCCTGGTGACAAGTTTGCTCTTGGTAGAATTTTTTATTATGGATGAAACGTTTTTTAAATGGGAATTCCTTTGAGTGAAAACCATCAACAGCGACCAAGATTGGTGGCAACTTCCAGTCAACTTTGAAGGGTTATTTAACAAGCTCTATAACGGCTGCATCGGATAAACGACAAAACTCGCAAAATTTTCAGCTAGCGAACTTTACACAGTCACAGACTATGTTTGTCACTTCCATTTTCAATGTATGTGAATGTAGTGGGCCTATCCAACTATTTATAATAATGTATATGTGTATACATATAATATATTTATATATTATAATAAAAAAAAGATGTAGCCATAGGCTATTTCGACTGTAGGCGACTCTTCAGACCGCAACATTATGTTATGGTCGCACATGAATAGTGACGTAGACTCCGATTACTCGCCTCACAGAGTTGTATCTATGCCAAGCCCACCACAAAAAATTCTGAAGCTCTGTGCTTATCAGGTCACTCTCACCTGGTTCCACAGGTGAGTGTGTATACTGTCTAGTACACCTCTGAGCTACTCCCTGCGTCCAAACCATAAATCAACAGAGACTATTGGAAAGCAACACAATTGATGAAGCCTTTATGAGCAATGGGTTAATGATCCAGCATTGAATTAATGATCCATTAAACTTAATGAACAACTCAGAAACCGGGCATCAGATTAATCATACTTAATTCACCTCAAGCCCCAATAAGGCAAAAAAAGATTATCAATATTTTATACATTAGCTATTATCAGTCGCATTTTACAAGAACAGTTTCATATAATATTGAAGGAACACACAAAACATAACATTTAAGTGAAACTCCACACTTTTCCAGGATTACGCTCCTGTTGATCCGACTTCACCGGGCTCGCAATTTTGTCAACGTTTTATGACATTGAGACGGTTTTTTTAATTAACACCACCGAAATAACTCTCTTGTATCTCATTATCCATATTATTTTTATTCATTGTGAAATAAACAACGACTTCTTTATAATCCAACTTTTTTGACGTTTCGACCATACTCCTAGTCCCGAGGGTGACGGATTAGCTGATAATGCCCACATGGGTCTGAGACTTGTTCTTTGGTAGAGGGGAGAATATGATACACAATATGCCAGGCTGAACAACTGGAATCGAACCCGTGACCGCTACTCTGTTTTATTCTGTTGATTAGTTTCAATTACAGCTTTTCTATTACTTCTGTCTTTATAGACGTAAGCTACTTATAAGGCTCTTTATAGGCTCTTAGTAGGCTCTTTTATTAGGCTACTAGGTGCAACCACTACGAGTATATTATTACATTAGTATATTAGAAAAAATTCACTGATCGAAATTTAAATATGTAATTCTTTTACCAATATCGTAAAATAATACAAGAAATATTTCAAAGGGTGGAAACAGTTGATCCCAGTTAAAGTGTTAATTATTTGGAAATATAGGGCTTCATAGATTTTTTTATTGGAATGCACTTTAAATGAGGGTTACTAAAATGCCTTTCTATACCATGAAAAATCACAGATCTTCAATATGAACTGCTGTGAAGAAGCACCTCCAGACAATTCTCGCGCAATTTCAGAGCAGAGGAGGCAGGAGTGAAAGTACGAAACTATAAAGTTTTGAATTACAGCTGCGTTATGACAGGGTTTGCGCAGCCTACAGGTATAAATCATTCGTGGAATATCGGAAGCTTTTTATTTGCAAGATACTTGTGTGCTGTTTTCACCTCGACTGTATCGTAGACAGACGCCATTTTGCTATAGAAAACAAAATTTTTTCTTTATATTTGTCAGTTTTGCTACAAAGAGCGCCATCTTGCATTGCGTTGTGCTCTCTTTTTCTCATGAGCGAGCAGCGTGATATCTAATTTACAGCGTCTTGAGAGACGTGTCTGAGATATATAGCTACGTGCAAGATTGGTGCGTGCCTCGCTTTGTTTTTTGTTTTTGCCATGATAACTGCCACTGCCTTACATAGCGAGATGAGCTTTTCGCAAATCTGCTGGTCAAATTGTGTTTTGCAATTTGCAAGCAAGCAATATTTGAAAGGCAGGAAACAGTCGGTTTCAGGTAAAGTTTTGGTTATTTGAAGATTGATGAAGTTTGTTTGAAATTATGGACCTATATAAAGTTTTTTATTGCAATAAACTTGAATTCAGGGTAACTGAAAGGTCTTTAGAAGTCTGTACACGGATTTATAAAATTAATCTTTCTCAATATTGTATTTTATTTCAATTTTCCAAAGCAAATGTCAACTGTTATTGAATATTGTACTAATAACAATATACCAGTTGAAACAACTGTTAACAACTGTTATTATTGTCAACTGTTATTGAATATTGTACTAATAACAGTATACCAGTTGAAACACTAATCATTATATTGAGACATACAACCACAGGATTTGTTAATATATGTAATCTATATTAATTAATATTAATCAAAATATATATCTATGGACACAGCTCTCGAAAAGCAGTTGAATAGCCTTTACGTGGAAAAGAACAATTTTTTTTCAATGAAGTTTATAAGGGGAACGAAAATTTCATGTACCAATTATCCTCAATGTTTTGGATAAAAATGATCGAAATTTGTGGAGAAAGTAGTTTTGACTTTGTTGCATTTGCACTTCATTGTTTTACTGTCTACAAATAAATAATAAAACGTCACAATCAAGCCAATTGCATGCATATGTCATATTTCAGCCAATGAAGAGCTTTCATGCAATCGTACTTAATACTCCAATAGCGTTTTACTTAAAAATTGCTCATATCCAAATGCTAATGCTAATGCTCCCAATCGCTCATAACACTGGATTCCGACACCTTTTCTCCGCCAATCATAGGGCTAGTTCTTGGTCCACCTTTCACAGCACTTAATTTAAATTTTTCTTCAAGCCAACCACACAATTTTATTTTTGAGCCAATTATAGCACTTGTTTGTGGGCCCTAAAATCTAACCAATTAGAGCACTAGATGCTCAATCTAGCTTCCAGCTTCCACCCAATCTTGATTCTAACTACTTTGGCAGTTGTCAGGTATTACTTGTGATATGCATGAAAAATCCTGAGAAAATAAAAAAATAGAGCTCTATTTGACTAATCACTTGATTTTGACATCGGTAACATCCAATCAAAAGTTCAAATGCTTTTAGCCAATCAATAAACTGGATTACTAGACCACGGATCTACTTTATTGAATAGTAGCACTGACCCACCCGTACTCCTAACCAACTCAGATAATCAACCTGGGCTTCAATCATGTTATTAATTGCTCTAGTAATTTGAAATTCTAATTTGAGTACATATTGGGCTCTCTAATCGATTTCCTGCTGATCTATATTCGTACGGAGGCTGTCCGAATAATAATTATAATTATTGTTATCATGCGAACTGTTTCTGCTGATATGGCATGCCAATAAATCTACTACTTGTAATTAAGTGCTTAATTTTGTCGCTAGAGTTGAATGATAATATCGGGTCACTTATTTGATTCCAATGCAAATATCATTGACGGATTAAACCGATTATTAATTTAAGCCTAATCAATTACTTTTTGACAATCAAATCATATCTACCAAATCGTTTAATGCAATACTCTTCCGTTCATAATGAAAACTTATCATGATTGGAAAGAAAATCTTCTAGTGAAGATTTCTTTCATCTAAAATGCTGTAACTTGGCATGAAGCAGTATGCAGAAATGTATGAATTGTGTAGTGTCAGAAGCGCATCCACAGAAGTTTAGTACTATTCTATGAGAGATTCAAACATAAGTTTTATATAGTCTACATTTTTTATATATTTATTTTTGTTTCATGATGGAGAATAAATAAAATATTTTTTCGCGAATAATTGTTTCTATTAAAATAGTATTTTATTAAACAGTAAATTCCAAGCAATTGTATTAGAAATAAATATGAGTGATATTATGTCTATTAGATAGAGCCTAAATTCTATAGAAAACTTGGCTTCAAAACTCTCAAAATATTCGTTGAGAGGTACTAAAACTAAATATACTGGCTCAGAAGACAATGCATTACAATACAATGCAAAACAAAACAATACAATAGACTTATAGGCTACTAAACAATACAAAGAGGACAGTTCAAACTATACAAATCCTCTAGAAAACACTTGAAACATTTTTGAACTTTCCACAGTGGAAAACAATTGATGAAAATACACTGCAACAGAGAAATTTACAAAGCAGGAAAATCTTCAGTAATGAGTCAGGAATGCAATAGGAAGCTTTCAACAACAGGAAAACAATTTATGGAAATACAATGCTCAATGCAACAGTTAATTTTCAGCAGCAGGAAAATCATTAATGAAAACAATGCAAAAAAAATTTTCTGCATCTGGGAAGCAATCAATGAAAACACCATGCAAAAGGGAATTTGCTGCAGCAGGGAAACAATTTTAATGAAAATACAACGCAACAGAGAATTTCTTGAAGCACAGAAGCAATTAATGAAAACACAGCAGAGTATTTTCCACAGCAGGAAAACAATTAATGATAACACAATGCAACAGATAATTTTCTGCAGTAGGAAAACCATTAATGGAAACACAATGTAACAGAGAAAATACTGTAGTAAAACAATTAATAAGACCACAATGCAACATACAATTTTCTGCAGCAGGAAAACAATTAATGATAACACATGCAACAGATAATTTTCTGTAGTAGGAAAACCATTGATGAAAACACAATGCAACAGAGAAAATCTATTATTTTTAGAGAAGCCAATGTTTTCAGATAATGGAAATAAAATAAAAAATACACAAATAAACTAAACTAAGGGTACAAGTATAGTTGAAATTGAATGCAGTTTCAAGCTTTGTCACAATATAGAAACAATTGAGTACACTTATTCACGTTATTCACAAACACATTTCTAAGCATATCAATCTGGCTTTTCAAACACATTCGATTCGACAGAGAAGCAGCTAATTCGCGCACAATGATAACCATGCTGCTCTATAGTGCAGTTTGTATTTAATAGTCACATTTGCAAAATCCCTTCCATAGCACAATGCCCGCTTAAAATGAGAATCAAATTGGCCGGAACAACCACGCGTGATAGAGGAGTGGTGTGGGAGGGTTAATTCCATTGGAAATACCTCAGCAGCAGCCGCCACAAAACTACTCATGAAGCTTTCACGAGCAGAGCACGCATTTTGGCGTGACGCGATCAAATATATAGTTGTGGTAGTCGCGCACGACATTGCTCAATAAAACTTTCTATTCACCGATTCTTATTCGGTGAAAGCTGTTTGATTTCTTTGGCTTGACACTTTGGCCGAGAAAACGCAATCCCGACTGTAAAGAATTTGGGTGGTCTGAGTTTGGTAAACTTTCAGTTTTCTATTTATGATTTCTGCTGCCAGGTCTCATTACTACGAACAAGTTTATTTGAGTAATGCGTAATTTATATGAGAGAAATAAGTCTACATTAATTGATCAATTATGCAATAAAGCTACTGTGTACAAGATGTAATTAAGGTATTGGACATTACAACTACATACATCAAGCTACCTCTGAGTAAGTTATTAAATTTTTATTTATTCATCATCTATTTATCTTGCCAATAAGCTTTTACAAGTTTCTACCTAAAAATATTTATTCCCCGATATAAGTACATGCTTACATAAGTGTGTTTTCAATAGAATGTATTCTTTTCTATATTATAATATCACATTGCCGACTACCTCCAAATCCCAACAGAAAATTTACTATGGAACAGGCCAGTTCTTTTGTTTTGATGATTCTAACATTTGAGAGAACGATAAAAATTTTATTTTAATCCGTTCATTATTATTCATCCAGGAACTAGAGCCGAAAAAGTTAAATTATTTGGTTAATTTTTTTAAAGGAAAAAGGGTCGTGCCGTTGTCCGTCCGTCCGTATGTGCCCTAGCGCTTGGAAGGAAAATTAAAAACTCTTGAAACTTGGTATGTAGCTTCCTCATAGTCCAAGTGAGATCTCTATTGATTTGGGACCTATTGCTTTGTCTACCTTCAGGTAGAAAACACATGACAGATCCCGAAGCCAATAATAATGATAATAACAACAATAATTTATTATTATTATCATCATCATTATGTTATGTAAACTCTTCAGGTCCTTGGATACTCCGTTGTTTATGTTTATTGTTCTTGTTATTGGTGATGGCGATCTTTTGGTAGAGGGTAGATATCCGTAATTAATATACAGATATTGTCACTACTACTTAAATATTATTAACATACGAGATACTATAGTTTTGACTGAGTATCATTAAGATTAAAAATAACCTGGAATTCAAAGCTATAGTGTCTTGTGTATTAAAAATATAAAAAGTGGGTGTGACCAACATCTGTATTATAATTATTCATTAAATGCCAATTACATTTTAAGGTACAAGTAAGGTACAAAGTAGTAGCGCTGTGCACCGCAACACTTGAAACAATTGAAATCTAAATTTAAATATTGCTTTTCACCGTGAATCAATACGGTAGACATGGTAGTCAAATATGTTAAATTTCAATGCATTCGATTATATATTTTTGGCTGAATAAAATAATCTTTTAATTTCAAACTGATAAGGAGAAGATTTACATACGAAGATTTCGACCACACGTGTCCCCCACGCATGCTAGTTTCAAGGTCACATCTTTAATTCATCTCGACACGTGGTGGCCGCCGACTCAATCGAAGCTGTGTGAATCAATGATTACCATCCAACACGAATTTGACACCTCCACGTTTTTGGTCTCAAAATCTATTATTCATGCATGCACCGGGATGCGTTACGTCTGTCTCCCTTTCAGGCTTCCAAAATGAAAAAGTCACTGCTAAGCTTTCAAAATAGAAAAAATGGATGCGCTGCATGCCTTGACACTATGCCGGAATCAAAGTGAAGAATTTACGAGGCTCGATTCACACGGCCATAAACAGGAGATGGGACCCGAATTGTATTATGAAAGCAACTGGCCGTGTGTATCGGACTCGATTTCCTCCCATATACAGAATAGCTGTCGTAAAATCCCAATTTACGACTATCGAACGAGTCAATTTAGACTCTGAGAAGATTACATCATCTGATGCCAATGCATGAGAAAACGTGTGCATTGCTATTAGGCCGCCTACGCCAAATATAGTCTACTAGATCGTCGGCTAAATTAACTTCAATGTAATCGTTGAGAAGGTCATGTAATACACATGGTGTGATTAGTAGTACCTTACATAAAGTGATAGAAAAATAAGTTTAGAAGAAAGTACTTTCTTTGTAGTGGCGAATGTGGTATTGTGGAAGGTATCCAAAATGAATAATTGAGAAACTAGTTTCGGTTGTTATACCATTATCAATCTCAATCAAACTAAAACTAAAGTACAGAGAGCTTAATATATACTATAAATGAGCGAGAAAGAGGCTGACCTTCATTGAAGGTTGTGATTGGCTGACAAGTCACCCCCCCCCCCCCCCTGGTGGGTGGAGTAACAGGAGGAGAATCTCATTAATAATGGACACAAGTTCAAGGCTGAAGAAAATGTTGAATTTCTGCATTTGATTAGCAAAGGTAGACAATTGAACATGTTAGAAGCTTTGGAGATAACTAGGTTGGTAAAAGACAATTCCAATACTAGTTTGAATGATCAAATTTATTTTAACCAATTCAATACAACCAACTTGGTTTCGTCGTAATTCTAGCCTACATTTTTTAAAAAAGGTACTTTGTATCTTTCTTGGTTGACCTTGACTGCATTTTAGGAAGCTTCTATTTTTTTTAAATTTTAAATTGATTAAATTCCAGCCTAATTGTGTATTGTTCTTCTTTGTCGCTTTCTAGATGTTCACAGTTTTTAGTTATTGATTTGACTCGTATTTTTGCTTGTTACTCCTCTTACCAGGGGGCGTGACTTGTCAGCCAATCACAACCTTCAATGAGGGTCAGCCTCTTTCTCGCTTAGCCGAAAGTACCATTCCATGTTTAGTATATAATAAGCTACTCTTTACTTTAGTTTTAGTTTGATTGAGATTGATAATGGTATAACAACCGAAACTAGTTTCTCAATATTTTTAATAAATGTGGTTGTGACAACTTCGTCTTATAGTACATTAGAAGGAAGTAGTTGATACAGACGTCCAAATAGTACAATAGTACTATTAAAAACTTTAAAGTAATACGATACTGATAGGCTACTAATAAAGAGTGATCGTAAAGTCGCGCAACCCAAAATGATAACAGTCTTAGACAGCTGAAATATTTTGTTTCTTTAATTTCAAAGTTTATGATACAAGTTATAATTACAACTTACTTACAAGTTCATAATTAATGCTGGAAATTTCCACCATGATTTGCATCAACGTATTTTCTTACATTGCAAGCAACCTTTTTCAATGTAGCAGTAGTGATTATTTGATATACAGTCTTCAATGCTTTTTTCTGAGTTCATCAAGTATGCGGGTTGTTTGTGTATACATTATCTTTCAAATATCCCCACAAATAACAATCAGGACTCAGACAGATCTGGTGAACGAGGAGGAGATCACAAACCACCAGAAATTATTGAATGATGCGCCATTCTTGCATAAAATACATTGTGACTCAAAATGAACAAATACTGCTGTCTGGCTCACTGTCGCCCGGTGGTATGATCTAGCAGTGCAGCCACATACTGTACAAATGAACGAAAAATTCCCATATTGAAATCACACTATACAAATTTATCTTTCATTCCTACACGGCTTCAAACATTGGGTTGCGCGACTTTACGATCACTCTGTATAACAAGGGGTATAACATAACCCATCTATAAAGGACTAAAAGTAAAGTAAAAGGATAGAATAAGGCTTCAAAAGTATAAAGGCAAGGTACAGGTGCACAGCAAACGCACATGAATCGTTTTTAAAATTATGCATCAGTGCAATATTTAGGAAACCTACAACACTACAGAATGAAATTGGTGATGCAATTGAAAAAATCAAAAACGGAATTATATTGTATGAATAAGGAGGATTTTCTACTATAAATTATGTGAATATTTTACAGACTTGAGAAAGAATATTGTAGACAAAATATAATTCTTGAAGTCTGGGTCCGGGGTTGTGAAACACTGTTATAAATAGAAAGATGCTCATTTTTCGGCTTGAAAAAATTAAAAATTACATCTTAAAAAATATTACGAGTTCAATCCAATGCTCCAGAAAATTTTCTAACGATTTTCTTTTTAGAAGAAATCGCAAATTTCTAAAAATAATAAATTTGAAAAACTAAAACGCGATTGAGTGGAGGGTTTGCAATGTTAAGGGGGAGGGGGTAGTCTACTCACACACATGCAACGCGTCACACCAGCGACACAGTGCCCGACATCTAGCGGCAAGAATTTGGCTATATTAGTCCTCGCTCAATATTAAATTGTTTCTACTCTGTAGTATAACCTACTGTATATTGATATAGGCGAAATAAATTCTTAGCAGAAGAAATTGTAACCACAAAAAATGAATAATTGATTAACTGAAATTCATTATAATAGTTCTATGCAATGAAACGCTTGAAATGTGACAATATTTTGCCATCTATCAAACACACATGATAAAAAAGTAAAACATATTAATCTCTATGATTGCTATCTAGTATTGCGCAACAGTTTTGAATCTTTTTATTGCAGCCAAAAAATTTTCAAAGTAGCTTGCATTCAAATTAAGTCTGTCAAGGTTAGGTGCTTACTACTAGATTACAAAATATTGAAAATTTTTATTCAAATGAATTTGAGTAGAATGATTGCCAATGAATGCCAATTGGACATGGAAAATTAATCAAGTATTGATATTCTACTAGGAAATTAATCAAGCAATATCTCGACTGTCCACGCTTTCAAAATAAGGATGAGGCTGATCTCATTAGAGCTGAGTTTTCAATCAACAAAGCTGAAAGAGCCATGGATCTTTGAGTCCGTAGACGATCTAAATAACTGGGAGAAAGAGGATTATGCCTCCATTGAGTGGAAAGCGTTCACGATAAGAGGTTTAACAGCCAAGTAATTCAGAAAGAGCTCGGCGAAAAAAGATTTCTAAGGAACTCAGGATGCGAGGGAAGGCACTTGAAGACATGAAGACTGCGATAAGCAAAATATAGAGAAAAGAGAAAGGGGAAAGAGGAAAGAGAAGTATCAATCTGAAGCATGCGTATTTATTTATATTGTGAAGAGAGAAAACTACACGGTTGAATGAAATAGTAACCTATAATCTTTTATTAGTACGGATTTTGATTCCCAAACTGCTGCAAGAATGTCTGATGCTTCCCCTGTGGTTGTTGGAATGTCTCAAGACTATAACAGCCTTACTATAAGGAGAATATCTCACTATTCCTATTAAGATTCAAGCACAAATCTCAAATCTATATATGTATGGGCCAATTTATACAGAAGAAATTGTTTCTAGATAAAACTAGTTATTTGAAATCAGACAGATTTAAAAAAGATGGAACGTTTTTTTCGGAGGATGAAGCCCACATAGGTCTGAGAACTGTGCGTGGGTAATGAATTGGATGATGGTGATTGATGAGTTGGACCTACAGTTTTTTGTGGGTTCCGAACCACCGGGAAGTGATTTTACAGCAGAGAACAGAGTCCTTTTTGCTGGCCAATCCAATCGGTCACCCTTACAAAGAGCGCCCAGGAGTTTCGTAGTTTATCTCTGATTGAACAGATACCCGCTACGGCACTCGGCTATTACTTCCCCATCTATTGCTCTTAGAAAGTAATAACCTTGTAAGCATACAAGGTAGTATGGTAACTGCTCCTATCTCTATAAGATTTATAACAATGCATAAAATGAGGTGACATTGCATTGCAAATGCATGAATGAGGCTGACAAAAAGGAAATATAAAATAATTTTGAAATGGAAATAATGTTAAATAATGAAATGGATTTTTTTCTATTAACGCCATTGAATGATTATAGTCTTGTTGAAGTTCCATCATCATCTATTTTTCTAATTAATTCTTTTTAAAAATGACGGTGGACTCAAAATAAAGAAGTTTAAACAAACTTCAAAATTCATAGGGTGTTAACTTGATATTGGGTTTTCAAGATATAAATGGTACATCCTCGAACTAAAAAAGAACCAATACTTTACAAAGAAAACGAGCCATCAATACAAAGAATACAATATGTTTAATTCGGAAGTGATTCGAAAAATAGAGATACCTAATTGAGACGACAAAACGATAAATAATAACATCTATGTCAGGGAATTAAGAGTTTGATTTGAAAGATTTTCCAACACCAGCTTAATAGAATTTCAGCAATGTTTTCAACAGTGAAAACAATGCCATTTCATCAAGAACTCAAGTGTCAAAAAAAGGGCAGCGAACCGGAAAAGAGTCCGATGAATTGCTTGGAGAAAGGGATTGCAATTGACTGATAAGACTAGACAAACACTTTCTGCTCTCTGATAGAATTGAATCTTCGAAAAGAAGGTGGCCAGATGGCTGAGTTTCTTCAGAGCTGAGCGAAGGATAGTCTGATACAAATACCAACTCCAATCCCCTCAAAAGAAACGTTCAGTGGCAGAGATTTTTAATCAAAAGGCTCTGGGTCTCCGTTCACCAATGATTTTGCGCCTGAATCTCTGCAAACCTTTCAACGCGTGTGTGGTGGCTCGCTTCTCAGCCCATGTGGAAGGAGCTGATCTTTATAACTTGGATCAAAAGATATACGGGCTTACAGAAAGGCAAAGATTTATCAGTGTTTTGGGATACTGTACACCTAAAACAGGTGGTTGTGACATATATATAAAAAAATGGAAACTACATAGAAGAATAGCTGAGAAATGCTGTACTTCTAAAACAGGTGGTTGTGACATTTAAAAAAAAAAATGGATACTACATAGAAGAATAGCTGAGATATGCTGTACTTCTGAAACAGGTGGTTGAGACATTTAGAAAAAATGGAAACTACATAGAAGAATAGCTGAGATATGCTGTACTTCTGAAACAGGTGGTTGTGACATTTAAAAAAAATGGAAACTACATAGAAGAATCGTTAAGAAATGCTGTACACCTAAAACAGGTGGTTGTGACATATATATACAGGTATATATACACAACTGAGAGACACAACTGTATAAATGTACAGTTTTAAATTTGAGACTATTCACAGCGTGTCAAGGGTTAATAAACCATTGCAATCTTGACAAAATGGCTTATTTGAGGATGAAACCCTCATAGGTCTGAGACCTGTGCTTGGTTAATGAGTTGGATGATGATAATTGATGAGTTACAGTTTTAGGTGGGTTTCGAACCACCGGGAAGTGATTTTACAGCAGAGGAAGAGTTTTTTTGTGGGCCAAACCAATCAGAGGGCTCAGGCGCTCGGGATTTATCTGACGAAACAGATATGTGCCACGGCCTCTCTGAAATGATTCTTCTTGTTCTTTGAATAATCTTTTTTGTTATACAGAGATTCAGATTAGGTTAACTGTATTTCGTTAAATATTGCACTTGTCAACAATTCTTTTACATTCATTCTGTTTAGAAGATTAAGGATGGATTAATAATGAAACTGTACTCACATAAACACAACATAGAATATAAGGCATCCATTTTTACCTGAAAATGAAAAAGATATGTTAGTTTATTAGGCAAACATCAAGAAATAAGTTAGTAAGCTGTAAGCAATAATTAAATGTTTTCCAAGTACAAGTTGTATGTTATTGTTACGGGCTCTGAAACTAAAAATAATGCTGGCAAGACGTAAGAAGAGAACTAGAACTTTATTTACACAAATCACACTTCACAGATTTATCGCACGAGAAATAACACAAATATGTACAGATTTATTCAATGAAAACGTATAATTACAGTAAAGAATGATAAATGCTTCTAAAATAACTAATATCAGTTACAGACCGATCAATAACAATTTGTCAATAATGATAATAACTGGCAAATATTCTGATGTTTATAACTGGAGATTTGAATAATAACAGTCCACTTACTCTCAGTATTGTAAGCACTCACTATTTACACAGTAACTCACAAGTTGTAATTTAAATGCAATTACACTCACTAAGAAGAATAAATTCTTGTCATGAATGCATAGTCTTCTATCAGGCGCAAATAACTGTTACTTTAATTAATGGGGGCTGCCACGGGTTCGATACTCTGTACTCTATACTCTATACTCTATAATCTAGTTGCTCATTCACGCGTACTGCCACTGTTAACTCGGCTCGTCGAGTATTCGTCTCCAAACGAAAACAAGATTAACTGACTGGCCATGGCAAAGCAATATTTAAATAAACCATAGCAATTTCTACCCATTTCCGCCACTTTCTACAGTTTACTATTCATTTCTTTGTTCTACCACCTATTAATTATTATGTCGTTCCATGGAAATATTACGCTGCCAAATGTGATGAAATAATATGACAAATATGATCGAAATCACATTTACAAGCTTCTTTACCTCAATGTTTAACCTCATCAACGTCAGTCTCTGAGCTGTTCTAGAACAATCTGGTAAATTGATAACAATATAATATTATCAACAAATTAGATTAACACAATGCTTTGAAGGGAGAAGTAAAATATCAATCAATTTGAAACATCTTGCAATGATAGACAATACAGGGATATGAAATTATCAGCTAAATTTTATAACTTCTCCCACTGTTAGAAGTCGGTAGACTCCACTCAGTGGCAGTATTTAAGTATGGAAGTGTGTGATTCAACACTTTCTATAGATAGACCATAGTTGGAATGAGGCATATTTAACGAGATGCTTCATCGCCCATTCTTTACCCATGTGAACTGCTAAGGGTTGCTCAATTTATGGACGCTGCGTATGGAACAGACCATTTCTAATGAGGGTCGCATTAAATTCGACCTTTACGAGTCTTTTATCCGAAAAAACCCTTATTACATGAATTATAGCCGGATGCGATAAAGCAGGTATAAAATTAAAGCGAGTCGAACCTACCACCAACCTATAGGAAAGGGATGCGGGAGCTTAATGGGGCACGCACATTCACGAACACACACACACACACACGCCGCGAATCCTGCATGCCCCATGTTGTACCTGGCTTACACAATAATTCCTCATTCGAGGCGGGGCGCATTGAAGAACGGAATTCGGAAGTCTGCAGCGCAGATAAAAGGAGAATAGTGAATAAGAGCGTGCAGCTCAATGTGAATTAAAATCACGTTTTATATAAATGTATAATCACGGAGCATCCCGCCAACCTACTCAGGAGATTGAATGCACTCAGAAAGATTCCCAAGCCTATTTAAAAAGAGAAATTTTTTCTTGCTAATACTCTCCACCGTTTCACATAGTGATCGTCAAAAACGATAATGATATTCTCCATTTATGTTTCTTGTTTCTCTTTTATGTTTTATGTTTCTCTTTTCTTTTCAAAAGATGTTATTCAATCAAACGGATTGATGAAGTTTTCAAGTACTGTTAGGTAAACAGTAAAATAATATTAAAGCCTGTGTTTTAACAAGCAGTAATTGGGATGCAACTGCACCTTTTTATACATACTTTCAGATACTCGATTCATAATATATAATAGACAATAACAGGATTCAAATTCTACGCTTTACTTAGAGACCTTTGCTTAGAGAATGATGAGCTGAGAATTTGAAAAGGATCAGTATTAAAAATATTTGAAGAGTTCATACATTGACTTTGATTAACATATCAACGTAATTATGAATATTGCAGGAGGCTATTTATTAGAGGAGTTGAGTCCTTTAACCTGAAAATAAGCACTAAAGATGCGGTAATAAGAAGCAAATAAGAAGGACAAAACACAGAAAGTTGTGAATGATTTAAGGAAATGGCCCTATGCTTATACATCAGCACATCTGTACTAAAATGATAATTAATTGAGATCTAATTCAAATACAAAACGCAGAAGAAGAAGAAGAAGGAGGAGAAGGAGAAGGAGAAGGAGAAGGAGAAGGAGAAGGAGAAGGAGAAGGAGAAGGAGAAGGAGAAGGAGAAGGAGAAGGAGAAGGAGAAGGAGAAGGAGAAGAAGAAGAAGAAGAAGAAGAAGAAGAAGAAGAAGAAGAAGAAGAAAAAGAAGAAGAAGACGAAAAAGAAGAAGAACACGAAGAAAAATAAAAAGAAAAGACGAAGAAAAAGAAAAAGAAATAAAAAAGAAGAAGAAAAAGAAGAGCACTACATGAGACCAGTTTCACTAGAGAATGCTCAATTGCAGCCGAACGTTACTATAATAATTGTTACACTGAAAATAAAATTATACTGCATAAAATGAAACGAATGAGAGAGCTTCGTCAAGAGAGTCCAGTTGTGGAGCGGCTCTTGTCTGATGTAAAAGCGTAATAAAGATTTGATTCGGTACTCCTATCCTTACTTTTGTTGGGAAGCGGTGGCGGTGAGGGGGAGGAGAGTCAGAATTGGATCAGTTGAGTCAAGTATCGTAGATTATTTTCAAATAACGTGCGCTTTTCTACCTTACTGGGCTGACCCCATTACGCTCTAGAGCTCGCTCTAAAAAGAACAAATTATATAGAGTTGTATTAGTTCGGTTACACAGGAGCGACGCAAAAGGTGAGCGAAGTGTGGAAGAAGAAGAGGCTGGTGATAAAAGGTATAAAGGTGTGAGAACGCCTGACGATTATGAGGGTGATGCCAGTAAGAGGGTGGGTGGGAGGTAGAGGAGGATAAGTTTGTGAGATAAGTTGGTCTTGATGGCGAGATGCTCTCTGGAAAGCATCGCAACTCCTTTTCGCCGTTACCGGTCGCTATCGCAGAGAACGAACGCTCTCTCACACCGATAGCGTACTGTTAACTAACGCACGCTATTAGTTCACTAACAATTATTTCCCTGACTTGAGAGGCTGAAGCGAAATGATGACTGATGATCTCAGACGTTCATCTATGGGTCACCTAGTTGAAATCAGACTGGCACTAGTTCTATCAGTTCCCCCAAACTTTATTTCAATCATCACTTTTTTCTTTTTTCTATATCTTCTTCTTTTTTCTTTTTCTTCTTCTTCTTCTTCTTCTTCTCCTCCTCCTCCTCCTCCTCCTCCTCCTCCTCCTCTTCCTCCTCCTCCTCCTCCTACCCCCCCCTCCTCCACCTCCTCCTCCTCCTCTTCCTCTTCCTCTTCCTGATCCTCATCCTCCTCTTCTTCCTCCTCTGCTTCCTCCTCTTCCTTCTCCTCCTCCTCCTCCTCCTCCTCCTCCTCATCCTCCTCCTACTCCTCCTCCTCTTCATTCCTTATTTTCCTTCTCTCAGAGGACATTATCTACACATTTATATATTAGACATAAATCAAGTTCATTAGCTGGAGATGAAAAATGTTAATAAAATCAATATTTAAGCGAAGGAAATTCATCCACAATTTGAACTGAACCTCTTAATACTCTTTTAAATGCTGTAATTTGGAATACTCGTTGGTAATTCACATTGTTATTGATAGTCTAAATTCTCGCTACATGCATCCATTAATTAAGCAATAAATCTGTCCAGGGCGCCAAATATCGGGTTACGTGCAATTTCATTAGCAAGTTAATAATTTTTAGTAATAATTTAGAGGGTAAACAATGTGCGAGGAAACTCAAACAAGCGGCGGAGGCAGGGGCAGCTGTCAAATTTGCTTCCACCAAAAGTGAGCGAGTTAACCGGCAGCAGAAACAGCAGCAGCTAGTAGTGAATAGCTAGCAGAGGACAGGGGCAGGCAGCCAATTTTCTGGTCTCCAAACTTTGCGAAACACAATCATCCGCCGTTCGCCGCCGCGTAACTGAGCTTCTAAATAGGGCCAATCCCACTAGACGCCATCCGTGCCGTGTCCAACAGAATTTGCAACAAGTCAATACATGGAGAGGCAAACTTCATCGAGGCGCGAATTATGGGGATATATTCAACAGATTATTGAATAGACTGGTATGTTTCTTTATTTTATGATCTCAGTAATTAATTAATCGATGTTGGGATTCCTCTTATTAACAGAAATACGACTAGTAGTACTGTGAATAGTAGACCTCACTCGCCCAACACTTCTCACTCAAAAGGGGATGGTATTTTTGAAAAAATTCGAAAAGCAATTTCGACTCATTTTCATTGCTTAATCTTTCAGTTTTTTTTTGCCCACATAGGTCTGATACCTGTGCGTGGGTAATGAGTTGGATGATTGTGATTGATGAGTTGGACCTACATTTTTAGGTGGGTTCCGAACCACCGGGAAGTGAATTTACAGCAGAGAACAGTGTCTGTTTTGCTGGCCAATCTAATCGGTCACCGTTACAAACAGGCCCTACGAGAACGCAGCTTATCTCTATCTGATTGAACAGATACCTGCTACGGCTCGCGGCTATCACTTCCTTTTTAAATTACTGTTGCTATCTAGTCTTGAGACTAATGAGCAAATTTGTTTTATCCTAACTTACTAATTTAAAATAATACAGTGAGACTCTCATTAGAATCTCTTACTGCTAATGATAATTATATACACCTATTTAACTGCACTAAAAGCTAGGTTTCATTCAATCACTGCTCTGACTTTTCACTGTACACCCCTTGAATAAGCATTACATTAATTCAAACGGCTTCTTCCTTTTAAGCCTCCGCACCAATCCTCCATTGTCTAGCACCTGTCAATCTTGCAGTGATGAATGAAACTGCAAGAATTATTATTTGAAAAGTCCAAAATTTTTGGCGCCCTCCAGAACTACCCCTTATACCTAATAAAGGTTTACTAAACATTTTTGGCAGCTCTTAATAATATTAACCTTCAATCATAAAAAGCAAAAACTATCCGTTTTCTAAAAAGCTGAAAATTGGTTAGCCCCAACTTTTTCCACAGAAATTCAGATTTCCGCCACTAGCTTCAAAGGGGACTATTTTTGTGAATTTCTCGAATGGAAGTCTCCTGAGTAAGCTCTACCTGTTGAGAAGAAAAGTTTCCCAATTATCTCAATATTTGATTTTTTAAAAAATTTCTTACCTTTCCTACACCAATATTCAGAGCAGTACAGTGCCAACCTCCTTATTATAGAGTTATTTTCCTGTGTCTATTACCTAACCTTCCGGCAGCTATGTACCTAACCTAACCTAATTACCGGCAGCTATGTACCTATATAGTGGACTATGATCTACCATAAAATAAATATTATAAATTATAACTTAACATTTTTGTATTCTAGTTAAGACTAGCTGTGCAATGGACGAAAAAGGTTAGGGAATAGAGACGTTTATTTATTCATCTTCTCAGAATGAGCATTAGAAAATTCTGGTTAGAATAAACTAAGTTATTTATTCTAGAATAGGCATTGATTGGGAAATAAACTAATAATTGGAAAAGGTGAATTCAGAGCCTCATATCTTAAAACGTTCTGAAGTGCCCAGTTAAAAACGTCGTGAACTGAATATCAATATTACAACGGAAATATTCAAGGTCAAATTTTATAGATTAAATTATATTATTAGAATTTAGAAAAGTTTTGAAATCCTCAAATAAAAAATAAATATCAATTAAAATAGAAATATTCAGACAAATTACATAATTATAGATAATAATTATAGTACATAGCTGTTTTTTTACAAGTTTTAGTGCGGTAGTTTATTTTGTAGAGTTTGTTTGTAATAATTTTTGGCAAATAAATAAATTCATTCATTCATTCATTATTAAAATTTAGAAACGTTTTGAAGTCGTCAGTTGAAATGAAAAATAAAAAATGAACATTGATTATCATGGAAATAAGTAAAATTTTATAGAATGTTTTCATTGCAGCCTACAACAAATACGTATTATTATAAAAAAAATAAAGGAGGAATTTAGATTAAAAATAACAAGACAACTGTTTCAAGCGCCGCTTGCTGGAGAAGTACGGTACTAATCTTTGGAATTTTGTGAGACGGAATCTGTAGCATTCTGTGCTAACAATAATGATAACATCGAGTTGGATGCGTCACTTTGTCAGAATGTACGCGTTGTCTCAAGCATTGAAACTGACTGTAGTTAGCAATCTACCATCAGAGTTAATAGCAACAATCTATAGCCGGAGTATTTCGTGCGAAATTTGGGAACAGAGAAGAGGCGTGATTGATGACAATCATTCGTTTAAAGACAACAGCACAGACAGGAGAGCACGCACAAAGAACTCTTCAGGTGGAGTGGAGTTCGGGAGAACCACAGCCGTTGAATGCGCTTTGGCAAACAAAGATATCTGTTGTTGAATGATAGCTGGTACAGTTGTTGGAAACAACAGTAGCAGACATGGGTGGTGAAAGGTAAAGGACCGGCCTCCCAGGTTGATCAGGTCGAAGGCAGAGGCAATATATATTCACTTCCTACTTCCTAGTCACTAGGGTAGTTCTCTGTAGCCACACTAAATCATCAGCTTCTAGGAGGATTGTAATTCTCCAACACTGTTACACAACGAGCTGCCTCCATCCCTTCCAAAGAAATATAACTACGCTTAGCCGAAGCTTCCAACTTTAAATCATCGTCACCACTCATTCGTTGGGGTTGGGATTATATTCGACGTGTGTTTATAGCTTGCCGACCTTTTTGCAACCCTTGCTCAGTGCAAGATTATCGACATGCTACCTTCATTAGTTTCGTTCGACACCCTATCGCACCATATTTCATCGGAGTGGTTCGGCTTTTACCGTTGCAGCAACAGGAATCGATTTCCATCTTCCGCTGATACATTATCCAGATAGTAGAGCATCAAAAGTCGTTTTTACCTCTAGTCGATTTGAATTTGTACTGTGGATGAATTATCCTCAAACCGTGTTTAAACTGAATTTTCGCTGAGTTTAGATTCAATTTTTCAGGTCGGTAGGTGACATTTATAAAGTTTACAGTAATGCGCTCAAAATTTCTTTTTCACACATTTCACAGGAAATCAACTTACTTTACTTACAAAGTAAAAACACGGCTTTATATTACACATTCGTCCTGAAGAAGATGTAGGCGCACAATGCGCTTCTTACAAAGTTCTGTTATTCACCGAAATTCTTATCAAACTACTTTTTAACAAAGCGTTTTGTTTTATTGGTGATGGTGATATTGTGGTGGATATCCATAATGAATAATACTTGATATTTTATAAAAACTCGAAATACTTTAGTTTTGTCAGTCACGCCATTATTGACCTCAATCGAACTGATTGAATATCAGATTGCGATTGAGAGTGGCGTGATTGCCGAGAATTCCCAAAGTTATCAATTGATATATTTAGCACCTTTAGAAAAGAATGAAATAACTGAAAGGGAAGTGATAGCCGAGTGCCGTAGCAGGTTCAATCAGAGATCAGCTACGAAACTCCTGGGCGCTCTTTGTAAGGGTCACCGATTGGATTGGCCAGCAAAAAAGACTGTTCTCTGCTGTAAAATCACTTCCCGGTGGTTCAGAACCCACCTAAAACTGTAGGTCCAACTCATCAATCACCATCATCCAATTCATTTCCCATACACAGGTCTCAGACCTATGTGGGCTTCATCCTCCGAAAAAAATGATAAATGACTATTTCTCAAAAGAAAAGTAACTGTAGAAAGTCCTACCTTCTAGAAAAGTACTACTAAAAAACACAATCATGTGACAAGATAAGGAGCACAACTGTACAACGTAGCTAAGTTGAGAGTGAACGTTGATGGACGATGGTCCGATTTTAGAGTGAACGGAAGATTCGAAAAGCGTTAATTTGTTGTTGAACAGCGGGCGGTGTAGTAGGCCTAAGTATGAGTGTTGGACGGATATCAATGCGTTGTACGGCTCGCTGCCAAAACACACACGTCTGGCATCTGGCATCTGGCGAATGACATTTCTCTACTGAGCTGGCTGTCAATGAGCACAGGATGCACAGGAAGAAGGAGGACTCAGATTTGGGAAAGTGCCAAAGGATACGCATTTGTGCGTATGATTGTCAAAAAAGAATATAATTTAGTTTCATGAATTATGATTATTGTATGTTGGTTATACACACCTAAGTCCAAATATGAATTCAGAAAATGTTTTTGTTTGATTAGAATCTTTTTAAGTGACAAGGTTATTGGAAGCCTCATTTTCACTCAGTACATATCTGCAAATATGATACCTACATATAAGAGCAGCTGAGGTAAGCACCGGTATTCATCAAGCAGGAGAAAAGTAACTTCAGTCACTCATAATGATAACAAGGTATTTAATTATTGTTGTGATTATCCATTATTCGTAAACTGCAATAGAACTATTCATAAGTATAAACTCAAAAGTCATAAACTCAATTCTGTACTCTTGAACAATTCGAAATTTACAAACATTCCATTTCACATACTCAATGACCAACTTAATTTCAAATCTAATACCCTCTTCTACATCATCACAAACCCCTCCTAAAGTCACCTCCACCACACCTACTTCCCCCACCACAACCACTCCTCCCACTACCTTCCTACGACCACCAGTACATACTAGAAAAGCAGACAGTCTGCAACCAAGCGCCGAAAAAGAACCACATAGTTCGAAACGCGTCAGCCGCGACTCTAAAAAGGTCAGTTCTGCACAGCAAGTTTATACTTATGAAAAGATATTTAATTTAGAAATTTACTCGCGCCTAACACTTATAATGGATGGCATCAACAAATTATCACTGTATCAACTAATTTTAGGCCGAAACATTCATTGGATATCGATAGTCAATGGATAAAATCAAATATCCGTAATTGGATGGGAAAATTTGCCAGTTTGGGAAGAAAATTCCGTTCTTTGTTATAAAATTGATATATGTGTGGTGAAAAGGTTATTGAGTAAATTTACTCCAATTGACAATATTACTTTCAATTTACCTCTTTCTCAACTGAGCCCTTTGTATAGTGTATTAATAAAGATCGTTTATCACTTTACAACACTAATTATTATTACTCATCGAGAAAGAAAAGTTATGATTCTCTTAATAAAAGAAGAACACAATCAATGGAGGTTGGAAACGTCAATGACATTAATATCCTAGATAGATCTGTCAAAAGGAGAGACCACTGAAGAATAGCTTAACTTTAGTGTAAATAAGTTACAATAGAAAATTTCACCAATATTAGAAACTGAAAAAGGGAATTTGCTGTGTTAAGAGAAGAGTGGAGTGATTGTGTATAAGTAGAAAAGGCATTTCCAAATTTCAGAGCCAGTCGATTTTTTTTTTTTTTTTTTTTGGTTTATTCCAGTAATTTGAAACTTCTCCATTGTCTTCATTTTTTACTCAATGAAACCAATAACAAAAATAAGCTTAGAACAGGAACAAAGACTTAGCATTAATAAAACATAGTGTTTAGACAAACTAGATATTTTCATACAAATATTCATTCTATGCTATTCACACAAGCTGAATACCAACATTGAAATATGCTTTATGTTTTGAAAAGCCTTTCTAAAAAGAACATTACAAGCAGTCCTATTCATATCGGATTGAAATACTAAATCAATGCGCTAATACTCAACTGAAATCTTTACTTTTGAGTTGTAGAGAGTATCTATTTCCCACTCATTCTCATTCATTGCTCTTGAACTAGAACCCCACTCTTCTGTAAGGTTATTCAAACAATTTTCAAAAGAACGAGTTATCACCGAAATGAGGAGAGATTTGTGTAGAAAGTCGGTCAGTTTAACCAGAATAAAATACAAGCACAAGGTTCTATCTTTTGTATTCATTGAACTGCATTTGATTAATATTAGGTTGATTTTAAATGAAGAATCTTCATGATTATGGAATAGGAAGGTTTGGCTTTTTAACTGAAGTAATATAAATCAGCTAGTTAGTTAATCATGGGAATTTCAGCTTATCATGGAAACTTGAAAGCAAAACAACTATCATGCAAAAAAATGGGGTAAACAAGGTGAGGATACTATGTTTGACACGGAATCAGTGACTCATTGAGAATTGGGGGAAAGAATTTATTGAAATTGGGAAAACTTTTTATATAAAAATTGAGAATTTTTTTAAGGGAGATTGGAAAACTTTTTTTAGAAAATTGAAACTCGGCTTTTCTCCACTTCATTGATAGAATAATCAGATTTTGATGCGGAAAACTTTATTGATAGAATAATCAGATTTTAATGCGGAAAACTCAGGAAGATTGGTATTTTAAAGGGCATTTTGAAGGTACTTGGAGATAAAAAGGAGAGTATATCACAAGAGGAAAAAGAGAGTGAAAAATATGAAAGAGAAAACATTACAGCCATAATTTACTGCAAAGAATAATCCAGTATCATCGAGGATCTTGAATAGGTTGAACATTTTAGATAAAAGAAGAAGGAGGAAGACATAAAGGAAAAAGTAGGAGGTATTCAAGAAGGCTGTAAAGGTACAAGAGGTAGTGGACTGATAATGCATAGGGAGAGAAATAGAGAAAAGTAGAAACCTTTGAGGAGACCTTTGCTAGTGAATTGCCGAATGAGGCAGAGGAAGAAGAATAAGAAGAAGAGGAGGAGGTGATAAGAGTTGCAGTATCTGTAAACGATAGCTTATGAGTGAATTTCTCGTTTTGAGGGAAAATATCAGGAGAAAATGATGTGGAAAAATGTAGTCTATCTCCGGTGAGTTTTCTTTGAGTTTTCTTCTTGTGATGGCATGTTGGGCTCTCCTTTTACGGCGCGGCACTCACAATCGAATGCATCGCACATGTGAACAAAGAAGCATTTACACACGATGCGGCAAATGTGGAAGTGGAAGAGCAGCTTAATATTGGCACTTTGTCCCAGAAAAGTACACTTCCATCTTTCCGTCTTTCCAACGTTTTTTGATGCCTGCCATTTGGCCGCCAAAAACGAGAAAGCATTTCATGTGCCACTCGGGTGAAGCGACCCGAGAGGCGGCACAGTGAGCGACAAAGAGAGGAGCAGAGGAAGACCTTTATAATAATGCTGTAGGCACAAAATGTTTATCGGCAAGTGTGATGAGCAGAGTGGGAAAGTGCTGAGCACGCTCTTAGGTCTGAGTTAAAGGTGTGTGAAAGTATGCAGGAGTATCAGAAAGACCTTTCCGCTTTCCCATTCTTTTCCACGACTTGCCTACTACACACGACCAGTTGCAATCATTTCGATGTTTCAGGTATGACAATATAGCCTCGAAGGCAGGAAAGAACTAGCATCCTTCTGCAGGAAAGCCAACTTGCTTTTTAAAGATAGTAGACTTGGAACTTGTAACTTTTGAAAGTTAATAGTGGTAATAGAATAGAATAGAATAGAATAGAATAGAATAGAATAGAATAGAATAGAATAGAATAGAATAGAATAGAATAGAATAGAATAGAATAGAATAGAATAGAATAGAATAGAATAGAATAGAATAGAATAGAATAGAATAGAATAGAATAGAATAGAATAGAATAGAATAGAATAGAAAAATCGTTTATTCACTCAAAATTACATAAACTTAAGTAAGACTTGACCTTAAAAGGTTGCTTGACAAGGTTCAATACAACGCATTAAATTCTTTTTTACAATACAAAATTATGAACAATTATTTTTACAATAAAACGTTAGGAAGAAAATATAGAAGTAACACAGAAGTATAATTCAAATTATTTTCACAGATTATCTTGAGTACAGTAGGCAACTAGGCATAGCTGGAAGACTTAATCAATGCTAGTTTGGAAATCGAGTCACTTTGAATAAACTTTATGCGTTTGACGTATCGTTAGTGGTAATTGCAGTCGCAGTGATCATTATAATTTAGGGCGCTTATGACTGACAGACTGACTATTACTCCTGTGGTGAATGGGTTCGATTACCGTTCAGCCTGGCATATTTTGAGTAATCATTCACCTCATTACACACATGTCTCAAATTCATGTAGGCATCATAGAAAAGTCTGCTATGAGTTATTATATCCTTCCAAAAAAATTCTGATTTCTCTCAGTAGTAAGTCATTACGTCATATCCTGACGGGATACTCATTCATGTCAATCAAATTCCAAATACGAAAAATTTCGTGGGATATTGCAAGGAGATGTTAAAAAATGCTTTGATCATAGTGATGGTATGTGACTAGAAATGAGAACTATTGAGTATGGGGAATAGATCGTTACCAGAATATTCCCTTTGTAGGTGCATCAAGAATGAAAGGTGAAACCGCTTAGTAAAGAAAGAGCTTGACCAAGGAACAGGAGAAACGCTTTATTCGCTTGAAAAGAACGGTAGTGGAAGTAACGAACAGTGGTTAAAAGGGCGTATTATGGGGAGGGGGGTGGTGGTGAGGAGAGAGACCCTGAGGGATTTGCCAAACCAAAAGTCGGGTTCCCAGATTCGGACGAAAGAAAGGGAGCAGAAACAAGAAGAACCGCCTGAAGTATAATCCAATCAATTCGCGAAGATTGCATTTGAGTTTCAATGAGGCTCTATGCCTCATCAACCTATCTTTTCTCCCTCTTTCTCACACAATCCCTCTCACTCTCTCTCTCTCTCTCTCTCTCTCTCTATCTCTCTCTCTCTCTCTCCTGTCAGAAGTCCAGAAACGTTTCTTCGCCATTACCAACTGCGAACTGCTTCTAGCAGGAGAAAATTGATATTACATACGACGGGGCCTGCTCATAAATTTATTATCAAATAATGGAGCAAGTGAGCTGCGTTCTGAAACTACTAGAAATATATTTGATATTTACTAATATTATCCAAAATTCAAATAGAAATTTATTTTAAAATAGGTGTACTGTACAACTTTGTCACAAAGATAAATAAAATTACAGGTGAAAAAAGTTACAGATTACAGCAGTCTATCAAATTATAGGCTGGAAATAACTGTATGACAGGAATGTTAGAATCTGTATTCCTACCTAAATAGAAGTCTAGTTTCCAAATAAATTCATTGTAACTCATTTTGAACTTTTTTCATCTGTAATTTTATATATTTTTGGGACAAAGTTGTCCACACCTATTATAAAATAAATTTGAATTTTGAATCTTCATTCATCCAATTGAAGAAGAGAAAATATAAGTAAAAGCTATCAAATTTAAAAAAGTGATATTGGAAGTAATTTTAAATATTCTTAAGAAAAACAAGAGGCAGATTACCTGAATATTTAGTTAATTTTAGATAATTATAATGTATAACAAAGGACAGTTTCAAAATAAAAAATCTTTTATTTAGATTCTTCTAAAATATATACATAGTATATGCATTTTTAAGGAAAAAAAACAAAACAAGAATCTATAATACCTGCAAGGCGAATCCTGTGCGCAGGTATGAGTTGCAATACTATACTAAAAAATTATTTTACAAAAATTGAGGGAAAAAAGGGTAGGTTGAGACAAAGAGTGATGAGAAGAAAGAAAAAGAGAGAGAAGAAAGAAAAAGAAAGAGAAGAAAGAAAAAGGAAGAGAAGAGATACTGGCAAACACAACAGTGAAACAAAATGAGTAGATGGCAATGGATGACTATTCGAACAGCCTTTCAGGAAATAACTGAATTAAAACAAATATTGATGCAAAACTAGTGGAAAACCTAAAACTTTAAAGAATGACGTGAGCACGTGACTTTGAGCCAAAAATCCACTACTGATGAGCCGCTTCTTGGAAACAGCCTCGTTGAGATCGTTACGTAAGAAACAAAAACAAAAATAAATTTGAATGGAGAGAGGAAACGAAAAAACCTTGTATTGTCGAGTGTGCATGTGTGAGAAGGAAGGAAATATTGAAGGAATAAAGCAAAGGTGAAAGGAGGAGAATCAACGAAAGTAGAGAATCAGGAAGAGCAAAGAGGTTTGGCTGGTGTATATCGGGAAGCGCCAACTCGGCTCGACGTACAATGGGGAATTCCCCCATATACGTTTTCCCCGTTATCAGCCCTCTGGTGGTGCCCAACCCTAAACTCAACTTTCCCTCCTTTTTCCACCGTCTCAAGATGATCAACCGGAATACCTGTTTTCTCACAAATCGATAAACCACCATCGAATCATGCCACATCTCTGTGTTGAACTCATAAACGAAAACATTCCGATTTTCCCCCGCACACTGAAGCCTACATTTGAGAGAACGTTTCCGATAGATTAACAGTCAAGTTATTTTAAAGATCCAATGAAATTCCAACATCAGAATAATTTCGTACCTTCAGGTAATAATTTCTTCCCTTCAGATTTGGAGAATTGTAAAACTCCTTGAATTTTATTCTTTAGGTATTCCGTTAATTGTTGTTGACAAAATGGAGAGCATTCATATTGCAAACTCTTGCGGAAATATTAAACTCTATCAGAGTGAATAATAAGACGAAATTGTCACAACCACATTTATTAAAACTTCGAGAAACTAGTTTCGGTTGTTACACCATTATCAATCTCAATCAAACTGAAAACTGAAGTACAGAGAAGCCTTATATATACTGTACATGGAATGATACTATTGGCTAAGAGGGAAAGAGGCTGACCTTAATCGGACGTTGTGATTGGTTGTCAAGTCACGCCCCCTGGTGGGAGGTGTAACAAGTAAAAATACGAGTCAAATCAATAACTAAACACTGTGAACATCAAAAAAGTAACAAAAAATTGTAATAAGGCTAGAATTTAATCAAATTAAAATTAAAAAATTTTTAAAAATTAGAAGCTCACTGAAATGCAATCAAGGTCTACTGAGAAATACACATAAGAACTGCTTTTTAAAAATAGGCTGGAATTATAATGAAACCAAGTTAGTTGTATTGAATTGGTTAAAATAAATTAGGTCATTTAAATTAGTTATGGAATAGTTTTTTACCAACTTAGTTATCTCCAAAGCTTCTAAAATGTTCAATTGTCTGCCTTTGCCAATCAAATGCAGAAATTCAACATTTTCTTCAGCCTTGAACTTGTGTCCATTATTAATGAGATGTTCTGCAAAATTCGAATCTCCTTTTTGGGTTTTCCAATCCCTGATATGTTCATTTACCCTACATTTGAAACTTCTACCAGTCTGACCCACATAACAAGCATTACAATCACCGCAATTCAATTTATAAACCCCACTTTTATCCCAGATATAAATTTTGTCTTTACTACACCCAAATAAGCTCTTTAAAATTGGTTTGGTTTGAAAAGCTACATCAAAACCGTTCTTTTTCAGTTGTTTTCCTAATCTATCAGAGTACTGTACTACTAAATTTGAAACAAAACATAATATTCTGAAAATAATTTCTAGTGAAAAGTTTGAAGTAATAAGGCTACAATAGTGTTATTAGTTTAGTCATGAGTGTTATTAGTAGTCATTTAGACTACGCAGTGACTACCACTTGATTGCTATTGCAAAGTTCGCGGGTTTGAATAGAAGCCATCGCATTGGGCATTCATTCAAGCGCGAGTCAGTGGACTCATGTGGGAGTCAAGGGCAATAAAAGAAGTATTTATCATCATTTGTGAGAATCTCAGCACTACAATATATGAAAGGAAAATGACAGATGAAATCGATCCACTTCTCCAAATTCCCATCATTGAGAGGACGATATCATAAATGTCCCTACAGCAAGCAATGATATGCAGTAGGCTACTGTTTAGTACAGCTTCGAGTCCAGCAACATATTTGACCATATTTCTTCATCCATGCTTGAAGGTTCTTCTTTGCAGTGCAGTGCACAGACTACACATTTGCACTCCCATGAGAGTGACGTTGCTGGCCGACGGCCATAAATCCTCCCTTATCAACTCTCCAGGGCTCGACAAGTCATAATTCTTAATCTCGTCCGTGCAGACTTATAGCCTACCCGCGAAAATCTTGAATATAGAGAAAATTTCAAAAGATAAAAGCCCACATGAAATCGTCTAATATTTGATATAGTTTCATAATATGCAGTTGAACCTCTGTATAACAAATTCGATTATCCTGAGAAAAAATTCGCTGTAGAGAGGTATTTGTTATTCAGAGGTTGTTGTGTTAAGAATACTGCCACCCCATCTTACAGATCTTTTAATATATTGCGGGCGGTAATTAAATCAATACACAATACAGTATAATATCTTGAGCATAGGCCAACGTTATATAGAAATTTGAAAATTCATGCCGTTGAAAATAATAAAAAACATGTTTTTTTGAATATGTATAGAATGTAATAAGTAACTAAACTCACCAATTCATTTCCAGGAAGCATGCCTTGAACGTAGTGGAATGTAATCGAGGTATAATCAGTAGCAAATTTTTTCAAATGTTTTTACTAAATTTATTTCAATACTTCTTACACACGAAACTATAAGATTAAACACAACATAATTCTGCAAATACCTTCGTATAGGAACTTTTCAATTTTGTTCTAATTTTTAATGTTTTACTATAAATGCCGATTTTTAAGAATTGAAATGATGACGAGTTCTTAAAATTCTATTTTTAGTAACCTGCATTAAATTTCCCACATGTGTTTCAACCTCTACTAACTGTCTACCACCCTTTTTTTTATCTTCCTGAATCTCTCATTATTTTTGGTTTTATTGACCTTCCTGTTGAAAATAAACAATTCCTTGGAAATGACTTTGTGGGCTTTCTATACACCTACATTTCGTAAGTTGAAGTGAAGAGAAAACTTCGTTGTTGAGAGGTCCGAAATTCGTTACATAGAGGTAAATGAGCAGTAAAAATTCTAAAATGTCATGGGACAAATTAAAAATTCGTTATGTAGAGGATTTCGTTATTTGGAGGTTTGTTATATAGAGGTTCGACTGTAATTTTATAGAGGATTTTGACCTGAATATTACTTTGAAAATGATCTTTTTTTACTGCTGATAGTGCTAAAGTAGTGCTTGAAAATGAGTCCAGACTCAAGTCACGAGGAATACCTGCATCTCCTTACCTGTATCTCCTGACAAGAGGGAACGAATCGCTAATCATGAATTATAGTTATTTAATCATCATTTTTTCTATAAGATATTTAGTAAGTCATAATGCGCTCTAATTATGTTTATATGGAAGTGGAACAAAAATTCTAAATCATGCGAGATAAGAAATTGGATTCAGTGCCCATGTTTCAAAAGAAACATAAAATAAAGGTAGTATAGTCGAGCATATGCATTGATCTATAACTGAATGAGAAGAATAAGGAAAGGCTGAATGAGGCTATAATGAATAGGCTGAGTAGAGAGTGCATGAAGATGTAGGCTAGAAGAAGCTCACCACCTGTTAGATTAGATTTGTATAATTTATTAAAGTGAATTTATAATTTTGTTTCTTATGCGTGATTAAGAAATGAAATATAATCGAATAGATAGTAATAAAGTCACATAAGATAGTAAAGATTAAGTCACCTAAGATTTCGATTCTAATTTAAAATTTTGTGAAAAGCAGTTTTGGGCAATACCCTGTTGTATTCACATTGATTGTATGTTAGTTAAATGAATAAAGATGCAAGATGCAATAAAATAAATGGTACTGAAAAATGAAAGTCGAAGTGAAACATTTACATAGAACGGAAAAAACTTGTCCACTCTTGAAACACAACCTTAGCTAGAGAGATTAGATAGATTTGATCAGGTTGAAAAGTTTGGAATCAAAATAGCTTGTATTCTTGCTAATGAATTTTGTATTAGGGAGAAAGAACGAACATTCAATAAGCTTTTTTTGGTCATGACTTGTGGAATAATGCCAAAGATGAATGGTAATGTGACATTAACATTTGGTAGGATATGCCTGATGGATGTTAATGAAACGGAGTAATAATATCCGAAAAATAATTGTATGAATAGATCAAGCACATTGGTTCAGTTAATTGTTTTTCTAAGCTCACAGAGCATAACTTTATGAAATGGACTATTATGGTTTGTGAGCTGTCCATTTAGCACGTTATTGTTTACTGTTAAGCTGCAGGACAAATACCAACAACCTCCATCTTTGCCAAGTATCACGAGTGAATGTCATCGTCAAAATCTCCATAACTATATTTACAGACAATCTACTAGAGCAATCGGTGACATTTCACTCAGGGAAGGATTCAATTGCTGTTTGCAGATGGCTACTGCAGTTTGAAAGCGAGTAGGACACTCCGGAGGGTCAAATGAATCATCGATGGTGGCTGGGCAATTATTGTGGAGGCCGTGTATGCATGTTGCTCACAGGTTAAAGCCTCCCCCCCCCCCCCACCAACACCCAACACTTGTGACCCCCATAGAATGTCGAGAGGTTGTCGAGCGCCTATCACGATAAGGGTGGACGATGCAACCGTTCATTACAACCCCTCGGGTAACCTACACACTCTGTTAGTTGTAACCGATAGGGGACAGTTTTGCCCCTTGACTCTCCACCCCCACCACCCAACAGTTTGAGGGGGTCGCCGAGTACTGTTGTCTGCGTCGTTGAACACTACTTGGTCGCTCAAATTAACTGCGCGCGATCTCCAATTTCCAACGTTTGTCTCTACTTGGACACGACAAGAGCGAAAAAGAGAGAAAAAGGGTATTGGAAGAGAAAGAGCGAAGGAGAAAAAAGATATAGTGGAAGAGAAATAGTAAAAGAGAAAAAGATAACAAAGACAGTGTGGAATACTCTGTAGAAGGAGAGGCAGTGGAAGGACATTGTACGAAAAAGAGCGAAAGAGAAAAAAATAGGTGGTGCGTTATACTTTGTAGAAGAAGACGCAGAGGAAAACTCAAGTGTTAGAGAGTGCTAGAAGGGAGCGAGAGCGAAAGACAGACTTTGAAAGAAATAATTGCAGAGAAAAGAAAAGAGATAGATTGGAAGAGAGAAAGTGACGAATAAACTTAGATGAAGAAAGGGAGAGATCAAATATAGATGAACTGGGTGACAGACAAAAAGGTGATGAGAGATGAGAGAAATAGAGGAATGGAAATGGGTAATATGTTACCGCTCTCTTTCATAATCAATTACCCTTGGTCTCTCAAACGGGTCAAATGTCATCATTGGATGTGCCTAGGGCAGAATTTTCTTTCACTCGTCTTGACAAGAAAGAAATCATTACACAAGTATGGAAGATTGATTTTTCAATAATATGAAGGACTGGAAATAAAATACTTTTTTAACAATCCCTTACTTATTGATTATCTCTTATTGATTTATCTTTCGATGTATTCATGTATTTTAGTGATTTATCTATCTATTAATTCTATAGACTTCAAAAAAAGAGTGAAGTAAGCCCAAAAGTTGTAAAAGATGAGATAGGTTATTATCAGTTTTATTTAGGAATAAAGAACTGGGTTACCTCAATACCACGACGGTCCTTGAATTCATTCTCATATAAACCGGGAATTTTGTGCCATAATTTTCCTCATTTATCTTTTATTGATTTATCTCTCGATGTATTCATGTATTTTAGTGATTTATCCATTTATAGACTTCAAAATAAGAGTGAAGTAAGCCCTAAAGTTGTAAAAAATGATATAGGTTATTATCAGTTTTATTTAGGAATAAAGAACTGGGTTACCTCAATACCCCGACGATTTCATTCTCATATAAACCGGGAATTTATGTGTCATCATTTTCCTCATTAATTCGTAATTATCCAAGTTCTCTCGTTCCAAATTCTCTCGCTCTCATCCGCAATAAAAATCTAATTTGCCTCTCGAAACAAATCCATCAAAAGTTTAGAATGAAAACGCATTGTAACACGTTATGTAATACTTACAAACTTATGAAGAATGAATAGTAAGTTACAACTCATTCTCTCAAGTGGGAAGAAAATAAAATAATGATTTACAAAGTTTTTGAAAATTTCATAGATTCAACATTAAAATAAACTAGTTTTTATTCATCAATTAATAAATTATGCCCGATATATTTTGGAATTAAGCCAGAAAAAATGAACAGACGAAATCAATGATTGTATTATCCACGTAATAATGAACATACTCGCATCTATAAATTAGTAACTATCAGTGTAAGTAGGCTAAATTGAGTTTGAAAATAGATTTATACCAAGCTTGCTTTAAAGCTAGAGATTTCTATCTGTATTTTACTAAAACAATAGTTGAAAAGTAAACTTGTTCATGGGAATGGCACCGCTTGCCGGTGCACCGGAAACAAGGCGTCTGATTAGTAGATGAAAGTCTATTATGAATTAGAATAGACCAATCTGACGTTTCAGGTTTCGATGCACCGGTAAGCAGTGTGTGAAAGCACCCAATAATGAATGAAGAAAATTTGTGGATAACAAGTAGAATTCGCCCCCAATGCTCTTCTGTACCCAAGAAGACAAGAAGCCTTGACAACAATACAAAAAATGTCAAAGATAAACTATAGAAGATAATATGAAAACAATGGTGTAAAACTACTCTTGATATGGATTGGTTTCTATCCTTTTAGAGCAATGCAGAGTGTAATAATAACTAAAACTTGGAATAGATCTGAAAATTGTTAAAAAGTGTACAAATGTGCGCACCCAGTACCTTGTAAAGACAAATTTTCACCATGAATGCATGAAGAATCCTATTCTGCTAATTACCAATGAGTCGCTACACACACATGGAATTTGCAATGAGTTTTCAAACTCAATTATCCGATCTTGTACAGCTATGACCTACTTCCGCTCTTGAGTGAGTTGAGGGCGCTTCCATTTTCTCTTCACCTCTAATTCTGTCCCTTAAACTTTGCCAAGCATATTGAACATTTTGATTCAAGGACAATACATGGCTTCAATCGGCTTACAACAGTAATGCCACAAATAAACTTTGTGCATTTTGATATTTCATTAGACATTGAAATGAATATCAACAATTGTGAAAATGAATCTCAAGATGTGTTATTTCTGTTCTGGATAGATAAAGATCATACTGGAACCACCTCCCCAATATTTCGAATTTTCCCTTACTACCCACATAAACATTCCTTTTTTGTTCTTTATGATAATTAAGTGTCGGGCCGCTTAGGGCAGTTGGTTGGGGCGTCGCAACTTCAGCTTTCTGTCGTTTGAGCGATCGTGGGTTCGAATCCCGCTCCACAGTCTGGCACCTATGTGTCATTCACCTCATTACCCACGCACAAGTTTCGGACTCATATGGGCATCATCAGAAATAAAAAAAATGATAGATAAAAACAATCAAATCTGTACATGTGTATTTAATCTATAATATCACTGTCTGTTCTCTCGAATAAAAGTTCTGATACCATCAGTAGTAAAAAAACCAACTAGCTCTAACTTGAATTCCCACTAATTACAATAATCATGCAATTATGCAATTTCTGAATGATCTGATTCAATGGAAATCTAGATTTATACTTTCGATGCATTTTTGACTACAGTAATGCCTAATAGGATATTTTTTCAAATTAAATTATTTTTTCTCTACAAGTATATTGATGTATTAGAAAATTTTACCTATCATAAGTAACCAAATTGATACCTGAAAATATGAAGCATCTGGATACGTTCGGAATATTCATTCTGTTACTCATCTTTTTAAATAATATACTGTATATTGTAGTTCGGTAATTCAGACTAGTTCAAGCTCTTCAGCAGAGCTTTCATGTAAATTATATATAAGAAAAAGTCACAAGTTTCAGAATGGGTAAACTTGAAAAAGAAGAAAGAAAAAAAATTTAGTGTCATTTTCTCTTTTCCTAAACTTTAGAATATTACCATAAATAAGTAAACTGAGTATCAAAAATAAGCCTCACAAAATGAGTTTCCACGTGAAAAAATTTCTAGTCAACAATCAACATTTAATTTGTAATAATTGCTTCAGCAGAAGATTAAGACTAACCAGATAAAAACCCCAATGCCATTCTCATCGCATCACTAGTATGTTATTAAAAACAGCAATGGCCATAACAGCAAACAGCAGAACTCGCGCATAATGACTGAGCTGAAAGCTCTCACGAAAATTCTGAACTTTATATAATGCTGCAAAACTTTCGTCAGCACTTTATTCACGCTCCGTTACCTGGTACCAGAACAACATTTACTTGAGTAAAGTTGTATTGCAACTTGGATGGGTTTGTCGAAGCTAAGTTCTAAGTTCCAAGTTTGAGCAATCTATTGTCGAAGAAAGCTATCTGAACAGCCCGCTTAATCCAATGGAAACATTTAGATTGACGTAGGTAAACATACGAAAAACAAATTGTTAGTCTGTTGAAGTGGAAGTTGACAATCTTACTTGATTTATTTATGTCGTTAGAGCATACAAAAATATTTGTGGCCAAATAGATCAAAAGGAACGGACTTTGAGAAAAATGATATTAATAAAGATAATGTTCCTGGATTTCTTGTTTCATGACTGAACCTGCGTTGTTATTATTAACTTTTCATGCTGAATTCAACGACTTGCTTTCAACGAATTTGCCGACCATATCATTCAAAACTGACACACTTTTACTGACATTACTACCAACCTACACATTCTACATATAAAATCTAAAGGACACGAACTCAACACCTTGGAACACATTTGAAATATACAAACACACCACACACAATAAACAAAACATCCTCAACGAACAACTAAATTTTAAATCACACAAACCTTTCGATCACCATTTTACAAAAACCACAATTCTTCTAACCAAAAAACTGACATCGATGATCAAGGAGGACGCCTCTGAAAACGGATCTCAAAGATTCGAAAGCGCTCGGCCTACAGAGTAAGTAAATTTTATTTATTCTTAATGAATATTTGACTGCAAGTCGTTAAATTCTTATGAAAAGTTAAAAGATAATGTGTTAATTAAAGATAATAAATGTTAATAATTAAAGATATTCGTGTTAAATAACGCAACAGAAATACTATTGTGCAATGTGCTGAATAGAGACAGAATACAACTGGAAATCTAAACCAAATTGTGAAGCAATACGATGGAATTCAGGGGTGGAAAAAATGATTTGTTGCGGATTGAAACGAGCAAAACCGCAAGAACATGCTCAATCAAAATAGAATAGCAAAAAATTGATGGTGGAAAAGCCACAAGCTTCCAACTGGAGTGCACCGCAGCGGGCGGAAGAAGTAATGAGCAAGTGAGAAAGATGGGCAAAGAAGAAAGAGTAGAAATGGAATAACAAGTGAAGGTGGAGAGAAGTGAGAGAGGAGAAAGCTCAATAGAGAGGAGAGAGAAATACTATGAAATGGTAAAAAGTAAAGTAAAAATGGAAACGGTGAGGGAGAAGAGGTAAGTGTGAGGCTGTAGGAAAATTGCTGAAGAAGGAGGAGGTGGAGGTGAATGAGGAGGAGAAGGAGAAGGAGAAGGAGAAGGAGAAGGAGAAGGAGGAGGAGGTG